>OX451346.1:41188162-41628920 GCA_949629155.1 Myopa testacea | reverse complement strand
ACATGTCTACTTTCAATATAGAAACGGCGATGAAAACCATCCCAATTTTGAATGGAAATTATAAAGAACTAGATTCATTTGTAAAAGTTATAGAAATGATAAGCAAAACCTTGTCAACAACTGCAAAGCAACACTTAATAGAATTCGTTTATCACATTAAATTGAACCAAAATGTAAGAACAGCATTAACTTCTGTACAAACCCCTACAACGTTAGACGAGCTAAAATCCGCGCTTCAACTTCGTTACAAAACAAACAAATCAATTCCGCAGTTACATACAGATCTAGCAAATATGATACAAAGAGGAAACATAACCAATTACAAAGACAAAAAACTAACGACTATACCTGAACTGAACAATCTACAAATAAAAGAACTGGGTACCGATCCAACGACATTACAAAAGGCAACAATAACTAAAATCAACGACACTTACGCACTAACAATCTTCAAGAACGGCATAAACGAAAATTACGAGCAAACACTATTCGCATCACAGCCAAAAACATTTTCTGATGCAGTAAGCCTAGCACTAGAACTGGAACAAACAGGAAATGAGAATCAATTCCAAGTAAACCACGTACGTAAGAGAAACTCAAACTACAGACCACAGACATACAATCAAAAAAACAATAACAACAATTACAACAATCAAAGATACAACAACAATTACAGAAACACATATCAAAACAGAAACAATAATAGAAACCAAAATAATAGAAATATAAACATTGTAACTGAATAGGGAAACGACATGGGCTCGGAACAAATGAACGTTCCAGACAGCCAGAACTAAATATATACAAAATATCGGATAATAATACCAATTATATAACACTTAAATTTAAAAATGAAAATCTGAGATTTCTAATTGACACAGGCGCTGACATTTCACTATGTAAAATAAGTTCAAAATTCAACAACCAACAATATTACACTGACGAAAAATGTGCATTAACTGGTATCACGACAGAAAAAACTTACTCATTAGGATCTACATCATTATCATTAAAAATAGGAGAAGACAGAATAACCCACAACTTTCATCTGGTAAATAAAGAATTTCCAATAGAAACAGACGGAATATTAGGAAGAGATTTCTTACAAAAATTTCTATGAAAAATTGACTATGAAACATTTACACTTTCAGTGTACACAAATGAAAATACAATAACCATTCCAATGTAAACAAAATATTCCACATTAAAATACCTCCAAGAACAGAAATGATTCTACCACTTAAATTAAATTTCACAGAAGAAAAACTCATATTAAACAAAGAGATTGAACCAGGAATTTTCTTAAGCAACTCTTTAGCACCCAAAACAGGCATAACACATACAAAAATTCTAAATACCAACAACAACGAAGCAACCATACAAAACTTAAACTGTTGTATGTCGCGATCGCAATTTCCAGTTCCGGGAGATAAGAACTTTCAAGGCCAGTATTATCGTTTTATAATACTACTCCGCGAGTGAGTCAAGGCCAAGTTCACGTTATTAATGCAACCACAGCACTTTGCGTGGTAAGCCAAAAGCTTTAGTCAAGCTTCGTTTAAAGTAAATTCAAAAGCCAAGTTAGTAACCAGAACACGTCGTATGGAATGGATTGTGGAAGCTAGCGTTCGATAGCTAGCTTCCAAACCATAAAAACCACAGCGTATTTGAATGGATTGTGGAAGCTAGCTTTCAGTAGCAAGCTTCCAAACCATAAAAACGCTTGACTTAAAATAACGAACGATCAGAATCCACACGCGGAAGAATTAAATTGAGAACGATTTTCTTCCGCGTATTGATTCTGCGAATTTTACAATTTTTATATTGCGAAATAATGGAAATTGCGAAACACGGCATACCGACCCACTTTGGTTCGGTCGACGGGTGTGTCAACCGAGCCAAGGTGGAAAATAGAGAAGATTCCATCGGGAGTCTTGTAGTTAAATCCGAACGGAGAAGTCGTCTCGTTTATCGTCGCGTATAAAGTCGCGAGTTAGTTTTAGTTAAATAATAATAAATATTAAAGCTAATTAATAATAATAAGTATCAGTGTGGATACGAAAATTAGTGTTTAGTGTTTAACAGGAAAGTCCAAATAAAGATCAATAACTTAACCAGGGCGTTTCACTCGTTGTCCAGAGGACGACGGAACCATAAAGAAGAAGACCACCCCGAAAGACCGACCACAACAAAACGGGCAACCAAGCCAAGTACAACGTAATTGGCAACCAAACCAACCACAGCAGAATTGGCGTCAAAACCAATTCCAGCACACCGGGAATCAGAAAGGGTCAATAAACCCTAACCCGAATACATTTAACGGAGTACAGAGGAATCAGCCGAACAGAGCAAACCAAACGATATGTCATTGGTGTAATAGACCAGGGCACATGATAAAAAATTGCGATGCAAAAAGGAATTGGGAATCGTTACAAGGTAATCGTCCGGGAAACTGTCAAGGGCCCAGAACAGGCCAATAATCTGGGAACCCAAAAATATTAGTAACTTAGGGCCAAATGAAGGAGTAACAGTAGTTCATACATCCGAACCGGTTGTGGATACGTTACCAACTTTAAAAAATAAAGTGGTAACCGTAAGTCCGACATCGGAAGAGATAGTTGAAACGTTACCAACTTCAAAAGACTTAAAAATTAATATCAAGTTGAAGAAGACTGATAATAGTAAAAGCAATGTCACAGAGAGAAATCATACAATTTTAGAAACAGTTGATTCGGAAATGCCACTCAAAGTTGGAGAGAAAAATGAAAATTTAAATCCAAAAATACCTTGCTCAATGAATAAGTTAGCAAGTAACAATAAAAATAGAAATGTAGAAACAGGGGTATCTAACTGCACTCAAACCAAGCTAAATGACGTGTTCATTGAATTACCTTGCGAAGAGGCTATAAATGGAAAACTCATTTTACTGGTAGATACAGGAGCAGATACAAGCCTGATAAAGAAAAGTGCAATAAGGGATAGCACCATAATAAACAAGTCAAATAGGAAAGACTTGAGCGGAGCATTTGGAGGTTGTGTGACCACAGAAGGATCAACAACTATATGTCATAATGAGGTACAGTCCTTACGTTTAACGCTACACGTTGTGTCACTTAAACAAGGAGTACCGGCAGACGGCATTTTAGGAAGAGATAATTTGTGGAACAACTCCATTATAAATGCAATGGAAAAAAGTTTAACACTCTTCAATGAAAAGAAAGAGGTTATTTTGGAATTACCAATAAAAACTATCGAGCAGATTGAAGAGAAAAGTAAACAATACTACATACCAGTTAACGCAAGAACGATTACGGTAGTACCATTAAAACTACGTACAAAATTTAAGAACGTTTTAATTCAGAAAGAAGAAATAGATCCAGGAATCTATATACCAGACACATTAGTAAATGCGAAAAATAATACGGTTTATGCTCCGATATTAAATACAACAGAGTATGACTACGAGATAAACAGCGAATTTAAACCAAAATTCACAAATTCC
This sequence comes from Myopa testacea, assembly GCA_949629155.1. Classification (NCBI taxonomy): domain Eukaryota; kingdom Metazoa; phylum Arthropoda; class Insecta; order Diptera; family Conopidae; genus Myopa; species Myopa testacea. Next base: position 41,625,418 of record OX451346.1, on the reverse strand, counting down.
GACGAGTACACAATACAAGGTACTACGTCAATTAATAGTGTAGGCAGAATAGATGCCAAAAGAAGAATAAATGAATTGCTCAATGAAATTGAGTTAGATGAAAATTTAAATATTGAAGAAAAGAATTCAATAGAGGAAATAGTAAAATCTTTTCATGACGTCTTCCTATTAGACGGAGACGAACTCTCGTTTACAAGTGTATTGAAACACGAAATTCCAACAGGCGCAGATCAGCCGCCAATAAATATAAAACAATACAGATTACCTCAAATACATAGGGATGAAATTAATAAGCAAGTAAACAAACTTCTAGATGATGGCATAATCACGCATAGCACATCACCATGGAACTCGCCGTTACTTTTAGTGCCCAAGAAGAGTGGCAAGGACGGGGAGAAGAAATGGAGACTTGTAATAGATTACAGGAAGCTCAATGAAGCAACAATTAAACAAGTTTTTCCCATTCCTCGTATTGACGAAATCTTAGAGCAATTAGGCCACAGCAGATATTTCACAACGCTAGATTTGGCAAGTGGATATCACCAAGTTTTAGTCGATGAAAGGGACAAGGAGAAAACAGCATTTAGTACGGGACTAGGGCATTTCGAATTCAATCGAATGCCATTTGGGCTAACAGGTGCCCCAGCCACATTTCAAAGGATAATGAACCATATCCTAACAGGTCTACAAGGGATAGACTGTTTTGTTTATTTAGATGACATAGTTATATATGGTAGAAATCTAAAACAACACGAAGAGAGGTTATGTTCAGTACTACAGAAGTTACGTGAACATAATTTAAAACTAAATACAGAGAAATGCAAATTTTTGAGAAAGGAAATAGTTTATTTAGGACACAAATGCTCGGAAAATGGTGCTTTACCAGACCCCTACAAGGTAGAATGTGTAAGGAACATAGGGGTACCGAGAAACAGAAAAGAGGTACAAGCATTTCTTGGACTAATAAATTACTACAGAAAATTTATTGAAAACACAGCTAAGATAGCGCTATCTATCAACAAATTACTAAGGAAAGACGCAAAATTTATCTGGACAGTAGACTGTCAGCAAGCATTTGAGCGGTTAAAAGAAGCAGTCATGTCACCGCCAGTATTGGCATATCCAGATTTTTCAAAAGAATTTCTGTTAACGACCGACGCAAGTAACGAAGCGTTGGGCGCAGTACTGTCGCAAGGGGAAGTAGGCGAAGATAGACCCATAGCGTTTGCTAGCCGAGCGCTGAGCGACACGGAAAAGAGATATTCAACAATAGAGAAGGAATTCTTGGCGATAGTTTGGGCAACAAAAAACTTTAGAGCATATCTCCTAGGCAGACATTTCAAAATTTTTACTGACCATCAGCCACTAAAGGGTATAGCCAATTTAAAGGACCAAACTTCAAGACTGGCAAGGTTTAGACACAAATTGTCCGAATACGATTTTGAAATTTTATATAAGCCAGGCAAGAAAAACTTAAACGCAGACGCACTGAGCAGAATTCCTCAGGAAAACCACAAAACAATAGGAGCCGTACAAACACGGTCAAAAACAAAAACAGCGAACCAAGGCCAACAACAAGGAACAACCGTTGAAGTCGACAGGGAAGACGAGGAACCGGGAAACGGAACGAATAACACAGCAACATTGCTGTCCGACCCGAAACAAATAGAAACAGTGATTAAAGATTTTCACAATTCACCACTGGGAGGACATCAGGGTGCGGTGAAAACGTATTTAAGAATCCGGAAACAATTCAGATGGCCAGGAATGCAAAAACAAATAAAAGATTTCATCAGAAACTGTCCAAAGTGCCAAGTGAACAAAAGTTCGAAATTGACGAAAATGCCCATGGTGCTAACAGATACACCAATGCGGCCATTCGATAAAGTTTACATGGACATAGTCGGGATTCTACCAGAAACTGTGTCCGGAAATAAGTACATTCTGACTTTTCAGGATGATTTCTCGAAATTTATGGCATGTACGGCGATCCCAGATGCGGAAGCAAGTACTGTCGCCAGGGCTTTTTATGACGAAGTAAGCACGCGTTATGGAATTCCGCGGATTTTAATTACAGACAACGGAACTAATTTCATTTCGAAATTGTTCTCAGATACTTAAATTGATACAGATCTCGTAAATTGTTAGGAATTAAAAAATTACATATAACACCATATCATCCGCAAGCTAATGGCTCATTAGAGAGAAGCCACAGGCCTTTAGCAGAATATTTGCGAAGCTTTGCGAAAGAAGATGGGTCGAATTGGGATCAATGGTTAACTGCAGCCATGCATGTTCATAACCACACACCCCACATTACGACCAAGCAAACACCATTTCGTACTTTATTTGGTTTCGATACAGAAATGCCGACTAACTTAAAAAGGAAGTGTAGTCCGGTATATAATGCCGAAGACCCAAACAAAGTATTAAAATTCCAGATACAAAGAGCTCACGAAATAGTGAGGAAAAATCAGGACATGGCTAAACAAATAGCCAAAAATCAGTACGATAATAAGATAAATTTAGTGGAATTTAAAGTAGGAGATAATGTGTTAATTAAGAACCAAACTAGGAAAAATAAATTTTCTCCCATATGGATAGGGCCATATAGGGTAGAAAGAATTAAAAGTCCAATTACGACAGTCTTAAATATTAAGGGAAGAGAAAAATCATTCCACAATAATTTACTTAAGTTATATAATAGCGATTAATTAGAAATTAGGGTTAACTAGACAATAACGTAGGAATCAGAATCACTTAAACTAAGAAAACAGGTTAATAGGTTAGGAGATATTAAATTAAGTTATTCACAATAATCACGTTATTAGGAGTAGGACAAAATAAATTAATATAGAATATGATAGAATAAATAGATATGAATGAGTTGCAAACTATAAATAAGACAGATACAAAAATATTAGGTACACTAAGAACAAAAGAAAAAAAAATAAGAACAACAAGAGAACAAAACGATAAAGTGAATAAGACCGTGAATAAATTAACCAATAAAGCAAAGGGGACAATAGAACTAGGAGCAGAGTTTTACTAATCACCTTGCTAATCACGCAGTTAGCATGTTCTTCGATTATAAAAAGATTGTGTCTCAATTTTCCACGATACAAAGCAGGGAGCATTAGTCTTAATATAGCAGGATATATTACAGATATAAAAGCCTTTGCAAGGAACGTAAAATCAAAAGTATTAGCGAAATTTTAAATTTTAATTTCAGACTTAGGACAGGAAATCAAGACAAATTCAAAACGAAGGTCGCAAAGAAAATCAGAATAACGTTTCAATAAGCAACAATTTGTTTATTTAAGCGTAAAAATATAAGAAAAGAAACTTATATAGTGATAAAATAACTTCGTACTTAATATTTGAGCCATTTCTTTGTAAATTTGGAATTGAACTTTTTAGATTGTAGTTATTTGAATTGGTAATATACGGTATGTGAAAAGTAGCTGTTTCCGTTTTGAATAAACAGCCATTACTATTGCATTTGCATTTATTAAAGGAATAAATGCACATGAAATCTATGCATAAAGACTTAGTTTATGCATAACCACAATTAAAAAAAAACCATATCTGCACCTCGATGCAGACATAGAAGAAAAGTTATATAAACCTAAGACCAAAAAAAAAAAAAAATTTATTGCCTTAATTCTTATAAAATATTCTTCTAATTATACAAAATAAAATTTTTAAAAAAATATAGAACGTACATATACGGTCGTACAAAATGTAGTTAATTAAAATTCCATTTAATTGAGCGATTAACGAAAGCACTGCAACGAAGCAGATGCAAAAGTAGCGCAACTGAACACGAGCAGAACGCAGTGTCAGTTAAAAACATTTAATGAAAAATGAAAAACAACAGTAAATGAAAAATTTTTTTTTAACACAAGCCAAATGAAGAAAACAAAAACACAAAAGGTGAACAACTTCAAAATAGGCGAAAGAATTAAGAAACTAATAATAAAATAATAGTAAAACAAAGACATAATGTAACCGTTGTTATACACATAAACATATATACAATAATTAAAGTACATTTACAAATGTACAGATATACATATAGAAAAATTTAAAATTAATAAAATTTTAATGTGCATTCAATATAAAATTAAGAAAATTAAAAGAAATAGGAAAGAATATATAATTATTAAGGAAAAGGAAAAAGAATTGCTCTTAACTTTTACAAAATAACATAATTAGGTATTGATTAAAAAGAAGAATAAGTTCGTACATTAAAATAAGAAAGAAAGTACATAAATATAATAATTGCATGAAAAATAACGTTGTTAACATACATTGATTAAATTTTAATTGAAATTGAATTCATTTTAAATTTGTAATAAACAAATTATATTAAAACAAAATATACATTGTAAAAATACAAATAAAGAATTAAAATATGTAAAATGTAAGATACATAATAAGAACCCATCATGCAGAGAACCCAACAGGCATCCCGATGTACACCCATCACAACAGCAGAAGTACAACAACACACCACAACAGTACGAACATTTACAACAGGGCGACGATTAACGCCCAACCAACTCGAAGGGGGAAGGGTAGCTGGAACAGCAGATCAGCGCAGGGACAACAACCATAGCAACCAAAGATGGAATTGTTGCAACAATCAATCGCATAAATGCAACAACGTTCAACAAAAACACGAAACTACCTTCAAAGAGATTCGACATCAGCAACAGTTGAGCAACAAGATTATCGAGTGATAGTGGTGACAAATACACAGTACCTTGAGGTCACGCGGAGACCAAAGCCACCGCAATGAAACACGCAATAAAATAGGGACCTAACCCATCTGCAGCAGCTAATTTCCAGTGTCTGCGCAAAAGCGAAATCATCATGATGGCAGCCTAGCAGCTTAACTTCAAGCAAAAGTTACGTTAAGCGTAAAGGGATAGCATCACAACGTCGTGACGATGAAGCAGCTAGTACACAACTCCTAATGCAGTCACCAGTTAAACTTATGGTACACTACTCCGTGGCACAAATCACACTTTGCAACATTACCTCAAGAGAACGATTTAAAACGCATCACCACTGTCGACAAGAAAAATGTTGAAGATGTTTAGCAAAATGTTACAATTAATCATTTTGGGAACATCTCAACCATCAACCACCGTGAAGCGAAAGACAATTGGTCCCAATTGCGAGACAACGATTCTACCGACACCAAACAACTACATCTGATCATCAAGTATAACACACAACGCGTCAGCTACCCAGCAGCAACATTCCCACAATACATTGAGAAGAAGACATCGAAACAACGGGGTGTACATCAACATCAAAAGCAACATCTATATCAAACCCACCATCAACAACAACAAGAACATCAACATCAAAACCATCCTAAACCTACACGAAGAATAACACCGAAGAAGGTCACCGGTCATATTATTGTATTATTATCGTAATCAGTTTTTATTGCAATTTTTATTAATAATTAATTGTAATTTAGTTGTTGTAATTATTATTAATAACTAATTAATATTGACATCATATTCAGAAAATGAAATACGCTAACATACGTAAGTAGACGATAAGTACAATCAACATAAACATAAGACCACCCACAATTTAACAAACAATAAATGTACAAGAAAAATTTAATATCGTTTCGTACGATACTAAATTTTTCTTCCCCGAGGGTGGAGGGATGTTGTATGTCGCGATCGCAATTTCCAGTTCCGGGAGATAAGAACTTTCAAGGCCAGTATTATCGTTTTATAATACTACTCCGCGAGTGAGTCAAGGCCAAGTTCACGTTATTAATGCAACCACAGCACTTTGCGTGGTAAGCCAAAAGCTTTAGTCAAGCTTCGTTTAAAGTAAATTCAAAAGCCAAGTTAGTAACCAGAACACGTCGTATGGAATGGATTGTGGAAGCTAGCGTTCGATAGCTAGCTTCCAAACCATAAAAACCACAGCGTATTTGAATGGATTGTGGAAGCTAGCTTTCAGTAGCAAGCTTCCAAACCATAAAAACGCTTGACTTAAAATAACGAACGATCAGAATCCACACGCGGAAGAATTAAATTGAGAACGATTTTCTTCCGCGTATTGATTCTGCGAATTTTACAATTTTTATATTGCGAAATAATGGAAATTGCGAAACACGGCATACCGACCCACTTTGGTTCGGTCGACGGGTGTGTCAACCGAGCCAAGGTGGAAAATAGAGAAGATTCCATCGGGAGTCTTGTAGTTAAATCCGAACGGAGAAGTCGTCTCGTTTATCGTCGCGTATAAAGTCGCGAGTTAGTTTTAGTTAAATAATAATAAATATTAAAGCTAATTAATAATAATAAGTATCAGTGTGGATACGAAAATTAGTGTTTAGTGTTTAACAGGAAAGTCCAAATAAAGATCAATAACTTAACCAGGGCGTTTCACTCGTTGTCCAGAGGACGACGGAACCATAAAGAAGAAGACCACCCCGAAAGATTACACCACAACAAAACATAGAAACCGAACCACTTAAAAATTATGACGTTCTTTACAACAACAAAGCACATGACGAAAACCGTTTCAAACAAGTCCTCAAATCACTACAAATAGACTGCCCAGACGATAAAGCGAAACAAGAACTAATACAAATTTTACAAAAATACCAAAATATTTTCCACTTAGAAAACGATCCATTAACAGTAAGCAATTTTTATACACAAGAAATCTCACTTTCAGACAAAACTCCAATCTACATAAAAAACTATAGACTACCACACACACACACAGACGTAATAAATGACCAAGTAAATAAAATGCTAAAAGACGATATAATAGAACCATCACCAAGTCCGTATAATGCTCCACTATTGCTAGTTCCAAAGAAAAATACAGATGACAAAAAGAAATGGAGAGTAGTTGTAGATTTTCGTAAATTAAACGATAAAATAGTTAATGATAAATTCCCACTAACACGACTAGAAGACATTCTCGATAAACTAGGAAAAGCAAAATGGTTTTCAACTCTCGATATGACTAGTTCCTTTCATCAGATAAATTTAGAAAAAAATTCACGACCCCCAACCGCTTTTTCTACAACAAACGGGCATTTTCAATTCAAACGACTACCATTTGGATTAAAAATTTCTTCCAACAGTTTTCAAAGAATACTTACCATAGCACTCTCAGGCCTCATGATTATATTTAACTTTTAAGTTTTTCCCTAAAGCACACAGGAAACATCTTCCCCTCTTTTTTATATTTTCGAAATTGCATCTAGTCTTTGAACCTTTTGGGCTAGTTCATCTTCCTACTACTTCAGATACACGTTTAGAAACGGATGTCAAAAGTGCTTGTGAAGGTGTTTTTTTTTCTGTTTTTTGGGCCAATTGGGAACTATTGTATATAGAGAAGAAATATTTACAATATTTTTTTAGAATGTTTTGGTGTCTTTACGTACTACTTGTATATAACATAAGCATTTAATGCTGATGTATCAAGCATATTGCAAAAGACTGCCATGTTTTGTCAATTACTTCGTTGAGCTTCGGCTTTCTTGAATGGTATCTGTTGGTGTGTTTTCGGCCAAGGAAGAATTACCTTCTCCTACAATGAACTGCTTTTAGGAAAGTCATACTGTAATACATCCACTTTTCCCCCTTCCTTGCACCACTGCCGAATCCTGTAATCCGAAAGCATTTGGCGACGGTATCGACTCCGCCCTTTGTTTGGGTGTAAAATTTCAGGTAATTTCTTACTACCATCTCCGAGAATACCTCCTGAATTGTGTAAGGTGCTTTGGAGGATAGTACATTTATTTCTTATGTCAATACAACATCAGGGTTGTATTTGGGGTGAAAGCAAAAGACGAACTGTAAAGTGCTGACTTTTTGAATTTTGGAGGAATTGATAACTTGTTTCTCCGCATAATTCCAACCATTTTACCTGAGATGAAGCGGTCATAGTTATGACAGGCCTCTTTCGCAACACATTTGATGCTTGGCTCCGGCCTTTTGATGGAAAAGATGATGTACTCCAAACAATACCATCTTTAGACGAATGACAACACGAATGACAATCTAAGTTATCCTGAGATTCTTCATCTTCCACGGAATCACCTTCAGAAACGTTATAAGATAGCTGTAGTTCTTCCTCAGCCATTTGGTAATCTTCATCGCTTCTCAAGAAAAAATCTTCTTCATTTTCACTTTCTAAAAAAATTTCTTCAATTTCTTCTTTACACAAATATTTTGGTCTTGCAATTTTGATCAACTGAAATTTAAACTGCACAACGAAGCAAGTGTCACATTAATCAAAGCATCCGATGAATAACGGTAAAAACGACGGTTGCGATTCAAAAACGAATGCGGTTTACACGAGTGTAGTTTTCTACACCTTAAGGCGTTATACTGAAGTTTTTAAATATCTTAAATATATTAATCCATAATACATTGACATTCCCCGATTTTAGCTCATATTTAATAATAAAACAATGTTACAAAAGCTGAGAATAATATATTTTATACTTTGACGAATATTTAAAAAAGAATTTTTAAAAATGTAGTTTTCTACACCAGGGTAGAATGGTTAAAAACAAAACTAATGACACCACCCGTTTTACAGTAACCAGATTTTGAAAAACCTTTCATTTTAACAACGGACGCTTCAAACTACGCACTAGGCGCACAAGGCGAAAAGTTCTATCACAAGGCGAAATAGGCAACGATTTACCTATTTCTTATGCCAGTAAAGCATTACAAAAACATGAGTTAAAAAAAACCAGTAATAGAGAAAGACCTTTTAGCGATCCATTGGAGTATAAACTTTTTCAGACCTTATTTATTCGGACGAAAATTTACAGTCATCACAGACCATCGACCTTTAATATCGCTTTTCAAACACAAAAATCCATCATCAAAAATGACAAGGATAAGATAGATTTATGCGATTATGATTTTGAAATTATTTATAAAAAAGGAAAATTAAACACGAATGCAGAAGCACTGTCAAGAATACAAATTAACTCCGATATATTAAAAGAAATGATACCAAGTGAAATCGATGAAACAGTAAAGAAAACACTAATTATTACAAGGGACATGAGCAAAGAAGATAATAACAAGGGGCAATGTAAATCTCACCAGGAGCCTGATCTACTTCAGATATGGGATTGTACATCAGTAACTGACGTCAAAAATATGAGAAAACTAAAATTTAATGTCAACAAAAATATGAAAAATTGTAAAATTACTATTGAAAATTATAACGTGCACGTAAGATGTAGCGATAACGCAGCGAAACTAGATTCGATACTGCAGAAGCTAGCATCAAGGATGAAAAAAGAAAATATAGAATACTTAGCGCTAGAGAATAATGATGAAATATTTAAAGTACAGTACAACCTCCCTAATCCGGACAGATATACCTAAAACCTTGATTTCTAAAATTCCTAAACATTCCTAAAAACTTTCAGGTGTAGGGTATCTAACTACGAAAAAGTAAAACCAGTAAGAAAGCTATATTCGGCCTGGTTGAATCTTAAATACCCTACACCTAAAAGTTTTGAAAAAAGTGCCGAGGCTAGGGTGGTTAGGGGGGGATGGGAGGACCACTCTGGGAGGCAGACTGTCGGGGGCGGCAGTTGTGGAAATAAAGTACTGACTTATTGAATTATAGGAATTTTTGGGGCTGCAAGTTGATTAACCGTCCCGGGCTCCATGAGATCTAGCTACGCCTCTGTATAAATGGTAGGCGTGGTCATTACCGTTTTCAAAACAAAATAACTAGCTTAGTTGTTTTATTATTGTGTTCAAATTTAAACTTTATTTCCGTGGTAATAAATTTGTTTTCATACTGCTATACTGTATAAGTAGTGTAAAAGTGGGCGGACCTCGCCCAGTTTTGTTGTTTTATTGGAAAATAAGTTGTTATCTAAAGTTTTATTCAGGAAGTTTATATATTAAACAATATAACCATCTTTTGCCTCTGTAACCTAAAAGGGGGCGGATCACACCCATATTTTGCATATTAACGGATGAAGTTACTCTATACCCAGAAATTTTGTTGTCATAACTCGAAAACAACGGCTGATATCACATTTTTACTCAAAAATAGGCGTGGTCGCGGACCGATTTTGCCCATTTTCAATACCAACCTGCACACCACAAGAATCAATATTTATGCAAAATTTCGTCACGATATCTTCACCGATTCTCCTGTGAGCGTGATTTCATCAGACAGACAGACGGACGGACATGGCTAAATCGACTCAGGAGGTCACGCTGATCAAGAATATATATGTTTAGGGAGTTTCGTCCCTAATAATTAACTCTCGATTTTTTCGCGCTTACTCGCGCAAGCTTTTCCTTTATTATATTCTATAACTTACAATTTAAATAGTTTACATTTACGATATGTTGGCGGGAGAGACCGTGTCGTGTTATCTTTAGCGATCAAGAACTTCTAAAAACTAAGGCCATGGCAGCATATCCCAAAGGGTATGCCACCATAGCCACCTTAACGGCGACGTAGCAGAGGGCCACGATAATACAAACGACAATTGCATAGCGATACATATTGTCCGTTACTTTGTCGTCGACGCGGCCGCGATGTCGTATTTATACTTACTCCGCTTTCTGCCTGCGCCGGCAGCAAGGGGAGCAGCGCCGAACACGACACCGGCGAACGTCCACGACGATCGCATGTTCACTCGACGCCGGCAGCGGGTAGCTAATCCGTCTAGCAGGCGGAATGTAAACAGTTGCGACTTCAAAGTGCACACTCAGCATTGCGATACATTGATTTACAGCAATAAATAGTAAACAGCGAGTGTTTGTTTACTTTGGCTTGTCGACCGTTCGACCAGCCAATACGCGCAAACTTACTATGGAGTGGAGTGCAACAAAGCGTCGCGTCGTTAAGGATTCGATATCCGAACGACTCCACCTAATTAGAGTTTAATGCGGACGTGTATGGTATGTATGATCGCTCGTCAGCGAACACACACACGCACACGTGCACGCCACATATGTATACTTTTCTATACCTATCGTCTCTATTTCTATGCGTTACACATTTCGTGACAAAGTGAATATACCCTCAACTTTAAGTTGTAGGGAGCATATTCACTATCTAACGCTCCAAATAGGAAACGGGCGACATTTCCAACAATGTCTAATGCTGCTCGTTTTTTGCGAGTACTATGTAGGATGTCGCTGTCAACTTGCATTTCGTTCCAAATGTTCTAAAGTGCGCTGTTAAGGCAAGCCAAGATTTATTATTCTTTAGTTTCCGACATACATATGTGGTCTAATGCATTTGTCCCATTTTCAAAGGCCTTTAGTTCGTTCTGAAGTGGTAGAAGGTCGTAATATAAAATTAATGTCCAGGCTGTTGGAGAAATCTCAGTGAATCCTATTCCATCGAAATATATTCCAAGTCCGTTGTTGAAATTCGTTATATTTATAGAACCAGCGCATATAAGTGGCAGCAAGAAAAGAGCAGCTATACAGTAGATCACCATTGGGGTGTGGGCTATTCGTTTTCTTTTTGACGGGGTAGAAAATTCTTCGGTGAACTCCTTCTGAGGCTTCGGTGTGTTGTAGGTCAGAATCATTGCTCTGGTAATAACAACGCTTAACGTTGCTATCACCACATACCTTTCGGCCCAGTAGTGCACAATGCTTAACGTGTGGTAACACATACTTTAAGGCTGCATTTTATATGAAACACGGAAGAAAGTATGTTAATACACGGCACAGTATGGCCTAGATAAAATCGATCGCGACCGCATTCCAAGAAGTGGAACATCGCGCTAAATTCAGAAGAGCAAAATTCGCAACTTGTTGTCAAGAATTATTGTCAAAAATAATTCTTGAGATAATTGCAAAAACGACGCGGAAATGATTCTGGCCAACAACGAATTTCAGAGGAGATATCGGATTGAAAGTGGCAGTTGAAATTAAGCAGTTTAAGTTAGGCAGTCTAGTAAAAATATCCAAACGAAGAAGTCGTTTATCGTCGCGTATAAAGTCGCGCGTTAGTTTTGTAATAAGTGTAGCATAAGAGTAGTGTGTAAAAATAATAGTAATAAAAATTTCCAAAAGAAGGAGTTTCATTCGTTGTACAGAGGACAACGATATCAAAGAAGACCACCCGAAACAATAACTACAACAGGTGGCATTTCGGCGCCTTCGCGTGAATATTTTTGAGCCACTGAGGTAGTTGACCCTTCATCTGGAGTTGCAACTGGGATAGAATTTTCCTTCATTAGTGGGGATAAATTATGGCTTGGTCGACGAAGCATACCAGACGCGGTTTTTAGATCCACAACTCGTACTGCTCCATCAGGACCGCGGTATATTTTGGTCACTCTTCCCAGAGGCCAGTTGAGTGCTGGAACGTTGTCAGTTCCACGTTCCATCGTTTCCAAAATTCATGCTTAAGCTCGGACACTAATTTCCATCTTGTACTAAGAGTTGTCTTCAGTTTAGGTGCACACGCATCCACTTGAGCAGTCAGGGGTTCGCCGATTAAAAAATGACCCGGTGTGAACGCTGTGAGGTCATTGGGATCGTTGTACATCGGAGTTAAAGGGCGTGAATTCAAAATTGCTTCGACTTCTACTATGACTGTTTCCATTTCTTCATATGTCAGAGATGCTGTTGATACGCTTCTTAGCAACAGATGCTTTGCAGATTTTACCGCTGCTTCCCAAAGTCCTCCGAAATGTGGTGCCCTAGGAGGAATAAATTTGAACTCGATTCCCTTGGCGCCACATGCCCCGTTAATGCTGTTTTGCGCCTTATCCGAAAAAATCGTCTCATTTAACTCGGGCAACATGTTCTTGGCTCCAACGAAATTTGTTGCATTATCAGAATATAATGTTTGACATCTTCCGCGTCTGCTAATAAATCATTTTATTGCGCCAATTGCGCTTCAGTAGTTAGATCGCTGACCAATTCCAGGTGGACAGCTTTAGTCGCGAAACAGAAAACAATTGCGAGATAAATCTTATGTGGTTTTTTACCTCGAATTTTATAGTGCACCCAAAACGGGCCACAATAATCTACTCCTGATGTAATAAACGGTTGCGCTGGCGATATTATTTCTGCTGGTAGATTTCCCATTATTTGCTTAAATAGGTGAGGTTTTGCTCGATTACATCGAACACAATTTTGAATAACACTTCTCGTCATATATTTGCCTTTTATGATCCAGAATTGCTGTCTGGATATACCCAGAAGTGCCTGGGCTCCGCAATGTTTGTTGTCTTCACCTCCTCCTCCCACTCCCTCCCTCTCGAAAAAGATTGTGTTCATCCATAAATGGTGATAAACTATTTATTGAATTTGCCTTGTCTAACGCCTTGTGTTGAGTAAGTGCTTTGATTTCTGTTGCGAAGTCTGATTGCTGTATTGTTTGTACTATTAGTTGTAGGCCCTTTCGTAATTCTCGTGGTGATAATTCCCTTTCTTGTAGCCGTGGTGCAGTATGTCGTACGTTGCTGATGAAACGCAATACATAAGCGACAATGCGTTGCAGTGTGCGAAAAGAATTCCTGTGATTAATACCATATATAAGTTATTCTTCTCCCGCCGTGCTTATTAACGAGGTTGCTACGATTGGTTTCCTTTCTAACTCGGGTGAAAGGCTTGAGGATTTTGAAAATGACGCAGGCCAGTGAGATTCATTGCCGTGCAAGAAGAAGGGATCGTAGAACCACATATCGCACTTTGGTAATTTACCCGCTGTTAGGCCTCTTGATAGGACGTCTGCGGGATTTTCCTTCGTATTGGCATACCGCCACGGCGTAGGTGTTGTTCTTTGTTGAATTTTTGCGATCCTAGTGGCCACAAAGGTGTGAAAGAATGACGCTGTCGAGTGTATCCAGCATAGTACCACCTGAGATTCCGACCATAAGAAGGCCTTGGCATCTTGCAATCTTAGATCAGTTCTTACCTTGGTTGTAAGTTCGACGCCTAAAACAGCTGCACATAGTTGTATAGTTGCTTGTATTGTTGCGTGGTATAGTTTGCTTTTTAAGTGGGGCAACTCTAGATCACACAGCAATCGCAGTATAACCTGTCCGTTTCTGAATGTAAATCTTAGATATACCGCTGCCCCATAAGCTTCCTTTTCTTATGGAAGCCTTTCTTGTAAGCCTTTTCTGAGGCATCTGCAAATGTGTGGATTTGCACAGAGATTGGTATTTCCCTTTTGAAGACGTGTCTATCGATTCTTATTTTATTTAGAGATGCCGACATTTCTTGAAAGCTGCACCATTCCCTTTGTAGTTGCTCTGGTAACACGTCATCCCATGCCAGCTTTAACTGCCAAAGCTGTTGGATGAATATTTTGGCAATTACCACTACAGGTGCGAGGATTACCAGAGGATCGAAAATGCGAGCCAAGTCCGAAGTAACTGATCGCTTTGTTGAACATTGTGTGGGAGTCATTTTCACCCGAACTGAGAATTGATCATCCCTTGGTCGCCACATTACACCTAGTATCTTTATGTACGGAGAATGTGCAGAGTGGAGATCAAGATCAACTTCTTGATCATGAGATGCAATGTTCTCGAGCAATTTTGGATCGTTAGCGCGCCACTTGCGCAGCTTAAACCCTGCGCTGACTAAGATGTGCCTCAGTTGTGCTTGAATTTCTAATGTCGCGGCAATACTGTTTGCACCGCTCTAGCAATCATCCATATAAAAGTCATCTAGTAGAACTTCAGATCCCGTTGGATGATCCAACTTGTTCTGCCTTGCTAGTGTTTGAAGGCATTTTGTAGCTAAATACGGTGCGGCCGACGTCCCATATGTTACCGTTGGTAGAGGATAATACCTCAGTTCTGGCTTTTTATCGCTTCGCCAAATTATCAACTGATATCTCTGATCCTCACGATGTATTAAGATTTTCCGATACATTTGCCGAACACGCGGAGAATGCGTATTTGTGGAGACGAAAGCGAATTAAAATGGAGAAGAGTTCCTCTTGAATCGTTGGTCCGACGTGTAGAATATCATTTAGGGAGAGTCCTGACGAAGACTTTGCTGAAGCATCGAAGACGACCCGTAATTTAGTGGTACTACTATCCGCGTTAAGAACACAATGATGAGGAATGAAATAGTGTTCCTTTGGTACATCTTTGGGTGCGATCTCTTCCATGTGTCCAAGTTGAGAATACTCTTCCATGAAGTTGCAGTAGGCTGTGTTCAGAGTTTGATCCTTTTGTAATCGTCTCTCTAGAGCATAGAAACGGCTAAGTCACTGAAAATATTTCTCCCAATGCTTCACCCTTTTCTGCTAATGGTAACCGATACTGTTGCGGATCTCGATACTGTTTGCGTAAAGCTGCTTTCCAAGTTGAGAATAACTGTTCTGCTACCGTCAATTGTTTCTTCTCATCCTCAGTGTTCTCCAGTAACCAAAATCTTTCGATTAATTCGTCTGTGGTCTCGTTGCTGTCAGGAAAGATTCCGCACGTAACAGGTTGATGAGTTGTTGAGTTCATTTTTCCCGATACTATCCATCCTAATTTTGTATTTTGTAGGATGGGCATATCCTTGCCGAGGGTTAGCTGTTCGATTTGCATTCAATCGTAGAAAAACTCTGCTCCTAGGAGTACATCGATTTTGCCCGGTTTGTCGAAGGTTGGATCCGCTAATTTAACGTTACTTGGTATGGACCAAGTTGAAATGTCTAACGTTTGTGTCGGCTGTGGTGCTACAATTTGCGGTAATACATATGCCTCGAGCCTGGTGTAGAAGGTTCCATCTTGTGATTGAAGTCCTACATTGACCCGGTTGCTAGAATTGCGAGTTTTACGTCCGATGCCTTCGATTTGAAGTGATGAAGTTCGGGGCGATAGCTTCTTGATGAGCCTCTGAGTTACCAGATTAACTTTCGACCCGGAATCTAAAACTGCCTTAAAATTGAATGACTTGCCATTAGCTGCAGAAATGGAAAGCTAGCAGCGGTGGCTAGTATAACGCCTGCTTGCTGCCTTGTTGATTGGCTGATGCTACTGTCGTTGGCGCGTTATCTGCCTTAACAGGTGTAGAGTTTGTTGGCCGAGTGCTGTCCTTACCTTGCTGATTGTTCTGGCCTGAACTGGGGTTTTGAGTGTTCTCCAAATGTAATAATGTGTTGTGTTTTTTATTACACCGACTGCAACTTCGCTAAAGACACTGACCAGCCAGATAACCTGCCTTCAAACAGTTTATACAAAGATTTTGCTTGCGCACAAAACTTAATCGTTCTGATGCTCCAAGCTGAAGAAAGTGTGGACACGCAAATAAGGGATGCGTGCCACATTTGCATGATCGACATGTGTTATTGCCCTGAGGTTTCGAGACGAATGTTGCATGGACATGTGCCGTTTTCTGAGCTGCTGGAATCTTATTCCTTTGTCCTATCATTTCCAGTGATAAGAATTGTCCTTTCAAAAAGGCAAGAAAGTCGGGAATCGTTTGCACTTCTCTGGGACTCGAAATTGTTTGCTCATATCGAATCAATGACTGCTTTTGCAGCTTTTTTTGTAAGTAAATTTAATAATAAGGGATCCCACTGTGCCATGGGAATTTCCAAATTGTTGAGGGCCAGAAGACATTCCTTAGTTGTATAGTGTAATCCCTTTAACGCCATTACTGATCCAGATACTGATGGCTGATCGACGATTTTTTGGATTAGAGTTGATACCAATACCCTTTTATTGTTGTAGCGCTGTCACAGCATTGTCCAAGCAACATCATAATTTTCCTCAGTGGGTGCTGAGTGACTGACTAATCTTTCGGCTTCTCCACCAAGGTTCGATTTCAAGTAAAACATTTTTTGAACCTTGGGAATTGGTTGCTGGTCCACCATTTGCGAAAAGAGCTTATTCTGCTGCTTATTCTCTGTTGTTCTGCAATGACTGCTAAGTTGACTAATGTCTGCTGCACTTGGTCTTCCATATTGACATACAGCAAGTATGTTATAACCGACGGAATCGGAACTTTCAAATTGAGTCCAGATCTCATCGTTTATTTGTTCAATTTGTTCCCATGCTTGTTTGATGGTTTTGATTTTGATGTCGTAGTATAGCTGTAGTGTTGCCTGTTGCTATTTACGTTTGACAACAATCGCTCTAGTGCATTGCTTCTTGCGACAAGCCTTCGTACCAATCCACTATGAGTTTTGATGTCTGTTTCTGAACCCTTTGACTGACTGGCGGTATCTTGTAATTGATCCCTTGTTGACTGCACCTGTTTCTTTTCGTCTTCGAAGATTTGGATGTACGTTGCCGTTTACTTCTTCATTTGGTCAAAGAAGTCCGATGTGAAATAGGCGTCCTCCTTGTCCACATTTTCGCTCTCTCGAATTATCCTATCTCTCGTCATGAAGTCGTCCCAGATGTCCCTCATACCCTGAAGACGATCGGTGAAATATTTCTCATTTTGTTTGCATGAAACCGAATCCTTCTTGTAATTTCGTATGATAGTCTGGATTTGATTTACAGCCTCTTGTTGATCCTTTATCAATTGAGTAAACCCTTCCATGTCGCGGTTATCCTTGTAGACTCTTCTTGTAGACTCTGTGCTGACTGATGTGTGTCGTTTATGTGATCCTTCAAAGGATCACGTTGGGGTCACCAAATGTTTTGTTGTTTAATAGGTAATTGAAATTGGAACTTGAACCAATTCCAATACCTTTTATTATTTTATAAGTGTAAATTCGGAACTTGAACTGAATCCACACTTTGTATTATTTGAGTTATAATAGTTGAGTTGAATAAGTACACATTGATTCTGTGTTGAATACTAACTATTTCTTTATTGAATCAATTTAATTTATAGATAAAAATACTTAAGCTAAGCAAAAATAACAATAAGAAAATAACAAAAATATAAAAAGTATTGCCTAATTGACAAAAATTATTGTGAAACAATTTAAATTAAAAAGAAAGACAAATTATTAAAAACGCTACATTAGTGCGCGTCAGCAAATTCGTAAGGTAAATTAATTGTTTTGAATTCTGTCATCGACCGCCAGCGTAACACGAGTGCAGGCAGTGACACTGAGCCATGCTCGCAGTCGATGACCCAGTTCAAGGTAGAAAAAATACTTCCGTTAGTATAGCGAATCGCGACACACATCAACCAAGATCGCTGATGAGAAACTTTGGCAAGTTTCGAAATAGCTATCCGATCTGCCAGTTGTTGTTATAAATTTATTGTCGTTTTGTTTAAAATAAATACGAGATTTGTTTTTTTATATGCATATTTTATATGCAAGAAAACGTAATGTTTTCAAATTGACCTCGAGCCTAAACAATTTTAATTCTGATTAGATAATATAAGCCGCGTTTCTTTTTTCCTAATCTAATCCTGATTTAAAATGGAACGCCAAGGGAAGTCACATGCAGATGTGCTCACAAAATCACACAAAAAAGGTTGTGTCATGAAATATTAACTGTTTGACTGTTAAGAATTAATTACAATTTTTGCTCGAGTAAATAAAGTCTTTGAATTCAAAATGGTAACCACAGCAATGCAATCATGGTCTACACAGGTTTGTCAGAATCTTCTTTATTAGTCAAATAAGATAAACTGGGTTTATTAAAATTAAAAAGAAAAAATGTCATCAGCGCCATCTATAGTTCCATAGAGAAATAAAGTTTTTACATCAGCGCCATCTACGTATCAAATAACGAAAAGCCCAGTCCGATTAGAATTTCTAATCCTTGTCGAGAGTACGAGTAGAAAATTTGTATGGAAACTGGTCTAATCCGAAGTAAAAGGAACGCAGCTATTATTATTATTATTATTATAAATAAAATTATAATCATAAAATGAAAAAGTAAAAATCAAATTTAAATCAAGTTTAATCTACATATGTAACTTTAACCCTGCATTTGGCACATGAGTCCGGCCAGACTTTTTTCGATTTCAATTGTAGGTATAATTGACCCAGCGACTTGAAATTTCGTGTACCTTCTTAAATTTTATTAGCTATTCGATCTATATAGAATGAGGACGAAAAGGTCTATAAAAAACAAAATGAAATGAAATTTTGGTGTACAGCTCGCATTCATGACTCATGAGTCTGCCCGGACTCATTTACATTTTATATATAACGTACTGAAATTGTTCGCCTTTCTTACTTTTCTTTACATTGTCCGTATATAAAAGAAGATAATATAAAGATAAAGACAAGAAAGAAAAGAAGATAATACAATCAAAAACAACTACACGGAATTTACTGTTCATTCGCGTAACTTCGCATGACAGATCGAAGTGCATCAGAAAAATAACACGTGCTAATAAAAGATCCGCTTTATTATTTGTTTTATTTCAAAATGAGTGAGGAAGTGGAGTTCTTCTACAATACGCGACAACGTAGCCATAATTGTGATGATAAATTTTCCAACGTTTGACAAGTGCTTTGATCAGTGACATCAAAAGTGAGAGGGGTGATGCAGAATGCAGGGAAATCGACGAAATCGAGCCATTTGTTGATGATAACGATAATAGCTGCGTTTTTTTAATGAACTGAAGATCCAGTTCAGTCCAGAGTAATCTGAATAGCGTTTCTTTAATGAACTATACAGGTCTTCAAACAAAATAATTTTTCAATTTTATTTTTTGACGTTTTACAAATTTGTGAAGTTGGCTATATTCAAAAGAGAGGAAACCTTAAAATTTCCCTATAACCCAGATAGAGACCTGGGTAAAACCTGAGTAAGTGTCAGTTGTATGGCGAAGATCTATACAGTTCATTAAAAAAACGCAGCTAATATTGATGTCGATTACGTGCCATCCGAAGACGCATCAGATATGGAGGATGAAAGGATCATCGAGCCCAACAACTTATTTGCAAGCAGTGATGATGATGAGGTGGAAAATCTACAACAAAGTGACGGTGGAGATTTATTTCTATGGCAAAGATGGTAAAGAATGGCATAAAAATGAACCTAACTCCTCAGTTCGTATTCGTCAACACAGCGTTTCCGGGCTGGACCCAAAGAACAAAATTCTGTTCCAATTGAGGTCTTCAAATTTTTCACTCCAAACATTGTACTTTTCATCATCACTGAAACCAACCGTTATGGAAAGGATTCAATTCGAAAGTGGAATATAGCTAATGCTAACAAAAAACAAAGGATTTGGAAGGATATAACCGAAAGTGAATTGGATGCTTTTATTGCAATTCTTTTGGCAGCTGGTGTTTCACATAATAACATGCAAAAGTCGGCCGTTTTGTGACGTACGGATGACCTGCCCATATTTCAAGCAGCTATCTCATAAACGATTCATTGCACTGACACAATATATTCGATTTGATGATGGGCGAACACGTCCATACAATTCGTGACATATGGAATTATATGAATCGAAACCTCTGCCAAAACTATTGCCCACATGCAAATATTACAACTGATGAACAGCTATTTCCATATCGTGGAAAAACTAAATTCACGCAATATATACCATCGAAACCGGCGAAATATGGTATACAAATTTTGGGGGGCTTGCGATTCGAAAACGAAGTATCCATTACAAGGAAAATTGTACACCGGTCGAGAAGTAGGCGCTGAACGTGAAGTGAATGTCTGTTTTTGTTGCGCTTCAGAGACTTCATAATAAAACATAATACGATTATATAACAAAAAATAAGCGTTTTTTTCAACTCCAAGGATTTTTCCCAATATTTTTTCCCAGCGTAGGTAATTCAACATGTGCGAGAATACTGAAAACACAAAAAATAGAAAATGTGTACAGCATATTATACAGCAAAAATATATACAGAATTTCAATTGATCACCAAAAGCTCAATATTTACGTATAATAAATATAACAAATGTATGTAGGGTCTCGCCAGACTCATGGGTTATGAATGTGCCAAACCACAGATGTGCCAAACGGAGGGTTAATTGGATTCACAAAGGTAAAAGTATGTGATTAGTCGACGAAAATGAATTCATTGTTACGGGGCTCAAAGACGTCTTGCATGAAGCTACTAATCCGTCCCTAGCGAGTCGGTTCGTACAGCAGAATCTCCAATTCTTGTGCAAGTTCATCATCCCGCTGCACCGACATCCCGTATTGAAATTTTCGCTAGCTCTGAAATAAAACAAACATATAAAGCAGAAGAAACTCATGAATCTGCTTTTTGCGAAAACCTCTTTCCAATCCTTCTTACAGGACCATCTATCAATCGCAAATTCCAGCAACAATTTCTGTCCAACATTATGGGCGCTAGGACAAGCGCCGCATCACTTCGGAATCCGCATGTATGGCTTAAAAGCTTAATTCTGCTAACATGCTTTAAGATTGTCGTTAAATTAACATCTCGGTCGCAGATTTGCCGAAATTCCAAGAGTTGGTGGCTGCATATATCAGACTTGCTATCGGCCAAAGAATTATTGTGTTTTGTTGCTGCAATTGGTAAGCACTATAATGCGCAAATATATTCACATTACACAATTTTTCGGAATAGTTCATCTAACCCCGACCAATTATAATAATATTTAATATTTCACGCAAAAGCTTACACTTTTACATGCAAATCGCACATTAATTAGACAGTTCGCCATATTGGAAAACTATGATGACGTAGATGCGCAGAACGAAGCGTTTTTGAAACCTGATTTGCGTAGTCTTGTATTCTAATATATTATTCTTGATTCGTGTGAACTAACTGATTGTTTTGATTGCCATGACGAACCAACTCCAACTTTCAGCAGGACTTAATAGATTAATAAGTTAGGACGGCTAACTTCGCGATTGAGATGTGAGAATGTTGAGTGTATTTAAATCGCATGCGAGGTTTTCTGTAAGGATTTCTGCAAGTCTGCTTCCGCTTCGGCGACCTTTCCTCCAAAAGTTGAAACTCATTATAAAAGGACTCATAGTCTTTTAGTTTTTTATGGAGTGCAAGGAGTTGGTTGGCGCAAGACCTAAGCCACCTCCAATTCCGATTTTATCAGCAATTCTTCCAGACAAAGTGTACAATCTTCACCGAGATGGTGAAGACGCTGCAAGAGAACAGAAACGACTCAGCGGACAGCTGTCAAAAACAACGACGCAGTTTATTCATTCTTTTCTTTGCTTGTGATTTGTCGGTTGTGATAAACTTTACCCCTGAATCAATTTAATTAATAAAAACAAATAAGATCGACGCATTAGCAAGCACTTATTTAACAACATTAGTTACATTATTGGGGATCCATAACCAAACAAATCACAGTTTACACTCAAAAGATTGCAAAAGATTTCCAATCGAAAGACACTAAGGAGAAATTGTGGACAGGTAAGTGTATGCTGGTGAAAATAAAACGACATATGTATGTAGTTATTACCATTTAAATCAACAAATAACCGCTAGAACAAAAAAACCTTAAAATGAGTAAATCCAAAGAGAAGGATCTGGTGGTGCGTTAATAAAAACTATAAGTACATCGTTTAGACGCCCTTTCAAAAATATTGGTAAACTTTAAGAAAGAGTCAATCGGTCGAGAAACTGAGGAGAAACACATACGACCATAATTTGCTCAGAAATCGATGAAGAATCGTGGTACCTAAAAGAGGACATAGCCCAACAGTTTTAGGAACTTCGCCTGGAAGTAGTTTGCTTTATTTCGCAAAACCGGGATGATTTGCACCCTCCGTAACCCCCGCCTACACCGGTACCGCAGCACACTAAGCACAAGCCGAGTGCCTCAGTCATCAATTTTCTACAGATACCACTTTCACGGGAAAATTCACAGAGTGGTCCAGCTTCCACGATACGTTTAACCGGCTCATACATAACTACAGCGATTTGAGTGCAAATGACAGCAGACATTCGGCAAATGATGCTGACCGACAATAACTATTCCACGGCTTCAGAATTACTTCTCAAGTGATACAACAATCCCCGCATCTTATTTGCAATTCATATGAATTCCATCTACACGTTGCAAGTACATCATAAAGAACGATCAGATGACATAAAGGTTATGCTCAATGCAACAAACCTCTGTATCAACGAATTCAAGCGATTGAAACAGGAATCTATGCAGAAATATATGGCGTAAGTTCTACTGCCATGAGCACTTGCAGATTTGTGGTAAATTGCACCCTTCGCTCGTGCTATAAATCAAGCTATGTTACGACCAAGAAAATAGGGAACCGCGGCTACATCACGGAAAAGCATGTATCGTTATACAGTCGGTGTTGTTGTGATAATAGCTCTCTGCTACGTCGCCGCCAGATACATATTCAACTGGCTATGGTGGCATACCCTTTGGCGTATAACGATAGAAGAACATGTGGACATCATCATCCCCGAAACAAAGAAATCAGTTAGTGCAGTAAAAATGGTAACTGTAGTCAAAGAAGGACTATATTCAAAGACGGCAATGAATCTAACGAAATTTGAACAAATTTGTTCAAAAATAGAATATGGCCGAATGTCCATGGCCCACATGCCCAATACATATCCAATAAAATAACAACCTTTCAGAATAGTTTATTAAGAAGATGTCTTGGATTTACACCAATGACTCCAGTTTTTGCAATTTATGCATTGCACCGCATTCTTCGATATATAAGATCGATATATCCAGCTTTCATTTTCAATAACTCAGTTTTGAACGAAAATGTCAAATTTAGCTATAACTATACCTTTTAACATTTTCCTCTTAACCTACATATGTACACTACCGGCCAAAAGTTTCGAAGCACCACTCATGTTCATAGAAAATCGTGTGTCGTTTCTTTAGTATTGTATAAATTTTGATTTTTTCTTTTTTAATAGGATGGTTATAAAGTGATAACTGTAATATAAAACCCAAAACGGGTTTACGGCGTTCATTGTTTAATTGCATGCTCAAACAATGCACTAAGTCAAGAAATTGGATTTTTTTGTTTATTGCACTTGCCATACAAAATCGAGAAAAAGGGTTATAAAAAACCTCTTTCAGGTACTCAGGGTAATTTTTGTTTTATGGGGTAATTACTAAAGGTAATTATGAATAATTATTACCATCCATTTTTTACCCTGGGTCAAGTATAAAAGGCTGACCTAGAATATTGACACCATTCTTTGTTCCTCAAGATTCAAACTGACCAAACGTTAAAAAAACCGAAGTCATGCCAAAAAATAAGATTGATATAAGATCTGCAGTGATTACTCTTCATAAGGAAGGCAATTCCGAGCGGATAATAGAGCAAAAATTAAAAATTTCTACTAGTTTTGTGCATCGCACCATACAAATGTACACGGATTATTGAACTCTTGAGGTCCTTCCGCGGTCCGAAAGGCCAAGATCGACAAGAAATCGTGAAGATAGAGCAATGAATAATAAGGCGGCTAGAGATGCTGGTCTTTGTGGAAGGATTGCTAAAGAAAAACCCTTACTTCGAACACGAAATAAAAAGAGAACACTTCAATGGACTCTAACCTATAAGAAATGAACCGAAGAGGACTTAAAAAATGTTCTTTGGAACGACGAATCACAGTTCGAGCTGTTTGGGTCAAATCGGTGAATTTTCGTCAAACGTAGTGCCCCAGAGAAGATGCTGCCGGAGTGTGTAATACCAACAGCGAAGCACGGCGGCGGTTCCGTTATGGTCTGGGGATGTTTCTCAAGCAATGGAGTAGGCGATTTAATTCGAATCGATGGAATTATGCGAAAGGAAGAGTATAGAAAGATACTGCAGCACAATGCAATACCATCAGGCGTCGGATTGATCGGCGAAGGTTTCGTGATGCAACAAGATAACGATCCCAAACACAGTTCCAAATTGTTCAGAGGCTATTTAGAGAACAAGCAAACATCTGGAATATTAACAAATATGATTTGGCCTGCCCAGTCACCCGATCTCAATCCAATAGAGCTTCTATGGGTTGAGCTGGGCCAAAGGATGCGAGAAAAAGCGACTACGTCGACAGAGGAAATGTGGAATGCATTGTTGGAATCATGGAACAATATACAACAGGAAACCATAAAGAAATTAATCGCCAGAATACAAAGAATTGTAGCAAAAGTTATTCAGTGCAAAGGGGGATTTTTTGATGAAAAATCAGTTTAGACGTTTTTGTAAAAATTTTGATAATAAAAATTATCCTAAAATATAATTTTAATGTAATTTGTAAGGAAATGTGGACATTTCAAGGGTGCTTCGAAACTTTTGGCCGGTAGTGTATGTATAATTAAAAAGATGGAGAACATTTTCAGTTTCTTTTTCAGTTTCATATCACTCGTTGCCGTGATAGGAAGTGTTTTCGCGCCGCCAAAAATTTTTTGTATTATTGGTTACGACAAATTGTTGTGAAATCTAACTATATTTTGCTTAAACAAGTGTATAACATCAATCAAGTGATTAAAAAGGAAATATAACAAATAAATAACTAAACTTTTTCTGTTTGAGTCACAAAGAATAACTTTAAATCGAATCACAATAATTTGCATATATGTACATATAAATATACTCGTAGTTCATTGCTTGCTAAACATTGTTGTTTAAACCGGTTTTGACTATCTCTTTTATTAGACAATTTTTGGTGAGAAGTGAGAGTACATTATAAGAGCGCGGCAGCCTACTCACTCGGATTTTGTTTTGTTCGAGCTTATATACATACATATATATATTTACTTACATATAAACTCATAGGCTTGCAGCTGATTCAAGTTTCTAGTTCTACTTAAATTAATTACTGGGTGTTTAGTGAAATATTTTTCTAAATTTCTATTTTTTAACTAATGGCCTGTCACTCGAAAACCTGTAAAGTTCGGGGTTATTCCGAACGTATAGTATTTTGCTGGCTGTGCGATGCGGAATTTCATATAAAGTGTGCCGGGCTAACAGGCAAGATCGCTGACTTAATTGGTGTTGATGGAGGTCTACGCTGGTCCTGTCCACAGTGCCGATCAAAGGAAGTCGATATTATAATTATACTACGCCAAGTACGGTCGAACCTTCGTGATATTGCTAAAGACTTCACTTCGATTCAGTCAAAACTCGATAAATATGAGCAGCTTTTTAATAATTTTAAGTTAGTTGATGAAAGTTCGCCCATTCGGATACGTACGCGTTCGCAGGCGCTTCAATCAAACTCTCGTGCGTGCTCGGTCGATAAACATATCCCTGATGCTGCTGATAAACTTCCGACTCCGCTATCTATAGGTTTGCCAGATCCACCTCAGCATAATCTTCTAAGTCCTGCATTACCCGCGGTCAACAACATGATTGCTGAAGAACTGCATACTATTGATCCAACTGCAAAAACTATTATGCCTTCTGGCGCTACAACTTCTAATTTAACACCTAGTGTGGTTGTTGAGCCGATTAAAAATATAGGAACTAAACCGAAGCATACCAATTCATCTATTGCTCCTGTTCAGGCCGTTCACGCTGGAAGGAAACTGACGGTAGTTCAACCTAATAAAACTTTATTTATTTCTCGTTTTGCACCAGATACGAGTGTTGATGACATTCGTGATCATATATATTCTCAGCTAGGTATGCAGGATACGAGTATTACTGTTACTAAATTCAAATTTAGATCTCAAAGTTCTTACTCCTCTTTCAACTTACGCCTAGCTCTACATCTCATGGGTCGTGCTGCTGACCCATCCTTCTGGCCAGCAAATGCTATTGTGCATGAATACGAGTTTAATCGTAGAAATACGCGCGTAAACAATAGTGGCCAGCCACAACGCGGTACAGCTGCAAAAAACTAAATGTAAAACATCTAAATATTGCTCCATCTATCTTATATCAGAATGTAAGAGGCCTCAACACAAAATTAAGAGATCTTGTACTAAAGAGTATTGATTTAGAGTTTAATATCATTGCTCTCACTGAAACATGGCTTAAACAAGATGTATTAAACTTAGAGATATTATCAAATGCTTATACTGTTTATCGTAGAGACCGTAACTTATCTCTCACAACTATTACCAGAGGAGGAGGCGTTTTGATAGCTGTAAAGTCTACTTATTTTTCTCGTGAGGAAGTATGCGACGAAGATATTGAATTTTGCTGTGTTCACGCCAAATTCGGTTGCTTGAGTATCTTTATCACTTGTTCCTATATCCCACCTAATTCCTCCTTTGATGTATACCGTAAACATGTGAACTGTATAAGTAAAGTGGCTGATAACCTCGGACCCACTGACCACCTCATTGTTCTTGGTGATTTCAACATGCCTCATGTTACTTGGGAAAAATGTGAGGACTCATCAGTTCTCTTACCGTCATCATATCTGGAAAACTATATTTGTCTTCTTAATGACATATCATCTAGAGGTTTGTACCAGATTAATTCTTTACCAAACCTTAATGGTCGTTGGTTAGACCTCGTCTTTGCTGATGACTTGGACATATTTGAGCTATCGAGGACTCAGCCTTTAGTATTTCCTGAAGATATTCATCACCCGACATTAGAATTAAAAATACTACAACACACTGATCGGTCCCCAAGATATAATGGACGCAGTCCTACGAAGAGGAGGAAATTCTGCTTTCGCAGAGCAAACTTTGAGGCTATGAGAACGTATTTTCAATGCATCAACTGGAATTTTATTCTTGAACTAGCCGAAAATTCTACATCTGAATCTTTGGATGCTGCTGTTTGTTCGTTCAATAATACTCTCCAAAGCTGCTTTGAATCTTTAGTCCCGCAAAGTTCAGGATGCTCTAATGGACCTACTTGGTTTACTCCCGCCGTGCGCGAACTAAGACGCTTGAAACCAAAGCATTACAAATCATATTGTTTGAGGCGCTCTTCAGCGAGCTATGCTATTTATGCAACCACGAGATGTAAATACCAAAGAATATGTAAAGAAGCGTATAACAATTATTTGATTAAAGTTAAATTAAATTTGCGTTTGCGATTTAAGTCATTTTGGAATTTTGTAAACACGAAAAGAAAAGTTTCTATGTACCCTCCAGTCATGAAGTTGGATCAATATGAATCAGGTGATCTTGGTACTATTTGCAATATGTTTGCGGATTTCTTCAAATCTACTTCACTATTTCCTCGGGTTTTATAAGTCAACCTATAATTAACTTACAGATAGTACGAGATGCATTAGAAGGTATAAAATGCAGCTATAATTCGGGACCTGACGGATTACCAGCATGCGTTCTTAAATCCTGCTGCTGTACCTGTTACAGCATTGTTTGAGTACTCCTTACGCTCTGGCTATTTTCCAAGTGTTTGGATAACATCATATATCATTCCGCTGCACAAAACTGGAAACATGCGCAATATACGAAATTATCGTGGAATTGCTAAAATTAGTGCGTTACCTAAACTGTTTGAGAAGATAATAACTGATCAAATCTCAAGAAGTATACTAGCTTTAATATCTCCTACGCAACATGGTTTTTGCAAGGGAAGATCAACTACAACAAACTTACTCGAATTCGTATCGAAAATCATTAATAACTTTAAATTCTCTCTGCAAACAGATGTTATCTACACTGATTTCAGTAAAGCGTTTGATGTAGTGAATCACAATCTCCTTCTTTTAAAGTTAAAGTTATATGGTTTTCCTAATACTCTTCTGTATTGGATGCAGTCATATCTCAGGAACCGCACACAAATGGTGGTGTTTAACAATACCGTGTCGATGGAGTTTCCAGTTCCTTCTGGTGTTCCTCAAGGGAGCCACTTGGGAGCGATGCTATTTTTGCTTTTCATTAATGACCTTCCTTCAGTAATTAAAAATGCCGATGTATTGATGTTTGCGGATGATGTGAAACTTTTTATATCATATAAAAATGTAGCAGATGCTAGTCTCCTACAAATGGATCTAGATTCCTTAATTACATGGTGCAACACAAACTGTATGGACCTTAATCTAACGAAGTGCAAACAAATTACTTTTTCCCGTTGCCAACGGCCATGTTTCTTCAATTACACTATTGACGGATCTAAGTTGAATCCAGTGGAATCTATTGACGATCTAGGAGTAGTTCTTGATAGGAAACTAAGATTTCATAATCATATTAACCGCGTATCCAGCAGAGCGCACATCACTTTGGGATTTATTAAGCGATGGGCTAAAGAGTTCAGTGACTAAGACGAAGTTACTAAGTTTACTTTACACATCACTTGTTAGGCCAATATTGGAATATGCCTCCCCTATCTGGAGCCCAAACTACGCCTGCTATATAGCTGAGATTGAATCTGTCCAAAAACAATTTCTGCTCTTTTGTTTACGCAATCTCCACTGGAACGAATCTGTAAATTTGCCACCCTACGAGTCTCGCCTAAAGCTGATTGACCTACCGCCACTTGTTGATCGTCGAAGAATGTTAAATGCGATTTTTGTTCTGAACATACTACACGGAGTTACTGACTCTCCATATTTGTTGACTAACATTCATCTTAATGTACCTGGCCGTACGTTGAGGAGATACGAACCTCTTCATCTAAGTTTGAGTAGATCTTCATATCTCCAGCATGAACCTCTTCGGAATGCTTGCGCTGATTTTAATTTTGTATATTCTGTAATTAACTTTTCAGATTCTATTTGTATAGTTAAGAAAAAGATCTTAACTCTGTTATCTCAATCTTAACGATACTATATTTAAGTGTTTTCTGTATTTTCTTTATATGTAAGTGAACTATAAAGCATTTATGCTTAGTTTAAGTTTCTTTCTTAAATAAAAATAAAAAAAATAAATAAGTAAATAAAAAATCTGTGATTCCGTTATATTTGAGTGGAAAATCACAAACAGCTATTGTTCGTAAGCTCAGGCATCCCAAAGTGAATAAAATGTTTGTGTATCGCACCATAAATCGTTATAATGATAGTGGTGGTCGAAAAAAAACAGCAACATCACCTGAAATGGTTTGGAAAGTGATGGCTCTAGTTGAACGAAATCCACGCCGTAGTGGTAATCAAATGTCCAAAGAACTGAATATATCCCCGCAAAGCATCCGACGCATATTCCAAAATGAGCTTAAGGTAAAACCTTACAAGTTCCAAAAGGCACATGATCTTACACCAAAGCAAAGCAAACTCGAAAGAGCAAAGGAGTTGTTGCACTTGTAGGAACGTGGCGAATTTCCAAACATTGTGCTCTGTGATAACAAAAATGTCCCTATTGAGCAATTCATAAACTCTCAAAATGATAGTGTTTAATTAACTGAACGCACTTAAGAAAATTTTACAGCCTTATCACGTATTTTTAAACGCAAACTCAAACGCGACGCAAACGCAATGCTTTCCAAATGATATGATCTAACTTTTTCGAGTAGACTGCGTTTGAGTTTTGAGGAGAAACACAAAGGTAAACAAACTTTACGTAGTCTTGCAGACTTCGTAATGCATGTATAATGCATTTTTAGCATTCTTACAAGTATTTTCAGGAATCCCAATGAATTAGGCTATAATTGATGTATGGCAACAATTTGTACAACAAAAGCAAATCTAATAATTCGCACACATTGTTTACATATTGATATTGTGTTTATTATCATGTGCTCTTTATTTGAGAGTGAATATAGCAGCAATATTCCTCGTGCAACTACTAGAGCGCAGCGTCGTAGCGTGAAACAAAATACGGGGATACCAAAAAGAGGGACAATTCGGATCTTTTACATATGCCGGAGCTTCAGTAACTCTAATATTATTTGTTACTTATGTATGTGCATTATTTTAATTTTATATAATGAACAGGTTTATGACGAACTACGCATGAAAAAAGAAGTTTTTCTGGATCTTTTGGAGAAGGTAGCGCCGTGCATACAAAAATTTCTATGTGCCACTATTCAGAATCACACCGAACGCGAGCATTTTGCAATCGTCTGGTTTGAGAGACTTTTTCCACGAAATAGTTCATCCATCATGCCACAAATACGTAGTGAAGTCTGCTAAGCATGTAAATTACCAACAAAACTGCGTTTGCGTTTGGTTTCGCGTTTCGATTGCGTTTGAAAGGTTTACAAATTTTCCTCTCTCAATTCTTCGAAAAATACGAAAAGCACAAAACAAAACGCGAAATAAACGCAACGCGAAAAGATACATGATAAGGCTGTTAGCCTATGAACGGCAACCCGAAGTAATTTTCCATCCCAAGTAATGGTATGGCAGCTGTGAGCTGATTTTTTAAGAAGGCGGCCAAAAATCATTTTTTTCACTATCACCGATTTTAAGATTGATTATTTCTTATGAAAGTAGTAATCTGAGAACCTAGTGGGACAAAAAATTATGTCTCTATTTTAATGTTTTCACTAAAAACAGAGTAGTGTAGAAATCATTTTTCCGTCGTTTGTTAAAATTTGCTGATTTCGTTGCACATTTTCAAACTTTAGGTATAAATATCTCGATCATTTTTATTGATATTATGTTCTGATTTTTTTTACTTAAAACCTTGCTATATTAGTACTTGAAGGCAGTCTGGATAATGCTCCTATGTGCAACAGATTTTATAATATAATTTTTTAAAGAAAAGACCAAAATATAAGAAAATCTTAGATTTTTTAGAGTCCTGTTCAATAATAATAAATAAATAAATAAAATAAATAAATAACTTGTAAACATCAAGCAACGTCAGAACGAAATTTAGATTTTCATATAGACGGAATTTGATCGCGATCATCGTGATCATTTGATCGCGTTTGAGTTCACATGTTTGCTATGTCGAAGAGAAAACCACGTTGTTCTCTTTGTTTCAAAGCTTGCGAAATTCAAGCTAAATTATCGTGCTTGATTTGCAAGAAGACTTCATAATCAGTGTGTTGGATTAGATGATATTGCACTTCAAATTTAAATTAAATATAGTAACTTGAGTTATTCATGCTCTGATTGCCTGAGTAACGGTACAGATATTTTTGCACTTATTGGGCTATGGCGTGTGATATTCAGAAGTTAAAAAAATCAGTTGTCTTCACTCTCTCTGAATTTGAAAGAAAGTCTTGGCTCATGTGTAAAAGAGCAGTCGTCGACATCAACTAAGAAGCGTAAAAGACCGGTTTCTGGATCAATGGGAGATAAGTCTAATTCTAGTGACGTTGCTGTGGTTTGTACTAGAGCTCGTGCGCGTGCTACTCCCTCTCCTATTCCAGTTTCTACCGTGGAGAAGAGCACACCTGTTATCTCAGTTGATCTAACTGAGAAAGGGTTGGATCAAAATATTAATAGCGGCTTTAAGATGGTAGAGAGGAAATTTAATAGAAACAAAGCCAATGTACTACAACGACAAAAAATATTTGGTGCTGACAACTCCTCTGACTTGAATGTTGTGCCAGCGTTGAAGGGGGTGCACTTGTCGAAAATTAGTGCACATACTAGTGCTGATAGTATCATTGGGCACATATCTAGCAGAACTAAGATTCCGGCGGAAAACTTTAAATGTTTTAAATTGCTAAAAAGTAAGACGGATCTTGGCTCGCTGAAGTTTGTGAATTTCAAGATGGGCTTTCCAAAGGACAAAAGCAGTATCATTATAAATGTAGAAGTGTGGCCATGTGGTGTTCAAGTTAAACCTTTTGTTCAACGGCCAAAAAACTCCACAAAAGGGGCTCTAGACCAACCTGTCGTTCACCAGCCAAAAAACTCCACAAAAGAGGCTCTGTCAAAGGAAATAAAGCAATAATGTTACACTCTGGAATTTGTTCACGACATGAACTTCTCCTGTGTTACATAAACAGTGGGGGAATGCGCACAAAGTCGGCAAACTTTTTACTTTTTTCGTCGGCCATGTTATATGATGTCATTGCAGTCAGTGAAACTTGGCTTAAGTCTGACTTCAACTCGGTTGAATTTTTTCATCCAGAACAATATGTAGTGTTCCGGAAAGATCGATGTCCAACTACCACTGGAATGCAAAGAGGTGGTAGTGTATTGCTGGCGATCAGTTCGAGTTTTTCGTCAATGAGGGTTGAGATACCATCGAGATCGAATGCTCAAAACCTTTATGATGTGGAGCAGTTAATAGTAAAAATTAGCTTCAATTCAGCACAAGAGTTATTTATAATTATTCTATAATTCTATTCTATTCTATTATTTATAATTATTCCGCCTGGCAGTGTTGTTGATTTATATAAACTCCATATAGAAAACTGTAACAATCTTATCAAAGGATTGCATCAAAATCAGTCTGTTTTTGCCTTAGGTGATTTTAATCTTCCAAATCTAAATGAGGATGACTTGAAATATTGGGTGCCTTTTAATGTCACTAGTAGTGAGATTGAGGTTATTGACAGTTTAGCAGAATTTCAGCTTAAGCAGAGGTTTGTTCAATCGCCAAAATAAACTCTTAGATCTTATTTTTGTGGACGGGGAAATTAATGCTAGTGTAAGCAACCTCGATTCTCACAATTTTCTTGATACGGAGCATCACTATACAATTATCTCAGGCCAATGCTTAATTATGATTATGTTTATAATTATGTTGCATGTACTTTCAGTAATTTGTCGAGTCATCTTGGTTCTTTAGACTGGGTGGTAATGTTAGGCAATGTTGAAGTCAGCTGTAACTATTCAAAGCTAGTTGATAATCTTAATGAAGGTATAAATTTATATACACCCAAAACTCGTGCTCGGAATTCCACGAAGCCAAGATGGTTCAATAAGGACTTAATCAATTTGAATAACAAAAAGAATAAGGCATTTAAGAGGCTTCGTAATTGTAATGGAAGCGTAGATGTTCATTTACTAAATAACTATCGCTATCTACAGAACAAATTTGCAAGGCTGAATAAAGTCCTATACAAAAATTACATTTGGTATGTTGAAAGTAGCTTGAAATCAAATAGCGAATTTTTTTCGGAGCTACGTGAATAGTAAAAGAAAATCTATAGGAATTCCAAATAACATGCAATTTCAGGGAAATCACTCATCTGATCTTAAGGTTATATGTAACATGTTTGCAGAATTTTTTCAATCTGTTTATGTTTCAGGACATGATATTGATAATATTGGCATGGATCGAAATACAACCAGCTCCTTATCTGTGGGAAGTTTGCAACTAACATTTTTTGAAGTTAATAATGCGTTAAAGCTTTTAAATAACGACAAAAATTCGGGAGTTGATGGATTTCCACCTATCATTTTTAGGCAATGTGCAGACGCACTAACTTCACCGCTGTTAATTATCTTTAATCAATCTCTGGTGTCAGGTATTTTCTTATCCTGTTGGAAATGTTCGTATATAAATCCTATTTATAAGTCGGGCTCCAAGAACGAGATTTCGAATTATAGACCGATATCTAATGTAATATGTAATTTACTTGGAAAAACCCAGGGTTGCCTTTATTTAACATTTAATATTAGCTGCGTTTTTTTAATGAACTGAAGATGCAGTTCATTAAAAGAACGACGAGGGAAATTTCGCTAAAATCGACATCGCGCCCAATTTCATTGTATAATCTTTCATACGTAGAGTAATCTGAATCGCGTTTTTTTAATGAACTATACAGGTCTTCAAACAAATTAATTTTTCAATTTTATTTTTTGACGTTTTTCAAAATTTGTGTAGTTGGCTATATTCAAAATAGAGGGAAATCTTAAAATTTCCCTATAACCCAGATAGAGACCTGGGTAAAACCTGAGTAAGTGTCAGTTGTATGGCGAAGATCTATACAGTTCATTAAAAAAACGCAGGTGTAAAGTTGGGCGATATTTTTGTACTCGTGATTTAGTTTTTCTCCGTTGAGATGCCGACTTGAATAGGCGATAACTTTCTCTGTGCCATCAATATTTTGGGTGAGTACTGCTCCTATCCCGTATTCGCTTGCGTTCGTTTGAAGGGTGAATTTTCGGTTGGCTTGTAAAATATACTCAGATTTTTATTTAGCATACAGAAATTGTCTGATATTGGAGCGCATTTATCAGTCGCTATCCGTTTCTCTAGAGTTTATACAATATCAAAATGAATGAATCTATTAACCTCCTTGAATCGATTTAATAACATGGTTGTTTTGTCTAACGTCAATGCGAAATTATTCCACATCTGAGTGATTGGCTTAGTAAGATGGATGCAATATATAGCCTTCCAAGAGCCCCAAATAATACAACAATTCTATACCTGACAATTGTTTCCAAAAACGTTCAGCTTTATGATTATTTTCGAGACTCTCGGTTATTATTTGGATTATGTGTTATACACATTATGTGCCTTTTTGCTTGTGCAGCGACATATTAGCATGTGCAGCGTATCTCGAATATATTCGTTCATAATATAGTCAAAATTTTCTACAGTTATGTTGAACCTTTTGTAGAAGGTACTTGTCCAATTTTATTGGAATTTAAAATATTGTGTGATCGAATTTTTTCTACTTCTGGTGGTATTTTATGCCATTTAGTTCCGTCACGTTCAATGTTAAATTCCTTATAATTAAGCGATCTTTCGTCGTTCGGATTGATATTCGCAATATTTTCGTCACACATCAACAAAAGGGGTGAGTCGATCTTTGATTTTATACTTGAGAACAATCCAGTTATTTGAAATAGGTGAAATATTATTACATTCAGCTATAGGTCTTCAGTCTTAGATTTGATCCTTAGAAGTGAGAGGGGCCTATATATTGAGGATTGGGTGTCCACTGATTGTTCCTTCTCGGATCACTCCAGGATTCTCTTCAAGGTCATGGCCACACTATCACTGACAGAACCATTTAGGAATCCCAGGAAAACAGACTGAGAGAGATTCTTTCAACTAGACACTGCCAAACTATCCGAGGAAAAGGCAAACTATGGGAAAAGTACCGAAAACTGGGTTCGATTTTCCGGAGCGAATTTATCAGCTCCCATCCAATCAACCGTGCGCGTATAAACACCAAGCTAGTATAGTGGACCCCAGAGCTGATGGCGCTGAGGAGATCAACACGGATACTTGTTAATAGAGCTAAAATCTCCGTTAATGATATAGACGGGGCACGACTACAAAAAGATCACAAAAGTGCCAGAATAGTGAAGAGGGACTCATGGCGAGTGTATTGCTCATGGTTCTCACAACTCATGGTTCAAGACTACAGTAGGATGTTAGCCCGGCAAGGGCGATACCAGTCTTCATCCAAAGGTCAGATGGCTCGTGGACGCAAACCTTTCGTGAGACCCTGGAAATAATATGCGACACACACTTTCCAGGATGCATTGTCTATGATCCTGACGAGGAAGCGCCCAGTAGTTCTACAAGTTCGATCGACAGCACCGCAGTGTATATCGTATACACATATTGATATATATTAATTAATGTGTGTACATATCCATATAGATATAGATATCTGTATATCTGACGTGACGGTACTCAATGGCATAAAATACTACCAGAAATACAGAAGTACAGAAAATTCGATCACACAATATTTTACGTTCCAATCAAATAGGACCAGTAGCATCTACCAAAGGTTCAACATCTGTAGAAATTTTTTACTGTATTATAAACGAATCTATTCGAGATATAATAGGCACAAGCAAAAAAATTTTAGACATAGAATTGTTGGCTTATTTCATCCTCTTGGAAGGCAGTATATGGGTGCCATCACTCTAACTATGAACCAATCACTCAGCTCTTGAATAATTTCGCACTGACGTTATACAGAGCAAACAAGTTATTAAATCGATTAACTCTGCAATATCAAAATGAATGAATCGAAAGAGATTAATAGATTCATTCATTTTGATATTGCAGAGACTAGAGAGAAACGGTTGGCGACTGATAAATGCGCTCCAATATCAGATATTTTCTGTATGCTGAATGAAAATCTGTGTATTTTACAAGCCATTCGAAAACATCACCGTTGATGAACAGCTATTTCCGTTTAGAGGAAGGACCAAATTCACACAACACGAGTACATGACATTTGAAATTCATTTAACAAAAAATTATAAAATTAAATATAAATATTGTATTTATTATATGCATATATAGTATATAATATATATATCTATATATTGGATATGTATATTATATACATATTGATATATATTAAATAATGTGTGTACATATCTATATAGATGTATGTATACAGGTATATATATTACATATGTACGTATATATTTTTATATAATATACACACATATATATACATATGTATGTAGCGCGTTATGTAGCACGACCATATACATATGTCTGTATGTACATACATATATATATATATATATATTGGACATATTAATGAATATTTACATATGTACATGTGTGTAAAGTCGTTTCATAATTTGGCTAAATGTGTTTTCCCGGGTTATAAGTGTATGCCTATTTGGGAAGGTTGCCAAAAAATAAAATGTCTGCAAAGTCTGTGGGCACTGCAAATAATTTCTACGTATCTTCAGTTGCTATTTATCGCTGCAATAGCGCGATCTGTGTGTTGCTTGATAGCAGTTGACTGTCCTTGCGCATATAGAGAATAGTTTTAGACCGTACTATTCGGGATCATTGTAAGTTCTTAATATACATTTTGTGGTTAACAATAATTCTTACATTATGGTTCGAAGCTTTAGCAGTTGCAATATTGTAGTGAAATAGTTTTAGTGAAAATGTGTTTCTTTAAAAACGTGTACCTTATATAACATATAGACGAAAAGTTCGCTGAACTTATTTCTTGAATGTACACATTATGCAATAACAACTTATATTATTTAATTTTATATCTTATAAATATATATGATTATCTATTACAATATGTGAAATACCATGGGTTTAGTATAAACAAACATTTTAATAAAAAAGGGTAAATGTAAATTTGAAAAATAATGTAATAAAGTATTCATACCCCGGGAAAAAATTAATCCCGATATAAATACTTATATTTGGCTTATTTGGCTTATTAATAAAAATAGAATACATACACCAAATATATGTATATGTATAACATTCTTGCTAAAGTGTATGTACCTATCAGGTGGGCGAAAATCTAAATTTAAATCTCTTCAAAATAAGTCTTTACATTAGCTATAACAACTGTTGGTGTTCTTGAATTTACAATCTTGTAATTATATAATAATAATAATACAATTTAATATTATTCATATTATATATTTACATATTATATATGCATATGTTATATATTCTATATATATAGAATGCATATGTTATATATTCTAATAGTTTTTGTTTATATATGAATTTAATTAAACTTGACCCTGAAAACTTTATCATTTCACCGGACCAAATCTAACCGTAAAGTTTGCTGTCTTCATTAACTCTATATACATAAACATATATACATATTTGTACTAATATAAAAATAATCTTATAATAATTATAAAGTATTTTATATCGATAACAGCTCTCCCGCTGTTCTAATCCTAACCTGGTTAACTCATTTAGATAATATTTAATCCGATGAGAAATTTTCAATTCTGCCATATACAGGCGGGTCAGATTTTAATAAATACATTTTTTTAAATTTGTTCTCCGTTTCTATGTTGGTGCGACTTTGAATTCAGATATGATGGAATTGTATCGAAACAAAAATAAATTTTGCTATAGAGCTGATGTCTAATAGCAGCTGAATTACACACAGGTGCCATCTGTGATTTTTTTAGCGTTCCACTTGATAATTGGATTAGATTCGAACGGCGGGAACGAAGATAATGTGTTAATATATTTATAAATAACAATAAATTGTTTGCCCTTGTCTTGACATAATAATGAAAAAACAGTGACATGTTTGGGTACGGAACATATAGGATTTTCATGCGTTTGCGTATATCATGCGTACATAAATACAATAATAACTGAAATAGTGTAACGAGAAAGCCCTCTCTACGCTCCCCGAAGTTGATCTTCTCCACTTATATCTATTTATGTTGTCGTATTTTATTTTTAATTTTTTTGTATAGCTAAATACACAGATAATAGCTGTACTTGCCTTACAATCCGCCGCCAAAATAAAATTTCACATTGAGTACTCCAAATTTCGCAATCTGGGGTCCCAGATCGGTGAGTATTATCTACCGTCAATCGTCCCACATATAGGATATGCCTCTTTGTTTACTAGTGCCAAAGAAGCTGGCTCATAATGAATACGCCAGGCACTCGTCAAAATTTGTTTACATCATGTCCGCCATTTCTACTATTCGTGTTTTTTCTTCAGCAACATTGTTGTGTCTTTTTGTTCGGAATTATGGTTATCGTTTGTTAGCATATTAAACATCTGCTTTTAGTTTCTGCTTTGTTCTCTGCATTTTGTTTACATTTTTTGAAGAATTTGGCACATTATTTTCGAAGTATTTTTGGACGAAGAGTAGGCAACACATTTCCAAAAAACGAGCGTAAGCTCGGCGTCAGTGAGAAAATAGAATCGATCCGATCGAAGTATCATGACGCCGAGCGTCAAAGTGCAAATATCTCCCATAAGGTTTGTACAGTAAAATATTTTTTAACGCTGACGCTGTTCAATGTGCTTATACACTTAGATTCAAAATCAATTGTCTGTCTGTTTTTTCAGTCACATTTCCGGTTTTTAAAAGGCTGTCCGCTTTCGTAAAATTGTACTCACTCACATTCTTTGCTCCTTTTGCATCGTTTGTTATAACGGTCATTAACGTTGCGATTTGTTGCACAACTTGAGGAAATTGTGCTCGAAGTTGTAACGTTAGTGGGGTCGTGTTAAGCAGAGACAACGAATTTGTACCATGAATAGGTTACAAAGGCTAATTCGAGGCAGAATCAATTTCAACGACTGCTCCGACGATTAGGGTCATACCAAAGAATATACAATATATAGAAGGCGCATCTCATACGAATTTTTGAACAGCAAAATTTACTCCGTGGACGTAGCCGTACGTCCGCAACATTGAGTAGTTTTTTGTGTTGCTACGCGTTCTCTCTATTCTCCTCTCATTGTTTGATAACTTCGCGGCAATTTCGTGCTATTTGCTTCTCATTGCCATTGCTTTGTTTTTGTATAAATACAAATCGGGTTCACTTGTATTCCTTCATAACTGATTATGCGTAAGAAGAGTTGAGCGATCTTGTATGTCAAAGGAGGTGAGAATGAAACGATGAAATTGTGGATAAAAGCAGCGGATGACGGTAGAAGGGAATTTGACTTCTTTTTGGTTCCTTTGCAATATCAATTCAGGTGCTTACGTCTGTCGGTCTTTTGATTTGGATTTTTTTTCGCTTAAGTAAGGGAAGTTAAGTTATTAAGTAAAGGAATATTTTTTTTTGTAACATTTTGCCAGCATAATAAACTTTTTAGTATTTTAAATTAGGTTTATTATCAAATTAGGTTATTGTTAATTGTTATTTTATATGTATAAAATTATAATATAATTATTGTACCAATATGTGTTATTGGTAATTCGATACACAGCTCAAGGTTGATTTCGTTTTATTGCCATCCCGTAGGCAGTGCTTCCTTAATAGAACTAAAATCATAAATTTTAACAATTTTAGTCCTTAATTTTAAATATGCTTTTGGACTCTACAATAAAAAGGTAAATTCATACACGGTCAGACAAAAGCACTTCAGTTTTTCGTACAAAATAACAAACATAAGTCGATCTTCCGATTCCTTCATACTCACAAAAAATCGAATTGCTACATAAAAAATATTTTCTCTGAAATATTTCCATTCTTTCATTTTTTATTTTTGCTTCCATTAACTTTTTATTTTTACTCGTATAAGGTATTAAATGTGTTGATATGCCGACTAAAGTATTCTTCTTCTTAAATCTTCTGCCTATACGAATTCTTCAAGAGCACGCTATCAAAGAATATGTAGTAATATAGAAGACGCATGACTCAAAATTTCAAATTTTTCAAATTAGATGCGGTCGGTCGCAGGCAGCGGGTGTAAGCAAATGAGTGAAAACAGCTTCACTACTCGCGAAGTTACTCTCTTTGCCATGCTTCGGTTTTCTCAGCGCTGAAAACAAAGCAAAATTGAATGATCTCCTAATGAGTGATGGGTACGGAAGATCTTTTTAATGAGTATGAAGGGAGCGGAAGATCGACTTTGCTTCTGTTATTTTGCACTAACAATGCAAGCGAATATGCGTAAGAAGAGATCGATCCAGCCACTCGTATGCCAAGTAAAGTGTGAAAGAAGGAAATGATAAATTTGTGGAGTACAACGGGCGATGAGAAGAACGGTGCGATTCGTCTGGATTTGTTTTAAATTTTGCATTTTAAGTTTTTGAAAGAAATTTTGCTTTTCGTAGCTTTGTTCTGCTTCTTATTCGATGTCCAAGTTATTTAAAGCGCTAGCACGATCTACGTTCCGAGCATAGCGTGCTCTTGAAGAATTCGTATAGGCAGAAGATTTAAGAAGAAGAATACTTTAGTCGGCATATCTGTATATTTAATACCTTATTCGAGTAAAAATAAAAAGTTAATGGAAGCAAAAATAAAAAATGAAAGAATGGAAATATTTCAGAGAAAATATTTATATTATGTAGGAATTCTATTTTTTATGAGTATGAAGGGATCGGAAGATCGCCTTAAGTTTGTTATTTTGTACGAAAAACTGAAGTGCTTTTGTCTGAACGTGTATGAATTTACCTTTTTATTGTAGAGTCCAAAAGCATTATTAAAATTAAATTAAACACTAAAATTTTTAAAATTTATGATTTTAGTTCTATTAAGGAAGCACTGCCTACGGGCTGGCAATAAAACGAAATCAACCTTGCATTGAGCTGTGTATCGAATTACCAATAACACATATTGGTACAATAATTATATTATAATTTTATACATATAAAATAACAATAAACAATAACCTAATTTAATAATAAACCTAATTTAAAATACTAATAATAACAATATCATGCCGGCAAAACGTTGCAAAAAACCAAATTCCTTTAATAAACAAAAAATAATATAGAGAAAAAATCCATGATTGATAGACCGACAGACGTAAACACTTGATTTTTTATTGTACAGGAACCAAAAAGAAGTCAAATTCCCTTCTTCCCTCAACCCCTGCTTTTGTCGACAATTTCATTGTTTCATTCTCACCTCCTTTGACATACAAGATTCGATCGCTCAACTCTTCTTACGCATAATCATTTATGAACGACACCAAGCAAACCCGATTTGTATTCATACAAAAACAAAGCAATGGCAATGAGAAGCAAATAACACGAAATCGCCACGAAGTTATCAAACAATGAGAGGAGAATAGAGAGAATGCGTAGCAACACAAAAAACTACTCAATGTTGCGCAACATGGACGTACGGCTACGTCCACAGCACAAATTTTGCTGTTCAAAAATTCGTATGAGATGCGCCTTCTATATATTGTATATTCTTTGACGCTATGCTCGGAACGTAGATCGTGCCAGCGCTTTACATAGCTTGGACATCGAATAAGAAGCAGAACAAAGCTACGAAAAGCAAAACTTCTTTCAAAAACCCTAAAATGCCAAAATTTAAAACAAATCCAGACGAATTGCACCGTTCTTCTCATCGCCCGCTGTATTCCACAAATTGATCGTTTCTTTCTTTCACACTTTACTTGGCATGCGAGTGCTGGATCGATCCCTTCTTATGCATATTCGCTTGCATTGTTAGTGCAAAATAACAGAAGCAAAGTCGATCTTCCGCTCCCTTCATACTCGTTAAAAAGATCTTCCGAACCCCTCACTCATTAGATCATTCAATTTTGCTTTGTTATCAACGCTGAGAAAACCGAAGCATGGCAAAGAGAGTAACTTCGCGAGTAGTGAAGCTGTTTTTACTCATTTTGTTACACCCGCTGCCTGCGACCGACCGCATCTGGTTTGAAAAATTTGAAATTTTGAGTCATGCGTCTTCTATATTATTACATATTCTTTGGTCATACTATTTGGTTGTACTCGAACTGAGTTTGATAATGTTTGATGCTTATGCGGCTGTTGAATTCTGTATGATTGTTTGATTTAATAAATGATTGTGTGTAAGAAGAGTTGTTCGATGCAACAATCGAAAGCCTATGTTGTGTAAAGTAAAATACTTGAACGATTGTGGATTTCATCAGGTGGTAAGAGGCAATGAGGCAATTAGTTTCTTGATATTTTACAATAACAAATCATGTACAATCGTCCTTCCACGTACCAAACAGAGCTTTGTTTTCAAGTTTGCATTTTATGACTTGAATGAAATTTGTTTCGGTTGATTTTTCCTTCAAGGGCTGTATTTTGAAATCGAAGATGTTTTACAGTTATACGGCCGTCTACAGATGAATTGTTACTTATTCATAATATTTTTATATTTATTTGATATACTTCTTTATTTTTATTATTTTATTATTAATTATTTTAAACTTATTTTAGAGTATTTTGGGTGAGGTTTTTCGTATCTAAATGTTTAAATGTAAATCTAATAACTGTACGTAAAAATTTTAGATGCTTATGTTCTGTGTGTTTAATTTCAAAGCGCTCTACATTCAACGTTCTACATTCCAAACGTAGCGTGTTGTTGAAGAATTTATATACACAATTTTATATGCCGACAATGCTTTTTTGACATATGTACTTTTTTTATGGCTCTTGGGTACAGATATACTGCACTCAAAAATTAAGACAATTTTGAATTTGAAATGCGTAGGTGCAGGGATTCGAGCAAATCTTTTTGTCTTTAGGTTGGCAGCACTGTCATTCATATCTGTGTAGAATTTCACGCCAGTACGTATTTTATTTGGTAAGTTTCGTTGTATTTTCTGAGCAATTAAA
Source organism: Myopa testacea (assembly GCA_949629155.1). NCBI lineage: Eukaryota > Metazoa > Arthropoda > Insecta > Diptera > Conopidae > Myopa > Myopa testacea. Next base: position 41,581,840 of record OX451346.1, on the reverse strand, counting down.
AGTGAATTTTTCGATTTTTATAATGTTTGATTTTATTCAACTTTTTCATAAAAATTCGATGCATTTCGTTCCACAACCACCGTATTCGCCTGACTTAGCTCCATGTGACTTCTGGCTATTCTCTAAGCTCAAACGATTGCTTCGCAGACACCGTTTTAAATCGACTAAACAATCGAAGAATGAACTGAAGGCCATTCTACCCATCGAGTTTCAAAGATTGGCAAAATCGTTGGCATAGGTGTATTATATCGGGTGGTGACTACTTTGAAGGAGACGATCTAGACTTGGGGATTAAATAAAAATTTTCCAAGTTGAAAACAAATTGACTTAATTTTTCTTATCACAGTAGTATATTTATACTTACCATATAAATAATGGGAATCAGACATAATAAATTTTTATTTTTTATCAAATAATAGAATATACATATAATTTAAAAAATTAACTAATATGTATTTTAAATTAATTTTCAATAAATCTTATAATTCTTTATATTCTTAGGTTTTAAAATATTCATTCTCTCCAGGGAAACATCGTTTGATTATTATGATGCGACTACTGAAGTGTGGTAAAAATGTACCCTTATGAATGCGGCGAAACGCTGGGAAGTTATTCTCCTAATCTCTCAAACAACAACAAATACATGTTAGAGCTGGGCCACAATACGGCAGCGACAGTGTCAGTGTTTCTCTCACTTTCACTGTCAGCCTACAATGAAAACAGTGGCAGCGCGCAGCGCTATCTGTCATTTGTCATTTGTTTTCACATTTGTATTTGTTTGAGTATTTGTTTTGTTTCATTCCTATAGAATAAGTGAGATTTTTTCTAAAAGGGTTGCAACACTTTTATCCAAAAAATGAGAGGATTTTAATTTCACTGCTCACTGCCGAACTAGAGTCTATAATTTTTCCCCTACTCGGCAGTGTTTTTTCCCATAAGGTTTGCATGGTGAGAGAAACACTGACACTGTCGCTGCCGTATTGTGGCCCAGCTCTTACGCGAGTGAGTCAATCCCATAATACCAGTTAATAGCCTAAACACAGTTGTGGCGGCTAGAGGAAACTTCATTTCTCATCTGAAAATTACATGGTCTCTTATGGAGAACAAGAAAAAGTTTTTTCCGTTTCGTCGCTACGTTTGGCTGTTTAAAATTACGCTACGTCGCTACGTTTTTGTTTAAAATTATTTGATATTGCAGCCAGAAGATGAAGCTTCAACTGTGTTTCATCGCTAGAATTTGCCAGCGCTACACAACTGAAGTTGCATCAACTTAATGCGTTGGGTTGTAAACATATGTTTTGGAGCAAAAAATATTTCTTACTTCCATTGGCAATAAATTTTTCATTCAGCTCCGCTGATTTCAATCAACGAGCATATTTTCGTAAAGAGATTGCATAAAACATTTGTTGTCGGCAATAATCGTGATTTCATGTGCTAAGATTAGAGCAGCTGCTACTTCGAAGACCGTAGCGCTGTAAACAGCAGCGCTTTAAAACAGAAAACTGAAGATAGAAGCTATTACTATATGAGGATGGGTGAGCTTATACAGCTCCGGTACTGCAGTTCAATTGACCTATTGTACCATCCTTATACTGTTAGAGTGGTTATTCCACTTTTTTTTTCCACAGTTTTCCTTATGAATGTCATAAGTTGTGAATGGCTCCTCCTCCTCCCCACAAATCCACAAGGCCTGGGTGGAGAACATGATAGTTTACTGTCAATGATCACACATAGGTATTTCACACTCTTGGAGAATGGTATTGTTTCCCCATACAGATGAGGTTCTTTTAGAACGACTACTTTCCATCAATTGGTAAAAGACACAATAACTGTACTTTTCGGGTTTACAGAGAGTTGAACTTTGTTACACCATCTCTGTACCTCAATTAGTTCCATCTGAAGGATCTCCGTTACGGTTTCCTCGAACCTCCCTCTGACGATGACTGCTATATCGTCTGTATATCCGACGGCGTGGATTCGCAACGACTTTAGTGTGTTGAGAAGATCATCCACTACCATTGACCATAGGAGGGGGAGAGCACTCCACGTTGTGGGCAACCCACCGTAGTAGTCACTGACAGGGTGTGCTAGTCGATGTTCGACTTTATGATCCTGCCGCGGAGCATGTTCTTTATCCATCTCACTGCAGTGGGTGGTACACTAAAATTAGAGAGTGCGGTGCCTATGGATTCCAATGACGTGTTATTGAAGGCCCCTTCAATATCCAGGAAAACAATCACACAGACTTCCTTGGAGGATATTGCTCCTTCAATATTGCTCCTTCAAACCACTTCATTTAGCGCCATCTCTGTAGATTTCCTTTTGGCATAAGCACGTTGCTCATGTTCATAGGGACTTAAATAGTAGTATTATACGATTAATAAATCAATTCTGATAAACTTGTCAATTAGTTTTTCTAGTCCTTTTAAGACAGAGGACATTAGGCTTATGGGACGGAAAGACTTCGGGGTGTGCGCGTCATTCGAGCCTGGTTTAGGTAAGTACCTAACTAATAATGTTTTCCAAGCTGATAGGATGTGGCCATAAGCAAGACTACAGCTATAAAGTTTGTATAATGATGGTGGCAAAGTATTGGCTTCATATTGCAGCAGTGCTGCGAAGATGCCACCTTCCCCAGGCGATTTAAAAAGCTTGGACGAAGAAATGGCCCACATGGCTGCATGTCTGCTACAGATTCGTTTCCCTATTCTCCAATCCTCCCTGGAGGGTTGACTAACCCTCCCTCCGGGAGAGTATTTGGGCTGTTTCAGAATAGCTGAATTCGGGAAGTGTGTGCTGAGCAGAGTTTCCAGGCTCTCTCTCTTGCGACATCCAGACTGGACATCTAACATCTTCCCTAGGGGGGATTTGAGGAAGGGATGATGTTCCTCACCTCCCCCTTTTCGGCTACAGCTGTCTTCGACTGTCTCTTTAGAGTTGACTAAAGTTGAACGACACCCTCCCCAGATTGAAGTAGGGCAGGCAGTCCAACTCTCAAATAGCTTTAGGTGAGCTCTCATCCATAGCAATGCTTAGTGTCAGGCCGCCCTCGCTTGCTACCGTACGGAGTATTTTCCGCTCCTTTGTCGGCAGCACCCGGTTTTGCGCATTAAGGACCCGCATGATCCCCTTCGCATTGGTTCTCTTGCCATAGAAGTACACCGTGGCCACGTGCGGTTTTGGGAGGTTATCCCCCTCTATCACACGTAGCTTGTCACCAGCCCATGGTTCGGCAGCCAACGCGGTCCTGATCAGCCAGTCCCACCTCACAGGTAGTGTCAGCGCACCTCACAACCAACCATCCTGGTTTAAAGGAGCAGCCAAGAAATCTGTATTGGGGCCCATCAGCGGGAGCCCTGTGTAGCTCTTCAATGATGGCGTCCTCCAAAGAATTCTGTTTCTCGCCAGTGAGATGGCTAGTCGGGAAGTCCACCGGCACGATACCTACTGACAGAGCACCAGCAACCTCCGCATAGGAGTGAACGTTTGGATGGTTCTTTTTGCTGGGCTCGGCCGGGCTGTCAACGCCTGAGCGTTTCCTTTTGGATACGATGGGCCCGACGGTTTCAGCATTATCGGAAGGTCCCTCAAGGACTTTCTCCAGCGCATCTTTGTATGGCGTGCCATCCGCCATAAGAGCGCGGAGCTTCTTCCGCTGAGCTGTTCTCAAACGGTTCCGTTTGATATAAGCTTGCCGACATCCCAGCCCCTAACGGTTTCTTCGTCAGAAGCTATAACGCATCTGGCGTTCTCATCCGTTAGGGTGGCATCGGCAGAAGTGACGGATGATTCATCACTGCATAGTTCTGCAGAACGTATGTAATTCAACAAATCATAATAAAATAGACGTTAAACCGTTTTTCGAAGCGGCGAATTCAAAGAGTACTATTTCGTCGTCTCTGATACATAATAAAGTTGGGCAAGAAATTGTATGGAACGCTATTAGCTTTCTAAGTGTATTTGTTTAATCTGGATCGGTGCACCATTTTACGAGATAAAGTATTTTAAAACCCAACACTAAGAAAGTACAAAACACTTTCATGAATATTCAATGAGAATTTATGAGAACCGCTGTGAAAGGCGCAAATTTGTGTAATTTTCCGAGGGTACTCCTGCGTTTTGTTTATGATTTAGTTTTTAATAATTATAATATTTTTATACTAATATTTTATATTGACAAATTTTGGCATATATCGGGCGCCGTACAACATGCTCAATCTTGTTGTAGGAATTTAGGAGAAATTGCATTTTTAAAATCGCAATGATGTGAGTACAAAGCAAAGTGAAAAATTTTTATAAAAAATCGAGCGATCCAAAATTTTTTTCGCTCGATTCTTCACATAAATATATTTTGTGACTTGGAAAATATATATATACTAGCTGACCCGGCAAATGATGTTCTGCCATATAAATTATTTCTAATTGGTGCTATGAACAACGAAGGCACGCACCACCTTGCTTGTAAATTATTTCTGGGGAAAAGTTTGGTTTGGCGGTTTTGCCCCGATTTTTTTGTTACTTTTTTTACCGTTGTTTGGGACCATTATAACGGTAAATAGCCCCCATTTTTGGGGGCTTGGCATTAGTTTGGGTGTTATCGGCTTTTGAAGGTCGCGAAAGGTCACCTTTTTAAAGGTTTATTGTTCCGAAATTAGGTACGGTACATTAATGGTCGAGGTGTCAAAAGAAAGGTATTGCCACGCCCCTCATTTCCCTAGTACACCATTTTACATCCAAGGTTACGGTTTGGAAGATATTTTGCTTTTAACAAAAAAAATGGTGAACGTGCCATTATAAAACCTTCCCCGGCCCGCTTATATGACAATTAGGGTATATATTAAAAACACTATTTATAAAGCCCATAATTTTCTCTTTTCAGCGATATATAATATGTCATACTTACCGTTAGAGTTGGTAAATTGCAGAAGGAATGATTATTTAAAAACAGTGTTTTATGTATATTTCAAGATGTGTTTTTTTTTATTAATTATTTTTTATTAAGTAGGAATTTGTTCGTTTGGTACAGTTTAACAGTCCTCGTCGTTGTCATCTCCGTCCGTTTCGTGATCTGTCCCCTCACGAAAGGGGAATTATAACACTTAGAGTGTCAAACACCGGCTACGCAACAGAACAGTGTTTTGTGGCAAATTTTAGGGCGTGTATGAGTCCTCCGGCCTTCGGCCGCGCTTTTTGATTATAACCCTCAGTATGTCAAACACCGGCTACGCAACAGAACAGTGTTTTGTGGCCAATTTTAGGGCGAGTATGCGTCCTCTGGCCTTCGGCCTACGGCCGCGCTTTTTGATTATAACTCTCAGTATGTCAAACACCGGCTACGCAACAGAAAAGTGTTTTGTGGCCAATTTTAGGCGCGTAGGCGGCCCTCAGCACCGCGCTTTTTAATAATTACCCTTAGTATATCCAACGGCGGCTACGCAGTAAAATAGTATTTTTATAGCAATTCATAAAAACGTTTAAATTTTAAGTAGTAAATACCGAACACTACGCGCATTAAAGTACAAAAGTTTCCTATAAAAAAGTCTAATATGTGTGTTCGAATGTGCAAGGAAAATTTATTTTTAATATTTCAATAAAAGTGGTCGAAATGGTGGAGATACCCCAACATTGTTATATACCGTTGAAAAGGAAAAATTATGGGCTATAAGCCCAATGATTTTAATATATACCTTAATTTCGATATTAGTGGAGAAAAAACTAATTTTTTAAAATAACTACCACCATTTTTCCTTAAAACTAATTTATTTCCATAACTATTCAGAAAATCAAAAAAAGGTTTAAGACTTAGAAAATAGATATTAAAATTACCTTTCAAACGGTACCCCGCTTACACCGGTGCACTTAATAGTTTAGAAGATATCCCGCATAAACCTTTTGACGTTTAAACGCCCATAAATCTTAAACCAAAGCCACGCCCCAAAAAATTTTAACGGAGTTATATTCAGGAAGTGACAGACAAGTATAAGTTTGGTTTAGAGGTTTGGCGCAGCCAACTTATGCCTATTTCTGATTTATATATCAAGGTCTCTCAAGGCGGAGAGGACCGCCACAGTCAGCACGCCGTGCTATGCATGTATGTATGTCTGGATGTCTATCCGTTTTACAACGCTCACATATGTCACACCTACTTCCTCCCATGCCAACTTCCACTTTTTGAAATACAAACGATTTGGATACTGTTCATACAAAAATATTAAAATCTGGATATATATATATAACTATAGCAACTTTTTTGCTCTCGTATAGTTATATAGTCTCTTATAGTTTTGTCTTAATTAGGCATTTTACTTCGAAAAAAATTAAGGAGCTGAGAAAAAAAGTACTAAAGATCTTAAATTGCGTTTTTGTCGAAAACTGTAAGGTTTTCGATGAAATCTTATATTATATAAATGGAGGGCACTCTTAATATCTTTCTAACGGTACCTATGCCAATCCGATATCTGGTATAGTTTAGGAGATATAAGCATTTAAATTTCAAATTTCAAAGGGCTGTAAAACCGGAACCGGAAGTTGCCACCCCTTTTTGGGGCTGTCGTTGGGGTCAGCACCAAAAACAACAAAAACAACAACACTGTGTGTCATTGTTATGTAAAAGTTATTTAAGCCGAAATTTTGCCGAAAAATCATTACTTTTGGAGAAAAACCACCTTTTATAATTTTAGTACGATGCGAAAGTGAAGACAATAAAAAATCAGCTTGAAGTATTGTACTGGCCTTTTTCGGCCTTAGATCGCCCATAAATCCTAAACGACGGCCACGCCCCAAAAAATGGGCGACTTTTTCCGAGAATAACGCTAAAAGGCAACAGTTCAAAAAGGTCATTATTCCAAAAAGAAATTGTTCCAAAATTTCTGTGAATACCTTTATAATTTGCAATAAATATGCCGACTACACGCCGTCAAATTTTAGTCGGCGTCGAGTTGTGCCTCTGTGAAGACGGTCTGGATTGTAGGATTAGTAACTGAAGCTAAAGTTCTTGTTCTGCATTTCAAGTAAGGGATATTTCGCATTATTATTTATCTTAACTGAATTCTAAACACAATTGCTAAAAGCATATAGATATATAGATATTGGCGATTGTATGCAGGTTACATCAGATCGACCAACTCTGTTGATTACAGCCACATCACGGATTTAATCACGAGTAATGACGGGTATAATAAGTTGATACCCTAAATTTGCTGTACATAAAGTTTGCTATTATTAGTCGTTGCCATTTTTATATTGGTCTATGTGATATTGGGGAACATATAAGGCGATTGTCGAACTAACCAATGTTGTTGTTTTTTGAGCTGACCCCAACAACAAGCTGGCACAAACAACGTTGGGACTCTGAGGCAACTCTGAATTTTTGTAGTTCACGGAGGCTCAACATAATTTTGCTCGCTCGTCTGGTTTCGGAGTTATAGCAACTTAAATTTTGGAAATTTCGGATCTATATCCACGAAACTATAAGAGTTACATGGCATGGTTGTAAAGGTATTAAAATTATCTTTTATTTATATAAGACAATATTTGGAACAGATAGGGGGCTTGTCGATCCCACCGATGTTGGTGTTTTTGGTGCTGACCCCAACAACAACAACAACTTTTGTTGATCTCTTGTCGTTCCAGAGTTATAGCCCTTTAAAGTTGAAAAAGTTCAAGCCTGTATCTCCTAAACCTTACAAGATACTGTATGTTATTGATATTGCTGGAAAGTTAATTGAATTATATGTCATTTATGTAAAATAATATTTTGTCGAAAAGCGTTTAGTTTTGGAGAAAAATGGAAATTTAGATTTTTCCTACTAATTTTTTCCATTCATTAATTTTTTTATAAATATAATTTTAATATATAATATAACCCACATAATTATGACAATAATAAGAAAGTAGAGGCTTTTAGCTTTCGACAGATGTTTTCTCATCGCGATCAGTCCAGGATCTTAAGAGAAAACGCATTTTTAAAATCACAATCGCGTAAGTATGTCAGCACTTTTTTGAATTTTTTTAGTGCCCTTTTTTTGTATATTTCATTCTCTTACTTTTGCAATCGTGTTCTCTTTGAAACTTTGAAATGATGACGACGGTTACCGTTATTCGTATCATTGTTGTTGTATGTTTCCGTTGAATTAGACAATTTATGATTGTAGTTATTTTGATTTCTGTGCTGTGCTTTGATTACTTGTGATTATTTAATAAAAATGGATACTAATTTTAATAATCGCGCGATTTTTCATAAAAGTTTTTCACTTTTACGAAACCACAGAGAGAGAGAGAGAGAGAGGTTTAGCGCCGCACTTTTATGAGAGTACCTGAATGCAATTATCAAATATGCGTTTTCTCCTGAGATCCTACACTGATTCCAAAGATATACGTCTATAAAAAGGTAAATGGCAGTACTTTCTTATTATTGGCATAATTATGTGGGTTACTCATATATTATACTTACAAAAAAATTAATGAATGGAAAAAAATAGTACGAAAAATCTAAATTTCCATTTTTCTCCAAAACTGAACGCTTTTCGGCAAAATATTATTTTACATAAATGACAGATAATTCCATTAACTTTCCAGCAATATCAATAACATACAGGTATTTTGTAATGTTTAGGAGATACAGAGCTGAACTTTTTTAACTTTAAAGGGCTATAACTCTGGAACGACAAGAGATCAACAAAAGTTGCTGTTGTTGTTGGACTCAGCACCAAAAACAACAAGTGCAGCAGCAACAACAACAACATCGGTGGGGTCGACAAGCGCCATATTTAAGCCCAATATTTTATAACTCGAACCAGATGCAAGCGGCCAAAATGATGTTGCTGAAGTCTCCGTGAAAAACAACAACAAAATCGGAACTGCTTCAGAGTCCCCAACATATGCCCAAGTTTTATTGCTCTAATTTAGTTCCGGAGTTATAGCCCTTTGAAATTTTAAAATTTCATGTCTGTATCTCCTAAATTGTACAGGACACCTCTGTTATTGGTGTTGGAAAGGTTTTATCTTTCATTTATGTAAACATTTTGTCGGAAACCGTTCAGTTTTGGAGAAAAATAAAATTTTAGATTTTTAGTAATATTTTTTCCATTGATTAATTTTTTCTAAGTATGTATTATTAACCCACATAATTGTCTATAATAAGAAAGTAGAGGGGCTTAGCTTTCGACACATGTTTTTTTAATTGAGATCAGGATCTTAGGAAAAAACGCGTTTTTAAAACCACGATCCGGAACAGATAGTGCGGTTGTTGTTTTGGCGCTGGCCCCAACAAGAACAACAATTTTTGCAGTTAGATTTGGAGCAGGTAACGCCCTGTGTTGTCGTTTGTGGAGCAGACACCAACAACTTACCCTCGGCCTCCTAATTCATGAGTTATATTTGAAATTTCGATTTATTTGCCATGTTTTTTCTGCCCATTAATCTTTATTTAGGTGAAATTTATAATTTTACCCATATAATTTTGTGGAAAACAAGAAACCAGGTGTCATTAGCTTTCTAAACTACGTTCTTATCGTAATCGGTGCGTAAAATGTGGGTAATTAACCCACATAATACAATTTATTTTAAAAAAAATTAATGGGAAAAAAGTAATACAAATTTTAAAATCGACTTTTGCCAAAAATATGAGATTTTGGGAAAAATTCAAAACTTAAATAAAAGATATTTACTTTCTCTGGAACAAATGCAGAACAGCTGCCAAGCTCAGATTTTTTTCTTTTGTTTTACCGTTATAACCGGAAGTGGCCATGTTTTTTCGGGCCTGGTCAACCATCTTGATTTATGAACGTTTGAAGGTCAAATAAATGGTACTAATGAAAGGCACTTATCTCATAGACTAAGTGAGCTACCGGAACAAACGACGTACTGTTGGAAAGGTATTTTTAAGACCTTTTATTTATGTAATATACATTTTTTTCATAATATGGCAGTTCAGGAGTTATATTGATTTTTTTAAAAATGTGAAAAGTTGACCTCGAAACAAAAATGTTTTTCTTGCAAACGGACACATTAAGGTATAAAACAAATTACAGTTATGACAAGCTTGTTCTTTTACCTTTAAAATGGTATATAATTTGTTATACCACAGAATAAATAGTATACAGAAGTTGCATCTCGTACCAAGCAAATTTTGTTCTAGGTTTCCAATATTGGCACCCTATCAATCGTTTCTCTCTCGGCTATTCACATATACACGACAGCACTCGTCGTTTTTTCACACCGACATTAGCGATCGTTCCTATAAAGAAGTTCCGATGTCAGTCGACTAGTGTTGGGCATTATAGTTCACTACAGAGAGCGATCTTTCTAGTTCAATCAGTTGTCGTGAACTAGTTCGTTCATATAGTTCACTCGGTCATTTAGTTCAGTAGTTCGTTCGCACATTTAGTTCAGTACTTTACTCAGTTAATTGGAAAAATTATATTTAATTTCGATATTAATGTCTAATACTGAATACATGATTAAATTATTAGTAACATTGTGATTGTGATTGATTTTTAGTAACATTTTTTTCCATTCATTAATTTTTTTTTAAATGGACATAACTCGGAAACAAAACGAGAGCTCCACTAACTCATATTGTTGTTGTCGTTCCAACAATAAAGAAACAAGAACAAAAATAACTACAAAATCGGAGTTATGTCATTGTGCCTGAATTGTGCCAAGATTTCAAATAAAAATTTCGTATGGAAACATCTTCTGAAATTGATCTAACCAACTGAAACATACAGAAAAACTAACGAGCAGCTGAACTGAAACGAACTAACGAACTGCTGAACTAAAAGAACGAGTGAACTAAAAGAGCAAATGAACTAAAAGACCGAGTGAACTAAAAGAGCAACTGAACTAAAAGACCGAGTGAACTAAAAGAACTAAGAACTGTGAACTAGATCTCATAGTTCACGTAAGTGATTCGTTCAATTGAACTAGTTCGTTCACGAACTACCCAACTCTACAGTCGACGTGCAGACATCAAGCAGCGTGTATCCAGCGTACCACGCTGTTTTATAAATGCACTGTGAAAAATGTTTAATAAGGAATGAGAGAATCACTTTTTGTTTTTTGAAAATAATTTAGGCGAAACACAATGTCTGATTTGTTGATCAATATTGACTACAAAATCATTCCCATTAATGTTTATGATTATTTTTTATCCAATAAATATCCTTTTTTTTATTGGTACGCTGCCTGTGCTTCCATCACCTCAGAAAGAGATTTCTTTCGCAAAATAAGCTCTCTCGAAGCTTCACACGTTGTTTGATCTTCTCCTCAGCTGTCTGCCCGTTCTTTAAGTTGGAGTTAATAAAAAAGAAGTGCTTGGGATTTGAACCAGTACGAAAAGAATAATATGATTCTGCTCATGGATGAAATGGCGATTAGAAAGGAATTGCGATACAATTCCAAACTAGATTTAGTGATGGGTTTGAGGAAAATGGGGTTGAAAAAATTGACTTCCAAAAATTGACTTTCTGCCAATATACTAAAAAAGACCATTTTACGAAATTTAACATTTTTGAACAGTTTTGGTAGTTAAAGTTGTAACTTGTGACCAAGGGTCCTCTAACAGGAATTGGGATTTACATATAGGCAATTCACAGTTAGCCTCATAAGTTATGAGATACTAAGTTATGACTCCGAACTGTGAACAGTCGAACAACACCTCTGGATTTTCGAAACTTGAATTTCTGTTAAAATGCCTAAAATTCTTTTCTTTTTTTCATCCATCGAAATTTTGAAATAAATTTTTTCTGTATTCAACCAAAACGAATGAAGACAGCAATCGCATGAACAGTTGATTTGAATACAACTTTCCTAATACATACCTGCGAGTGTTGTAATCGTGCTAACATAGATTTTCATACAAAACAACAAAAAATTTTCTTACGACAGTCATAAATTGTTTTAAGTTATGACAACTTATGACTTATGACGACTTATGAGGGCAACTGTGAATTGCCTAATAGTTTCGAAATACCCTATTTTGTGTATAATGACAGTAAAATTTTCTTTCAAAATGAAATACCGCCGCTGTTGATCCAAAGTGTCGGCAATATTAATTTTTCTCTATAGTAATTTTTTATTAGAGCACCACAATTAACCAGTAACTCTTGTTGATGCTACACATAGCTATGTGCAATGTAAAATATGAAACTTTCAAAGGGAGAAAACCAATGTACAGAAATCTAAGGCTTGAAACAAAATTTTGTCAACACCACGTGAATTCACGAGGCAGTCTAGCAAAACAGATGTACGCACACATAAACGTTTTAAGCCGAAACCACAATGGCGCGTTAGGTCGGTCGCGCTTTGACAGATATTATTGAACACACGGAATCTTACGAGGCAATTCACAACAAGACCTCAGGCGTTATATCGTAAATTTTTCCGTATCACGTAAATCTCGTTCAAACGCACTAGTTGGTTCTACTTTAACTAGGTCTGGCGTTTGACATTTCAATTTAAAAAAAATGTAATGAAGAAATAATAAAATATAGAAATGCTAATTAAGATAGATAGTTTTATTTGCTCAAGTGTTAATTTCGTCATTTTCGTCATGAATATCTACGTTTTTTTAGTGCAGTACGCATCGTCATTTAGCTTTATAAAGTTGTGCAATATAACTGCAACTTTTACAACGCGCTCTACACTAGTTGGAGCCATTACCAAGGTATTTTGAAGAGTTCAACAGTGCTTAGTAGAATTTGAGCACGACCTATCTAACGCGCCATTGTGTTTTAGAAAATGAAACTCGAGCGTCGTGGAAGATTTTATCGTAAAGTTTTTGTAAAGTCTATCAAACGCCGATCAAAGCGCGACCGACCTAACGCGCCATTGTGGTTTCGGCTTTATGCTTGCTCTCTCGTTGCTTCTCTTTGTTCGTGATTGCTTCTCTCTGTTCACGTTTGCTTTCTCGTAGTGTGATCTCCCCTCAGTTGTTCCGACCGCGCACCATAAAGTGAAAAAGTATCGCAGGCCGAGATGCAACTTCTGTAAACTATTTATTCTGTGGTTATACCTACTATTGTAATACATTACTTTAGCTTAGCTTTTCAAAATTTCAATTACAATTTTGCATGCGCCGTTCTAATGGAAAACATTTGAAATTAAAAATTTTTTATGATAAATCGCGTGAAATTTTTTTCTTAATTGATAGAGCTTCAGGAAAAAACTTTTTATGAAAAATCGCAATTTTTTTCATAAAAATTTTTTAATTCCACATGTTTTTTCTGTGTTTACACTTGTTTGTTTACAGAGAAGTAAAGCTAAAGTAATGTAATATAATAGTAAGTATAATATATTATATACCATTTTAAAGGTAAAACAACAAGCTTTCCATAACTGTAATTGGTTTTATACCTTAATGTGTCCGTTTGGAAGAAAAAAATTGTTGTTTTAAGGTCAACTTGTCAAATCAATATAACTCCTTCACAACCATGTTATGGACAAAAATGTGTATTACATAAATAAAAGGTATTAAAAATACCTTTCCAACAGTACTTCGTTAGTTCTTCTCTTAGTTTATGAGATAAATGACTTTTATTAAACTATTTATTTCTCCATCAAACGGTCATACATCCAGCCCCCGATAAAAACCAGCCACTTTCGTTCCTGATGGTCCCAACTAACGGTAAAAAAAAGATGAACAAAATCTGAGCTTGGCAGCTATTCTGCATTTATGCCCTTTGTCTTTTTAAGGGTATATATGCCAATCGTATATATTAAAGAAATAAAGGGAAAATAAATTCAAATATCAAAGTGCTATAACTCCAGGAACCAGGTCCGCCGGCGTAAGTTGTTATTGTTGTAGTTTGTGGAGTCTCTTCCACAATCTACAACAACAACAAAACGTAATTGGCATTACCGTGCGGATTCCTATTTATGGCCAATTTTGGGTACTCTCGTGTTCTGGAGTTTTAGCCCTTTGGTATTTGAAAATTTCCGGTCTATATCTCTTAAAGTTTACGGGATACCTCGATGTTTTTGGTATTGTTGGAATGGTAAGAGGATAATCATCTTGATTTTATGTCATAATATTTTCTCGAAATTCATTCCATTCATTTTGGGATAAGTAAATAAAAAAAAAAATTTAATTTTTAGTATTGTATCTTTGAATTCAGTTTTCGGCTCATGTCGGGGATCGGAGACAATTCCGTGTTTTTTGTTGTTATTTTACGTGGAGATTCCAACATCAGTTTGATGCGCTCTTGTTTGGATTCCGAGTTATAGCTGCAAAATCTCAGATCTTTATCTCTGAAACTGTAAGCGCTACCTACCAGGGTTCGGAAAACGTTTCTTTTTTATATCGCTCAATTTATATCCCTCACTGAAGATAACAATATTTCCATCCTCATTGATAAATATCTTTTTTCATCTTCGTTCAAAAAAATACATATCGCTCACGTTCAAAATAATTTCGATCTTCCAACAAAACTATCACTTGGGATGCAAAAAATTCTTATCTTCAAATATTTCGAACCCTCAAGTTGAAAACATTTCGTTTGTTGACGAATAGCGATCGCAGAAGATGAGAAAACTTCGGCTTTCGTACGAAAACGATCTTCGGTGATGAAAAAAAGGCTGCGCAGGCAAAGAATCGATCTTTGAAGATGAAAATAATTTCGACGCAGGATCGAAAAAAGCAGCGGAACAGCATGGGTTTTGTTGGTGTTCGCTTCGCGGCAGAGACAATTGCTTGAAAATGAAGTTTTGTTTGTGTTTTGTATGAATATGTTTTTGTTGGATTTGGTATACGATGAATTAAAATTAATTTTGCATGGTGTAGGGTGTGAGGGAAAGTTGTGAAAGTAAATACGTAAAATATTAATATGTAAAAATATTAATAAGTAAATTGTTTTCTACCATAAGTAATTCTAATATATTTTATACACCCTTTCTATTATAAATTTTTATTATGAATTAAGTAATGTATTATATTATATTATTATAGTATATTATTATTAAGTAATGTTAAGTAATGTATTAGAAAAACATTAATTGGGAATATTTGCTCCCCGATTCAAAATACAGATTGTGACGCGTTACATTCATCAATTTTATTATCCGACGGACATTTGAAACATGAATTCAAATACTTCTTCCTTTATAAAATTTGTTACCTGTTGCTACCAATCCTTTTTCATTCCAAAAGTAATTATTTTCAAGGCCGATATACAAATTTGCCTTCCATTCATACATGCATGTACATATGTATGTATTCAAATGCCTACCTGCAAAATTTATTGCATATATTCGTAACGAGCTCGCAGAAAAGGTTAACCATTTCCAGCAAAACTCTCAATTAATGTTTTTCTAATACATTACTTAATACATACATAATAAAAATTTGTAATAGGAATATGTATAAAATATATTAAAATTACTTATTAAACTTATTTACTAAATATTTAACGTATCCAACAAAAATCTATTCAAACATAGTCTCTGCCGCGAAGCAAACCATCCAAACACCAACAAATTCCATGCTGTTCAACTCTATTCCGCTGCTTTTTTCGATCTCTGCGTCGAAATTATTTTCATCTTCAAAGATCGATTCTTTGCCTGCACTGCCTTTTTTTCATCACCGAAGATCGTTTTGGTACGAAAGCCGAAGTTTTCTCATCTTCTGCGATCGCTATTCGTCAACAAACGAAATGTTTTCAACTTGAGGGATCGAAATATTTGAAGATAAGAATTTTTTGCATCCCAAGTGATAGTTTTGTTGGAAGATCGAAATTATTTTGAACGTGAGCGATATGTATTTTTTTGAACGAAGATGAAAAAATAAAAATCGCTCATGAGTCAAAGCAGATTTTCATCTTTTGTGATCGTTTTTTTGTGAGGGATATAAAAAAAGTTGTCCGTTTGAGGGATATATTCCGAACCCTGCTACCTACACGCTATGGGCATACTTGGAAAGGTGTTCAATTTATGTACATTTAACAATATTTTATCGAAAAAGGGATAAATTGTAGTTTCGATCAGGAAGGCCAATTTTGGCCAATCAGAGTGTCTCGCTCTGCGATAGTTTCCATCTGGTTTAAAAAATCATAAATTTCATTTTTCTTGGAAGTAATAGTTTTTCGAACTAAATCTAATATCGGGCTGGAAGGCCAAATTTGTTGTTTTGTACGGTGACTCCAGCAATATCGGCATCGGTTTCTCTCGCTCTTGTCTGGTTTTGGAGTCATTTATTTTTAGAAATTCGTACTTCTTACTTATAACCTTTTCTCCTAAAATTCTGCATCGATCCTGGTGAAATAAATTTCTTAAATCGCTACTTAATATTGGCGTATTAATTATGCATTTTCCTTAGAAAAAAAAATTAATGACTTGGAAAAAAGGTAGACAAAATTTTAATTTGAATTTTTCTCGAAAACTATAAGGTTTTCTATGTAATGTTATGTGACATAAATGAAAGATATTTTAAATACCTGTGCAAAGATTCCAACACCAACCGGTTAGGTGCTATAGTTTGGGAGATATAGCTTGGATATTTTCAAATTTCAAAGAGCTATAAATCGAAAACAACACCAACAACAAAGTTGATCTTCCGGCCCGAAATTAGATTAAGCCCGAAAAATTATTACTTCCAAGAAAAAGGAAATTTATGATTTTTTATTTTTTGTTCAATTATTAATTTTTTACTAAGTAAAATGTATAATTAACCTACATACTTATCTCAGTATTAAAAGAGCAGAGCCTCTTACCTTTCTTTGCATATTAAAACAAAAACTGAACTGTTTTTGACAAAATATTATTTTTCATAAATGAAAGATTATTCTATTGCCTTTCCAACAGTAAGGAACAACTGGTAAGTACATACCAGTAAAATAGATGTATCCCATAAAGTTTATGAGATATGGGCCTGAAATATTCAAATTTCTAAAGGCTATAACTCTGGGACCAAATTTAATGGCATCGTATTCTATATGTTAATGTAAAAGTTTGAGGAGCTCCTAAAAAACAAAGCACTTCTCTTCGTGTAAGTGGCTTTAGTTTGTGGTGCTGACTAGTGTTGGGCATTATAGTTCACTACAGAGAGCGATCTTTCTAGTTCAATCAGCTGTCGTGAACTAGTTCGTTCATATAGTTCACTCGGTCATTTAGTTCAGTACTTCGTTCGCTCATTTAGTTCAGTATTTTACTCGGTTAATTGGCAAAATTATATTTAATTTTGATATTAATGTCTAATACTGAATACATCAAATTATATATTGTTAGATTTTTAGTAACATTTTTTTCCATTCATTAATTTTTTTTTAAATGGACATAACTCGGAAACAAGAGCTCCACTAACTCATATTGTTGTAGTCGTTCCAACAATAAATAAACAACAATAACTACAAACTCGGAGTTATGTCATTGTCCTGAATTGAGCCAAGATTTCAAATAAAAATTTCGTATGGAAACATCTTCTGAAATTAATTTAACCAACTGAAACATACAGAAAAACTAACGAGCAGCTGAACTCAAACGAACTAACGAACTGCTGAACTAAAAGAACGAATGAACTAAAAGAGCAACTGAGCTAAAAGACCGAGTGAACTAAAAGAGCGACTGAACTAAAATACCGAGTGAACTAAAAGAGCGACTGAACTAAAAGACCGAGTGAACTAAAAGAGCAACTGAACTAAAAGACCGAGTGTACTAAAAGAACTAAGAACTGTGAACTAGATCTCATAGTTCACGCAAGTGATTCGTTCAATTGAACTAGTTCGTTCACGAACTACCCAACTCTAGTGCTGACCCCAACAGCGAAGCTTTTTAGTCTGCTCTCATTTGGTTCTGCTGGTTTGGTTGGTTTTCGAGTCCCCTTCCTTTTAAAATGTTCTTGTATTTCCTAAACTTTAAGATATTGCGATAATATTGCCATATTGTACTGTTGGAAAGGTATTAGATAAATCCTTCATTTATGTTTTAAAATGCGTTTTCTCCTAAAATCTTGCCTTAAAATAAGTAGGTGGAAGAGATGGGTAATACAGTAAGACCCCGCTTAACGCTGTTTCGTTTAGCGCTGTTTCGGTTTAGCGCTAATATGACTGACATCGAATTTAATTTGTTTTTTTAAGTATATTCGTTTATATTGTTTTTATTTTTGTAAGAAATAAATGTTTGGTTTTATTTTTATTAAAAAACATAATTATTAAATTTAATACCTAACCAATTTTCAATCCATCTTCCCCTAACCCCATTATGTATTTACATATTAAGATTGCCTCGTTTAGCGCTGTTTCGCATTAGGCTCTACTTTGATGGAACGTATTCCCCGCGTTATGCCTTGAACACATAGAAAATCGCACGACGAATATTTCGATGCGAACTGTCAGAAATCCAGCCGCAGCGAAGTTTTGGCTTGTCAAAGTCCATGTAAACACTCAAAAATAAGAATAACAAGAGCGACGACTGCGAATAAATCGCATCTAGATCGATCGCAGATGCGATTTATTCGCAGTCACAAGCAGAGGCAACGACGTAATTTTATTTTTTCTCGTTTCCCATAAGAGGCCGTGTAATTTTGACAGCTCACACCGAAATATTCGTCGTGCAATTTTCTATGTGTTCAAGGCATTAAGTGGGGTCTTACTGTACTTTAAAAATTATTTTCTAACGGAATAATTTAATAATGGATGTATTAATAAATCCTCAAGCAATTCTGAAAAATTTTCATTTTGATGCATTTGCATTGTATTTGGAAAGTGTGCTTTTAAAAGATGAGGAAGTCGTAATTTTAGTAAGATAAATAAATATTACAATAATTTCCATTTTGATGCATTTGCATTACGTTTTGAAAGAAATTATTTCTTAAATAGGTTTTAACCTGTCTTTTACCGCCGTTTCTTTAAAGAAACACTAACTTGAAAAAATTCCTTAAATTTACTGTTCCTTTTTTTTAAAAAAAGGATTGGCGCTTTTTGATACATTTGTTTGTTTATTATTAAACTGCATCAATTTTTTTTTAAATTTTACGTTTTTACTCGGTTAGCAATGAGTTAACCAGTTACATCTTTTTTAGCCCTTTTTTAAACTATTTTTTCTAAATACAAATAAAATAGGTGTCCATATTATTTATGTTAAATCTTAAAATATAGGTTTGAAATTATACAAAAATTACTATAAGTATTAGGTTTTTCGGGTGTTTATCAGTTTTTTTATTGCATAAAGAATGCTGTTGCTTTAAAGCAACATCGGTCAATATCTAGAACTTCAGTTATTTTGGCAGTTGTAAACATTTTCAAATATGAGTAGAGAAGGCGACAAGGTTTATCGTTATTCTGTAGTTATAAAAACAGACGCTTTTTGGAGTTGTGTGTGCATCGTTATCAGTCTTTATTCAGTATTGATAAAGTACTTTTAATAAAATCAGTACTATCTACTTACCAACGTTGCTTTAAAGCAACACACTACAAATATTTTTTTAAAATTTTTCTGAGTATGCAGAACTTCTAATTTGTTGTCTAATAGTCTACCCTGTAAAAATTTTCTACATCGGGGCATGGATTCTTGTATCGGTAAAAGACAGGTTAAGACGTAATGCCCCATGCTATTGGTGTTTGGGTATTGTTATGTTTTGTCGAAAACCTTATAGTTTTGCAGAAAAACGCAATTTTAGATTTTTTAGTACCTTTTTCCAATTAATTTTTTTTAAAATTAAGACATCTGGTTACGAGGTCTGTTCGAAACGTATCGCGAATTTTGAATTTTAATTACGCGGCTGCAGCGATTCGAGCAAATATTTTTGTGTTTTGGTACTCAGCACTGTCGTTCATACCTGTGTAGAATTTTACGTCATTACGTATTTTCTTTGGTTAGTTTCGTTGTATTTCAGTTCATTCTTTGAGTTTTCTTTTATCTCATCAGTCTATTAAAAACGGTGTCCCGAAGCGGTCGCATGAGCTTAGAGAATAGACAGAAGTCAAATGGAGTTAAGTTAGGCGATTACGGTGGTTGTGGAATGATATGCATCGACTTTTTAAGGAAAAAGTCGCGAAGAAATTGAGTATTTTTGGAACCAATCGAGATTTGACTTTTCTCAAGCACAAATACTCTTTCATAATGGTTTGGACCGATCCAAATGAAATGTTAACATTATCAGCAAGGTCAACCGACGATTTTTGAGCACCAAATCTTTGATTTCATTGACGTGTTTTTGATTGATTGATGTTGATGGTCGTTCGGCACGCTCTTTGTCTTCAACGCTTTCTCTAACTTCTTGGAATTGTTCATATCACTTCTAAACATTCCTTTCAGACAAAACCTGATCGTTTAAGGCCTTCTGCAACATTCTACAAACAAAATTTAATGTAACTTCTTTGTTCAATAAAATCACACAACAAATCGAAAAATGCACTTTTAGTTGCTAATAAAACACAACGAAACGAACCAAAGAAAATAAGAAAAGAAAAAAACAGAAAAGAAAAATACGTAATGATTTTCGTGAAAATCTACACACGATTAACAGTTTTGTCAACCTAAAAACAAAAAGATCCTCGTATCAGCAAAGGTTCACCATCATAAGAACGTGGTTATCATCCTGGAAACGAAAATAAATCCTCAAAGAGCCGAATGTTGTAGAAATCTATGACAATTTTTCGTGCTTCGCCGATTTTGATAAACTGCTTTAATCACACAAAATATACTGTATTCTAAATATCCAATTTTATATGTGATCATTGCAACTTCTTGGACTTATTGAACTTATATTCAAAAACGCTTAAAGCTGAGAACAAGTAAACTAGAGTTTGACTTGAAAACTAGATCAATGGTTTGAAAAATATGTACCATAATATAACGGTAATATGTATAATGTATATGTAATGTTTGTAATATGTATATAACGAATGTGATTTGGGTTATAACGGGGATACAGAGGTTATATTTTTTGTATAAGGGGCTTCTTATAAGTGAATTCTACTATGTTTTTATTTTCATGACTCGCTAATTTCTATAAAAAATAATAAATTCACTTAATTTTGAACAAGTTTTCTTACAGTGTTACTGGTATTAATTTTATTATATTGACTGTAATTACAGGGTTAATAAATAACCAATATTATACAATGGAAGATGGCCACTCAAAAACCGTCGAACAAGCTTTAAACTTTTTCGGGACAGATGGAGAGCGTGGTTTAACATTTGAACAAGTAAAAAAAAATCAAGCCAAATATGGTCCTAATGGTAAGTTGTTTTAAAAGGCAAATAGAAAACAAAATATAACCAGAAAGAATGTTAACTTCGGCCTGGCCGAAGTTCATATACCCTACACACGTTTATTTAAAAATTAGGCGTGGCAATAGTCCGATTTTGCCCATTTTCAATACCAATGAGTTTCTAATGATGAATGACATGAATGACAATATTCGTGCCAAGTTTGATGAAGATATCTATTCGTTCTCTTGTAATCGTGATTTCCACAGACAGACAGACGGACGGACAGAGCTAAATCGACTCAGGAGGTGATGCTGACCATGAATATATATACTTTTGTATTCCTGACACGCCACCTTTAATGCGTTACAAACACAAGCACAAAGTGAATATACATATGCTCATCACTTCGTGTGTAGGGTAGAAAAAGCAACTTAAAGGTGTGGATTAATACACAGTGTTTGTAACATACAGAAGAATATTTATGAAAAAGTGTATTCAGGGTATGCCCATAAGAGGATATAAAAGAGTAGCGCGTTTAGACTGAGTTAAAACAAGAAAAAACCGTATGGGAGAGGGTGTCAATTTCATCCCGTCTAGGAGGAGGGCATATTTTCTAAAAACCAGACTTAAATTCGTAAAAAAATTGAAAAATAAAAAAAACAATTTTAAATATGTGGAATATTGTATGCCAAGTACATCCTGGTGTTGTGAGCCATGTTTGTGGAATAATTATCTTGCTGAAAATAATATCTCTGAGATACGCCCAATTTTTCAGCACTTGGCTTCAAATTTCTTTTTAATATATCGATATATACACGGTTTGTGAGTGTACGAAGACTTTATTGGAGCTAAATCAGTGACTTTGTTGCGATTTTAGTTTATAACTTTTTGATTAATTGATGAAATTGGTTTATTTTAAGTAAATTGAAGGAAATGGCTTAATAAACAAAGCTGTATTACAATTTTTTTTAAATTCTTGCTACACAGTACCTTTTTTATCAATAAAGTTTTGACCGAGTGCTTTATACCATCGCCCTACCCCTAGAATCTAACCACCAACAATTTTTAGGAGGAGCAATATCTCCTAAAGAGAGAGATATACATAGATATCAAATGTATCCGAAAGGTTTGCTTAGGATCTATCTTTTCTGTCATATGAATTTTTTTTGATTTTTCACATAATTATGGACATAATAATTTAGTTTTAACGAAAAAAGTGGAGGTTGCACTAGAAAAACGTTTTTTTCTCTCTTATATTCTTCAAGTCATTCATTTGAACCTGTCGTTTGAAAACCTACAATTTTTTTCCAACGGTATATTTATTAGGTTATCTCTTAGAGTTTTGACGACATTTATTGAAAATTAGTCTTAAGTGCATAACAAAAGAACCAAAAAATTTGTCTAAAAATACTAATTTAGTGCGGCTAAAAATACTCTAACATCGGCTAGACATACTAAGGCTTATAATCAAAAAGCGCGGCCATAGGCCACACACGCGTCTTAAAACTGAGCTCACAGTACTATTCTGCTGCCTAACCGTTAAATATTTAAAAATATACCCAGTGACAAAGGCAAACATAATTACAGTTTTGACCACATTTATTGAAAATTAGTGTTAATTGTAAGTGTGTTTGTAAGGTATTTATAGGTTATTTTACGTTTTTCTACTTTATTTGTATAACTTATAATACCTCAGTCAAGTAATTATACACTACCGGCCAAAAGTTTCGAAGCACCACTCCTGTTCATAGAAAATCGTGTGGCATTTCTTTAGTATTGTATAAATTTTGATTTTTTCTTTTTTAATAGGATGGTTATAAAGTGATAACTGTAATATGGAACCCAAAACGGGTTTACGGCGTTCATTGTTTAGTTGCATGCTCAAACAATGCACTAAGTCAAGAAATTGGATTTTTTAGTTTATTGCATCAGTTCATTTACAATTCTTAAATCGATCGGACGCTTTCTGTATAAACATTATATTATTTTGTCGTTTTTAATTAAATTTTTATACAATTATTTGCTTCTTTCTTGCAAAATGCTTTGCTCGAAATGTGTATCGCTTTTGAATCGTGATTCGGATATTTTGTGTGTAATTAATGGTTTAAAAGCTGAAATAATAAAATTAGAAAAACTTTTTCTAAATCATTTAAAAGGTGAAGTTAACTGTTCACCAGCAGAAAACGAAGACTCGAACATTGTACAACCTGTTACTTCGCGTCTTCGCCCCCGCAAGCAGAAAAATGTAATAAAGCGAGCTGATGAGAATCGCTCAGAACAGGTTTCTAAACGTGCTGTTGTCAACTCTGTTTTGCATGAACTTAGGCAAGGTGAAGTAAACTCTCTTTCTCCCGTTTTTGAAGAGAAGGAGTCTACCTCTTCTATTAGTTCTGTTTGTGAGAATGCTTCTTCATATTCCATCAACAACAATGAGTGTTTCCAGACAGTGAAGAACAATAAGGGACCGAATAAAAATAAGCGCTCCAACACTCGCAAAGTTTTTGGTTCTGACACTGAAACTGAATTTAATGTTTTACCCAGAAATAGATGGGTTCATATCTCAAAGTTTAAATCTGATACTACTCCGGAGAATATCGTCGGTCACTTATCCAAAAAATTGGGAGTGCAGACCTCGATATTAAAATGCAATAGGCTCGTAAAAAAGGACACTCCTTTGGCCAATCTGAGTCATGTCAATTTTAAATTAGGATTTCCAGAACAATTGTTAAATAAAGTTATGGATGCTTCATTATGGCCTTTTGGAATTCAGGTTAAGCATTTTTCTTCATTAACTCAAGTATGTTCTGATCCAAAAAACTCAATAAATCCAATAGCTCCAGCGAACTAACTGATTCCGTTATTTCCAGACTTTAACAAAATGTTCGTGGTCTTAACTCAAAACTTAAAGAGCTTTATCTGAAATCGTTCAATATTAACTATGATGTTATTGCATTGACAGAAACATGGCTTACGGAAAGTGTCTTCAATTTAGAAATTTTGTCACCGCTATTTACGATTTACCGGACAGATAGAAACCATGCTATGACCGGATTAAAAAGAGGTGGCGGTGTCCTCATTGCAGTTAAATCCTCTTATTTTTCACGAATGCTGAATTTAAATGATAATCAGAATGAAAATCTTGATATTAATCTATGCTGAATTTTTGTAAAAGCGAACTGCCTATCATTTTATATCACTTGTTCATATATTCTCCCCAACTCTGGGTTGGAAATTTACCAGAAGCATTATGATTGCTTATGTAAATTAAGTAATAATCTGTTAAATACAGAGCGCCTAGTTGTGTTAGGTGACTTCAACTTACCTCATGTTTCTTGGAAAATTGATCCTGATGATTCTCAAGTTCTGTTACCATCATATGATACTTCTAACTGTAATTTTTTGGATGATTTGATGGCTTGTGGAATTTTCCAAGTTAATTACATTAAAAATCAAAATAATCGTTTACTTGTCCTAGTATTTACTGATGACAAAGATGGCATTAATATTTCCCGTACTGATGCTCTTGTATGTCCGGAGGATAAACATCACCCAACATTATTACTGCAGTTGGCTGGCCGAACTAAACAGCGAAATACCAGGAAAGTTTGCCATCAAAAGGAATTCAACTTCAGGAAAACAAACTATGATATCCTGAAAAGTCAAATCTGCAATATTGACTGGGATCTGATTTTAGGCTTACAAGGTTCTTCATCACCCTCTAATATCGACGCCGCTGTGGCAGCATTTTATCTAGTTTTGGGTGAGTGCATTAAATCTGCAGTGCCGCTACGTAGCACAAGCATTTGTTACGGTCCAATTTGGTTTACGAATGAAGTTCGTGTACTGCGCAATGTTAAAACCAAGTTTTACAAAAGCTTCATCAAACATGGGTCAACTCATATAATATCTATATTTCACGAGTCAAGGCTAACCTGAAGGCCGATCCAAAGTCCTTTTGGACTTTTGTCAATACTAAACGTAAATGTAGTATGATTCCACCTACAATGTATTTGGATGATGAAGAATCTAATGATATTCAGCTCACATGTAATTTGTTTGCAACATTTTTTAAATCAACATATCGTGATGTACGACATGACGTAACAAATTATCCGTATTCAGTATCTAATTGTCTTAATATGCAATCTATTACCATTGACCAGAATATTGTTCTGAAAGAACTAATGGATCTAAAATTAAATTACAATCCAGGGCCAGACAATATTCCAGCTTGTATCATGCGTTATTGCGCTAAAGAACTGGCGTACCCAGTAACGTTAATTTTTGATTACTCACTACATTCTGGCTACTTTCCAGCAGTATGGAAAACCTCTTTTGTCATTCCCATACACAAAACAGGGAATAGATCAAACATTTCTAATTATCGCGCTATTGCAAAGCAGAGTACGCTGCCTAAACTTTTTGAGAAAATTATCATAACCCAGATTTCCCGTGATGTGTATTCATCCATCTCCGAGATTCAGCATGGATTCCGCCCTGGAAAGTCTACTACAACTAATCTTCTGGAATTCGTTTCTAAGACAATAATGGCTTTAAACGCGGTATGCAAACAGATGTCATTTATACAGATTTCTCCAAAGCTTTTGATGTTGTTAATCACAACATTCTAATGATGAAATTGAAACTTTTTGGATTTCCCTTGAGCTTATTAAAATGGATTCAATCGTATCTCACTGACCGTACGCAATCTGTTTTACTGCAAAACATGAAATCTGATTCATTCCAAGTTAAGTCTGGTGTCCCACAAGGAAGTCACTTCGGGCCTATTTTATTCCTTATCTTCTTTAACGATTTACCTTCGATCTTACAAAATTGCGACGCTTTATTGTTTGCTGATGATTTGAAGATTTTTCTTTCATATAAAAATGGATGAGATGCGTTGCTGCTCCAAACCGACCTAAACAATGTTCTTACATGTTGTGATGTAAACGACATGAGTTTGAACTTGCGCAAATGCAAACAAATGTCGTTTCCGCGATCGACCTCATTCAACTACTCCTACTCTATTGGTGATCATCAATTGGAAACCTTAAATATCGTTGAGGATCTTGGCGTGGTGTTGGATAGTAAACTGCGTTTCCATGCCCATATTGATCGGATAACCGCCAGATCCCTAAGTCTACTTGGATTTATTAAACGTTGGGCAAAGGAATTTGATGATCCTTACATCAACAAAATTCTTTACACGTCATTAGTTCTACCAATACTAGAATATGCTTCGCCTATATGGTCGCCTAACTATGGTTGCTACATCTCTAAGATCGAATCGGTTCAAAAACAGTTTCTTTTATTTTGTTTACGGAATCTTCACTGGGATCCTTCAATAAGACTTCCATCGTATAAGTCACGACTCAAATTGATTAATTTGTCATCACTTTCTCATCGGAGAATAATATTAAATTCAGTGTTTGTCCTAAACCTTCTCCATGGGGTCACGGACTCTGTTCATCTCTTAAGCAGTATAGGCATCAACATTCCACGCATGTCCTCTAGAGGACACGAATTCCTGTATCTTCAATTCTGCAGGTCTACTTATCTTCTGAATGAACCACTCCGCAAGGCTTGCGCTGACCTGAATTCGGTCTCAGCCGTTGTAAATCTAGCGGATTCTATGTTTATTACAAAGGGAAAAATTCTAGAATTTCTTGTTAATAATAATTTGTAATTTATTATTTCAAGCTATAAAGCTTAGCTTAGTTATTAATAAATTATTTCAAGCTATAAAGCTTGCTTAGCTTAGTTATCAAATAAATAAATAAATAAATAAATAAATAAATTGCACTTGCCATACAAAATCGAGAAAAAGGGTTATAAAAAACCTTTTTCAGGTACTCAGGGTAATTTTTTTTAATGGGGTAATTACTAAAGGTAATTATGAATAATTATTACCAATTTTTTACCCTTGGTCAAGTATAAAAGGCTGACCTAGAATATTGACACCATTCTTTGTTCCTCAAGATTCAAACTGACCAAACGTTAAAAAAACCGAAGTCATGCCAAAAAATAAGATTGATATAAGATCTGCAGTGATTACTCTTCATAAGGAAGGCAATTCCGAGCGGATAATAGAGCAAAAATTAGAAATTTCGACTAGTTTTGCGCATCGCACCATACAAATGTACAAGGATTATTGAACTCTTGAGGTCCTTCCGCGGTCCGAAAGGCCAAGATCGACAAGAAATCGTGAAGATAGAGCAATGAAAATATCAAGCAGACGGAACAGAAGAAAAACGGCTCCAGAAATAGAAGCCGAGATGGATAACAGTCGATAAAACCCGGTGTCATTAACAACTGTAATAAGGCGGCTAGAGATGCTGGTCTTTGTGGAAGGATTGCTAAAGAAAAACCCTTACTTCGAACACGAAATAAAAAGAGAACACTTCAATGGACTCTAACCTATAAGAAATTAACCGAAGAGGACTTAAAAAATGTTCTTTGGAACGACGAATCAAAGTTCGAGCTGTTTGGGTCAAATCGGTGAATTTTCGTCAAACGTAGTGCCCAAGAGAAGATGCTGCCGGAGTGTGTAATACCAACAGCGAAGCACGGCGGCGGTTCCGTTATGGTCTGGGGATGCTTCTCAAGCAATGGAGTAGGCGATTTAATTCGAATCGATGGAATTATGTGAAAGGAGGAGTATAGAAAGATATTGCAGCATAATGCCATACCATCAGGCCTACGATTGATCGGCGAAGGTTTCGTGATGCAACAAGATAACGATCCCAAACACAGAGAGATTTAGAGAACAAGCAAGCATCTGGAATATTAAAAAATATGATTTGGCCTTCCCAGTCACCCGATCTCAATCCAATAAAAGGTGCAAGAAAAAGCGACTACGTCGAAAGAAATAATGTGGAATGCATTGTTGGAATCCTGGAACAATATACAACAGGAAACCATAAAGAAATTAATCGCCAGAATACCAAGAATTGTAGCAAAAGTTATTCAGTGCAAAGGGGGATGTTTTTGATGAAAAATCAGTTTAGACGTTTTTGTAAAAATTTTGATGATAAAAATTATCCTAAAATATAATTTTAATGTAATTTGTAAGGAAATGTAATAAACTTTAAAATTTACAATTAAACTTTTTATTTTTAAAAGCTTTGGATAACTATTGTTAAGATTTGTAGAAATTTCAAGGGTGCTTCGAAACTTTTGGCCGGTAGTGTATGTGCAAAATTGCTTGTCTTTGTACCTTACGTTCTACTAACGTTGCAGTAGTAGTTCTTGGTATGCCCATTCTCTTTCGATTACTTTATCATTTGTTGTTGTTTGTTAAGTTTATCTCTGCACCGCATTCGTAGTACCGTAATTTCTAATGAAGTTAGTCGCAAATCCCGTATAAAATATAAGTGCAAAATGAATTCTTTGCTTTCTGACGGGTGCCAAATCAACATATCAGCAAATAAAGCGGAGAAAACGATTCCTTAGTGAGTATAGTAAATAAGCACAGGTATAGGATGAAAAAAATGGCATTTGTTGAATTTGTAGGAAAATGCCGCGTGGAACTGAATTAATAGATGAAAAGCTGAATTGAATAAAGGAATGCGTCAATCTGGCAATTATTTGGCAAAAACGTTGGCCAAATTGCTGCTTCTGTAAAAGGCACCGAAATACGATAACAAATTTCTTGAAAAATCCAAATAACTATGGTATTAATAAACGTAGCGGCCGGATATGCACCATTTGATGATCGGAACAAACGGCGTATACAGCAACCAATAGCCATATGAGTTGTACCACAGAATAAACAGTATACAGAATGCGCATCTCATACAAAAAAAATTTTGTTCCGTGGTCGCAATATTACGACCGCTGTTAACTTAACATTACGTCCGCTGTTAATAATACTACGACCAGCATTTAACAGCCTTTGTTTCTGTAAAGTTCAACTCGTTTGGTGTTTCTAACAGAACCGAGTGTGCTGATCAACATTTCCCGACGGCAACTTCGTCATCATTCGGTATCATCGTTGCTCAGTCGATTTTTTCCTACAGCATTTCTATTGTACTATAAATATGTACACAAATACCCGTACAATAAATATGTTTGTACAGATATATATGTTTACACAAGGAAGATGTAGCAATGTGTTTCGCAGGCATATCAAACTCCTAAAAAATTGTCGACTAGCACTTTTTTCGTTTTCTAAAACAAAACCACTGTGTAAAAAAAGAAGAAATCATGAGAAAAATGCATAGAATATTGATAATCTATGAATTGTTACAAAAAATGTTTATAAACGGAATTATATTTTCTTTCTATCTCGTGTTATTTCAAATTCGTTAAAAACATTCGTTTAACCCTATAAAAGGGTTTCCATTAACTTTTTAATGTTACTCGTATAACGTATTCAATGTTGATATGCCGACTAAAGTAGATCATCTGCCTATTCAAATTCTTCAACAGCACACTATGCTCGCATCGGAGATCGTGCCAGCGCTTTACAAAGCCTGGACATCGAACAAGAAGCAGAACAAAGCTACGAAAGCAAAATTCCTTCCAAAAACCATAAAATGCAAAATTTAAAACAAATCCAGACGGACGGACGGCTGCACATGGTTTGTTATTGTAAGAGAAGCAAAAGAAGACAAATCGCACCGTTCTTCTCATCACCCGCTGTACACGATAAATGGATCCATTCTTTCTTTCACACTTTACTTGACATACGAGTGCTGCATCGATTATCTCTTCTTACGCATATTCGCTAGCATTGTTAGTGCAAAATAAAAGAAACAAAGTCGATCTTTCGATCCCTTCATACTCATTCGAAAAGATCTTCGACTCTCATATCATGTGTGCTTGTTGGTAGAGTGTGCACTGAACTCGCTCTTTTGATGAAACTTGCCTAACTAATAACAGCAGAGAACTTCGTCGCCCGACAAATTAACAGCGACTCTCTGCTCTGTTAACTCTCTCTGTTAAGCTCTGTTAACCAAATTTTGTTATCCCCCTATTGCTTTCGGCCCGCACCTATAATTCAGATTGCTTTGTTGGGCGACATGCGCATTCTGTATACTGTTTATTCTGTGGTTGTACGCTAAGTGGAGGATAACTCATGATATGGCATTACAGTATTTTCATCAAAAGACAGGTCCAAAATATGCTTTGTGCCAGGGAAATGAATGCAGAAATCTACATAAAATTGTTAGAAAATGAACTCCTTGATTTTGCTGGTGATTTACATGGCGATGAATGGATTTTCCAGCAGGATAATGCACCGATCCACGTGGCGAAGAAGACAAAGACGTTCTTGAACTCTAGATAAATTGAGCTCCTTGAGTGGCCTGTCTTAAGCCCAGACCTCAATCCCATCAAGGAACTATGGGGAATACTTTCTGCCAAAATATATGCATCTTCCAAGCAATATGACAGCCTTAAATAGCTGAAAAATGCTGAATGAGACAAAATTGATGTATGTGTCCTGAAAAAACTAGTGGACTCAATCCCCCGTCGCACAGTGTAACGCATGCAGCCAAAAGTACAGAAAACCAAAGTGGTCATTCCATAAAAATGAATATGCAATTTAAAAGTTAATATATTAACTATAATAAGTAAAATCTAAAAAAAACACTGTAAACTTTGCAAAGTTAATTATGACATCATTTCAAAATCAACAATTCTTACTTATGAATTTCTCTTTACTCTTGGTATTATATGTCAGTCACAGTACTTCATCATGTCTGTGAAGTAATTCAGAATTTTGATTTATCGATTGGAAACCTATCCCGAGGAAGCTTTGGAAGCTAAACATAA
This sequence comes from Myopa testacea, assembly GCA_949629155.1. Classification (NCBI taxonomy): domain Eukaryota; kingdom Metazoa; phylum Arthropoda; class Insecta; order Diptera; family Conopidae; genus Myopa; species Myopa testacea. The sequence continues at coordinate 41,550,916 of OX451346.1, read as the reverse complement.
AGACATTCGGACACAAAGGCTAAATCACAGACCAAAACCATCACGAGAAGCTACAAACAGTGATCTTTTAATTTCTTTTAATATTTTCCGAGCCAACAATTTCTGACCAAAAGAAAATAAATCGGAATACAGTCGTTATTCAAAAGTACATATTGGCAACTAACTCTGATAACGAAGATAATTCTATTTTAGATATCATATCTGATATTGCAAATATAATTAGCGAAGAAGAAATGTAGTTGTAAGATGAAGTAAAAAATAAATAAATATATTCTAATAAGAACTACTGTATTTTAGATATTTGTTATGGTGGTTTGTAGGTGGGCGTGGTTTTCGCCCGATTTGAACAATTTTCAGGAATTATCTTGATCTCTATATAAGAAGCTTGCATTTCGTTGTCCTACGATCGTTTTTTCTATTTTTGGCCACGTATTGTATGGCGACGTTACACTGTGCGTCGTGTACAATTATTGAAGATACATAAAGGTAACACCATCCCTTATTAACATATACAACACTTATTTTACAATTAAAAGTTTATATCTACGAGTATTAAATAAGATTTTTGCACATATAAATATTTTATATGGAGGTTTAAAGGATTTATTTTTTTTTATTGTTAAGAAAAATATTTCAATAGAATTTTGTTGTTTAATTTTTAGTTCTCTTAAATATAAAATAAAAACAACGATTTTTTTCCCATTTTCTCATTGTTTTAATTTTTTGACTGAGGTAATAAATATAAATAAAATGTAAATAACGTTTATAAGTAAATAAAATGTCTAAACAACTTTCGGTTCAAGTATTAAAGGCTGACCTAGAATATTGACACCATTCTTTGTTCCTCGAGATTCAAACTGACCAAACGTTAAAAAAAACGAAGCCATGCCAAAAAATAAAATTGATATAAGATCTGCAATGATTACACTTCATAAGGAAGGCAATTCCGAGCGGATAATAGAGCAAAAATTAAAAATTTCGACTAGTTCTGTGCAAAAGTACAAGGATTATCGAACTCTTGAGGTCCTTCCGCGGTCCGGAAGGCCAAGATCCACAACAAATCGTGAAGGTAGAGCAATGACAATATCAAGCAGACCAGAAGAAAAACGGCTCCAGAAATACAAGCCGAGATCAATAACAGTCGATCAAACCCGGTGTCACTAACAACTGTAATAAGGCGGCTAAGAGATGTTGGTCTTTGTGGAAGGATTGCTAAAGAAAAACCCTTACTTCGACCACGAAATAAAAAGAGAAGACTTCAATGGGCTTCGAAAATGTTCTTTGGACCGACGAGTCAAAGTTCCATCTGCTTGGGTCAAATCGAAGAATTTTCGTCAAACGTACTGCCCAAGAGAAGATGCTGCCGGAGTTTGTAATCCCAACAGTGAAGCACGGCGGCGGTGCCGTGCTTATTTCAAATTTTTCATATCACACAACCAAATTCCCTAGAGAAAGTGGAAATCCCATGCAATAAAATCAATTACTTTCAATATGGCATTCTACTATTCACAGACACGAACAGCTGATTTGTGTAAATGAAAGTTGTGCCGCGTTCTGTTTGACTGCCTCCGCGTATAATCTTTACGAGGTAAAAAACCTTGTTGTTGTAATCAGCAATTTACGCTTCTGAACGTAATTTGCGCTGGATCCGATACGTGGAACAGCTGTTAAGCGAATATAACACAGCATAACGTACGATATGTGTGTCGTTCAAAGTAAAGAAATAAGGCTGTAAATCTAGTTTTTTCAAAAATTCGTAGAACCAACAGATTTGCATACACAGATTTCTATTTGCGTACCCATCGTGCACATGCACGGTTTCGCCAAGTTCGTGCACTCTCTCTATGAATAGCTTGCATAAAAACGCGTGGCCAGGGTCGCACTTTCCGTAACGAAACAAGGAAAAAGAGTCACTAATTTCTCAATTATTTGGAACTTCAATGTGCGCAAACTGAAATCTAATTATGTTTATAAACAGCCGTATAATGGATAAACAAAATTTTCGTTTTCACATGTTCTGTTGTGCTTTTCACAATTTTTCGTTTGTTTAACAAACGAGCATAACAGATGACCGAGAGAAATACCCTAAGTAAAAAAAAACGTTTGTTGTTAGTATTTTCACATGCTTTTGCAGCTGTAGTTATCAACAGGCAATCAAGTCAGGATAGCGAAAAATGGGTAAAAGCGTTGCAGGAGGAGTATAAATTTTTTCATAAAAAACGGCACATGGCAATTAATTTTACTTCAAAGCGAGTGGACCGATCCAAGTGTTTTTATCCGTAAAGAAGTTGAAACAACATACTTATATCCTCATAACGGATCCTCACATAAAGTGTCAAATCGCTCGTTTTGTTTTGTGCTTTTCGTACTTTTTCGTTATTTTGACAATTGTGCATAATATAATAACCCAAACGCAAACGAAATTCTTTGTTGGTATTTTTACATGTTTTTTTCAATACAAAATTAGTTTTGTTGTATATCTGTGGCCACAAGTCAAAACCGCTTAACTCGAGTTAGGACGAATATTATATTATTATTATTGTTTTTATATACTACTAGATGGTTACCCGCGACTTCGTTGCGCGTTGTAGAGTAGTGGGTGATGGTATAATGTGAATATTTTTCAATGTACATATGTATGAAACATACAAATTTCAAATTTTATCTCCGATCATTTGCAATTTTCGCTAGATGTTTGTTATTTTTTTTTTGTAAAAGAATATACACATATAACGGCTTCTTACTTCGTTATAATGTTTCCGGCACTCAGTCTGAATTAAATCCTCGATGATTTCCACTATCCCTATATTGGATAAATTTCGATCAAAAGCTTTGAACGCAGCTCCTACTGAGATTAAAATTGTTGGTTTTCGTGAAGTTTGTATAGGCATTAAAATCATTGCCACGACTTTTTATAAAATAGGTAGCCTATGTCCATCCCCATGGCTTAAGGTGTCTTCGTGTAAAATTTCGTCAAAATCGGTGCAGCGGTTCAGCTGTGAAAGCTGAACCCACAATTCATAGCTTTCACCGCAAAGCTGTGAAAGCTGAGTTTCCCCATTACAGCGACTGAAATCATTGCCACGCTCATTTCAACCATTTAGAGGTCAACTTTTTATAAAATAGGTAGCCTATGTCCATCCCCATTGCTCAAAGTATCCCCATATAAAATTTCGTCAAAATCGGTGCAGCGGTTCAGCTGTGAAAGTCTTAGAGTATCCCATTACGGCGACTGAAATCATTGCCACGCCCATTTCAGCCATTTAGAGGTAGACTTTTTATAAAATAGGTATGTCCATCCCCATGGCTTAAAGTATCCCCATATAAAATTTCGTCAAAATCGGTGCAGCGGTTCAGCTGTGAAAGTCTTATAGTTTCCCATTACGGCGACTGAAATCATTGCCGCGTCCATTTCAACCATTTAGAGGTCAACTTTTTATAAAATAGGTAGCCTATGTCCATCCCCATGGCTCAAAGTATTTCCAATTAAAATTTCGTCAAAATCGGTGCAGCAGTTCAGCTGTGAAAGTGAAAAATTGTTTTTCACTTTCACTTTTCAGTTTTTTTTTGAAAATGCTATAAAAAAAACTACTGAATATTTTCTCAAATTTCTTTTTTTTATTTGAAAGTACAATCCTTCCGGTTAATAATGGAAAATAATTTCATTCAAATGGCTGCCTTGGCTGGCCATGCAGTAGCCTACACGATCGTTCCAATTTTTAAGCACATTATCGATTGTGTGCAGCTGTATTTCACCAATGGCTTCACGAATATTGTCCTTTAAAGCGTCAATTGTCTCTGGCTTGTCGGCGTAACACTCATCTTTGACGGCACCCCACAAATAATAGTCCAACGGTGTCAAATCGCAGCTCCGAGGTGGCCAAACGACTCTGCGGCTGATAATGCGATCTTCAAAAACAGGGCGCAAAACATCTTGTGTAGCTTCGGCTGTGTGGCACGTAGCGCCGTCCTGTTGAAATCAAATGTTGCCAATATCCTCCTCTTCAATTTTTGTGAACAAAAATTCGTTCAACATGGCCCGATAACGATCGCCATTGACTGTAACGGCCACTCCTTGCTCATTTTCGAAGAAAAATGGCCAAAATCCGCACCAAACAGTGACTCGTTTTGGGTGCACCGGCTTTTCAATGTATGCGTGCGGGTTTTCTGTGCCCAAATGCGACAATTTTGCTTGTTTACATACCCGCCAAGATCAAAATGAGCTTCATCTGCACATTCTGCAACATTACCATGATTTTCAAAGTAATGTCGCAATATTTCCCAGCGTTGTTCAAGCGTATACACAACCACATTCGTTCAGCGGAAGGATAAAACTAATTATTTGTCAAATCAGACATGAGCTAAGTGTTACCATACACGAAATAAGCACTAGTTGAAAAAAAAACGTTAGATGGCGGACCCTTTATAAAGGAAAGTATTTACCGCCTCTATTCGTTGTTAGGTACTACATATTTGTGCGAAAAACCTATCGGATTTCAAATTAATTCAAACGAAATACAGAAACAAATTGTCTGATTCGCACCTTCAGGATTTATTTCAAATAAGATGCTATAACGCAAGTATAGACATACCTAATCTAACTAACGCCAGTGGCGCTTGATTAGAAAAACAAGAATAATAACATTACTCTTAAAAGGCAACATAACATTACTCATTAAAAGTTAATTTCCGATCTTATGCTTCAATCACAATGTGCTGGAATAATCCAAATATGCAGCGTGCAAACAAACAAAAATCTAAAAAAATTCATGCTTTGTGCTTCAGCGCATAGTGCTAAGTGAAACAAATTTCTAATCCATACTCAAAATGAAATAGTGTGCGTTTGGACATCGCTGCTTTAAAGCAACACTGGGACATACGAGAGTGGTCTGAAAAGTTTCCGACCTACGTTTCGTGCTAAGATATACGGCATTTTTTCCTCAAAATTATTTTTATTTCTCTACATAGTCTTCTTGTTCGTCTTTCTCTGCAAAATAGATATGCACAAAGCCTCCTCATTTGATGAAAATCTCTGTCCCCCGAGTGCAACTATTAGGCTGCTCGCACACTGCATGCGTTTTTCGTTCGTCCGAATTCTGACGAAAACATGCGAACGATCCCATTGCATGTAATTGATTGTAAATGCGCACATTGAAGCATTTCCGTCGTCAGAATTGCTGCGAAAAGTTGCGAATTGCGAACGATCCCATTTGAATGGGATGCCCTGGGTGCAAATAAGGAATTGCGCTGGTATTGTGGGATTTGCAGGTCGAAGGATTTTGGCCTTTTAAGGAGTGTTCGCGTAGGTTTTTCGGAAATTGCGTGTGACCTGGGGTCTGACGAAAAGAGATTTGACACTTATAAGAAACAGTTTGAATCATTAAAGTGTTTAAATGCTACCGACGATACACTATCAACTAAATCGGTAGATCCTCCAACTAAACAAATACAAAAACGAAGGAAAACCGCCGCTAAACCTCAAATTCAAAAACCTATAATTGAAAAAGCTCCTGAACTATAATAATAATTCTTCTTAGTCCAAATCCGGATGCATCAATTAATCAAAACATAATTGATGAATTTGGAATGCGATGTAACTGCAACTCCAGCTTCTTCAATGCAGGAACTTTATTGTGACGTGAACACATCTACTTCTCATGGTGCTGAGCTTGATATTGCAAGTCGTACAGATGCCATACCTAAGTCAACATGTGTATTGCTATGGTATTCAATGGTAGTCAGCTGGTAGTAGTTGAACCATTGAAATCAATATTTGTCTCACGTTTTGCCACAAGCAAAACTGAGGATAATATACGTGCATATATAAATTCTGAACTTCGTCTTGTGGATATCTCCATAACGTTTATTAAGTTTAACCTAAAATCGGACAGCAAAATATCTCCTTAACACTCACATGAACAGCAATTTTTAACTCTTTTGATGAACAGTAACTACCCGGGTAGAGAAAAGTGATATGTAAGCATTTTGAATGGAATTGAAGTAAATTATCATTATATACTTGAACTGCATCGCTAGCAAAGATTCTGGTGAAATATTTTTTGGATACTTTCGAGTATGACCTGTTTGTGGTAATTAGGTAATGGGGGGAAATTCCAGAAAACCGCTTGTTACATTTTTTATACCTATTGTTGAACTTTTTTTATACACATATGTTGAAGGCTGGAGTTTTTTATAGACAGGAAAATAGCAAATCTAGCAACAATTCTGTTGAAAGATTTTTTGGATACTTTCGAGCATGACCTGTTGTTTGGTAATTAGGGCAAATGGGGAATACCACAAATTTGAGTGCATCCATTTTTTTATACCTGTTGAACCATTTTTTATATCTGTCAAAGGATGAAGAGTTTTATAGAGAGGGTAATAGCAAATTCTGAATGCAATTTTACTGGATGATTCTATGATCACTCGTTCCGATGGTATTTCTGACCGTTTATGGCTTGACCGAGCTTCGTGTTCGAGGCTAATAAGCTGTGGAAAGCAAATGCATTTCCACTATATTGAGCTACAATGATCGTTCGCCGATTCAAGAATATCACAAGGCTCTTGAGATTTGATTCCGAAATTACAAACAAGGCTCGTATAAGATCTGATAAGGCAGCACCAATAAGGAATATTTTCCAGATGATCAATGCCAATCTAAAATTTTTCTGCAGGTCAGAGTCAATAACAGTTGATGAGCATCCTCTCTTTCCCTTTAGAGGATGCACAAAATTTACACAAACTCAAAACCACGTTAATATGGCATTAAATTTTGTTGGGTTAAACAATTAAATTAAATTATGATATTGCAACTGGATATTCTGTAAATAAATAACATCAGAGATGTCAATCTAGGACCGCGAGTTGTGAAACACTCAATTCGCTCACTCACATCTCGGGACCAAAAAATAAACCGAAAATTATCCATTACTAAACCACACACAAAAGCAGGAGATAAAATGGACCAAATGCTCAAACAATATACAAGCAAACAGAAAAAAACGATGGCCTTTAGCATTCTTCTATAACATCCTGGACTTATCATCGCTTGCTGCCTATATTAGATTCCGTGAAAACAATCCAGAAAGCTCTGTAGCCATCAGACACAGTGGGCGACGCACGTTCCTCCAACGTCTGGGTGAGAAACTTTGCATTCCCGGAATAAGAAAGAGGACACAGTAATAGTAATGCGATTGCAACATTTGCAGAGAGAGATGCAATAGAGTGCATTTTGGGAGAGCCGATAAGAAAAGATGAAGATAATGAGGAGTTTATTCCTGATAGCTACGAAGAATATGATGAACATTTAACGATAGTTTTACATAATATACGAATTCTATTAATTTCGGTTTTTCAGTGGTTTCTAAAGAATTATAAATCAGCTCTGTGATTTTTAAAAATGATTCAAGTTCTTTAAATGAACCTGTAAAGTTTGGAATGGCTTTTATTGCCGTATCAATGTTAAAAGTACTCATTTTTATTTTGTTCTGTAACAAAATTTCGTGAATGGATTGAACTATAGTTTTAAATTTTATTATATCTTCTTTGAGTTTCTCATGATCTTCTTCAGTTTTTAAGATTTCGTAATATGTTTTCTTTAATTCTTCAAATTCTAATTTCTTTTTATTAAAATGTTCACTCGACTTTAGTCTGTCGGGGTTCTTTTTTAAATTTGTAAGAAATTTGGATGCAATATTGAGTAATTCTTCCATTTATTGAGACTTATTCTTTTAATTATGTAATTTTAGAAAATAAAATTGAGTTGGTAACTAAAATTATTATTAGGAAAAATTTTGGTTAACTATACCACATTAACTTTGTTTATATGTCTAAGTATATAATTTTTATAATGCTTATTAATTCTAATTGCTACAAATAGTATTATAGCTAAAATTAGTATAATCAGACAGAAAATTATTATAATGCTGTCCTGAGTATACATGTTATTCATTGTATATGTATTTGTCTGCTCATTGTAGACTGGTTTCGTTTGTACTACTCACATCTTTTAGCTTGTTTTTTTAAATTAACGTAACGTAAGGGGCTTTAAAAGCTACACTATATTCATACCCATACTTTGAGTGCTTTGTGTATTTTAATTTTTAGTTAGTACTATTTAATTTAAATTATTTCATATTAATTTCAAATCTTAATCCTTAAAGAAATTGTTGTACAATTAACAGTCAGTGTTTAAATCGTAGTATATTATTTCCTTGGGCTAAGTGGAGTTCGTCATGTGGCAGGCGAGTAGCAGCATGTTGTGTGGTGTTACTTTCCAAGCGAGACGCATGAAGACCATCGAGTAAAGTGTGAGCGCTAACGTCATTCTTCCAGTAATAAACTTGGGTTGCTTTTTTATGTCCATGTGAGCAGCAATTGGAATATCCCAGTTGGCGATGACACGCGTTCCAGAGTTTGGTAGCTGCGACATGTTGACTGCTTTGGTACTAGTGATTCTTGATGTTTGTTTATGTTTTTCGAGTATGCAGGATCATAATATGCAGGATCGAAGTTCACAGGATCGTATTATGCAGGATCGCCATGTAATATGTTGAAGGACCTCTGGTCCTGACTTCAAAAATTATGCTGGTTTATATTCTATATTATTATAGATTCATAGGCTTGGCCGGCAGAGTATGCCATGGGCCTCAGCTTAGAATGCTATTTGTATGATTGATAAAGCCGGCAGATTATCTGCCAGGGCTTGAGAAAATTAGAAGACTGCCGGTTTTAGGCTCTGATAAGATTCTGATTTTATTGTGGAAATTCTTGCCCTTTTATAGCCGATTTGGATGGGCGGACTTAAAACTAATATAAACATATTTCTTAAAATTACTTTGTGATTGGTCAGCGGATTCTGCTGATCCAATCAATAATACATTGTTTACACATTATTGTGAATAATTGTTGACTGCACTATTTCTGTCGCAGTCTCGACAGAAGACGTCGGCAGAGAAAAGAAGTCGTCAATGCACGCGCAGCTGAACTTAGCGCGGTCAACGCTCCTACGGGAAACGCAAGCGCTACAATTTTTATGCGCTGCGTGTACCCTATCGTAGGTCAATTTGACTGTCGCTTATGAAGCGGTCGTGGTGACTTGTGTGGTACACTACAAATTCTTTTAGTATGTGTGTTTGTACTCTTGTATACACGCATCAACAGAAAAGAGAAGAAACAAACACAAAAACCGGTTTCGTCATCATACATACAAACACACAATGTGATGATCGACACTAGCCGTTTGCACTCGTGACGTGCATATAATTCGCGTGCCGTGTACGGCAGCCAGCTCATAAAAGGCTACGGCAAAAACATTCAAATTCAAGTTGCACTGAGTATAAGGTAAGCCTTATACTTAAGATCTTAAACCAATCTTGCGACTTCACCTATCGGCTTCGGCCACCGGTAATATCTCTATATATTACCTATCGACTTCGGTCACCGGTGAATGCCCTATCATTCACCTATCGGCTTCGGCCATCGGTAATATCCCTATATATTACCTATCGACTTCGGTCACCGGTGAATGCTCTATCATTCACCTATCGGCGCAGGCCACCGGCGTGCAACCATATTTGCACGCCACCGGTAGGAAAATCCCTTAAACAGGAGATTAACCAACCAGCATTTTTGATTCAATAAATTAAGGCCTTCCGCCGGGAAGCACTTGAGCTTCCAAGCCTTTACTTTAGGCCTTCCGCCGGGAAGCACTTGAGCTTCCAAGCCTTCCGTAGAAAACCACGCTGGTTAAGAAACTCCTGCTTAAGTGATTTACGTAGGTAAACTGTATAGCCGTCTGCTGCGTGGCACTCTGCCCAGAGTCAGTGAACTCTGCAAAGAGTCAGTGCTAGACTGTGAGAACAGTCGTTTGAAATTCGTGTGGCGGTTGAATAACTTGGAGGGTTACGAGACCCCTTTAAGCGAACCCTGGACAGACTGAGCTTCATCCAGGCTGGAAACAAAAAACTCGTTACAAGTCCATCAAAATTTCTGGCGTAAAAATGCTGTCGTCCATGAATTTATTCGTAGACGGAGTTTTAATATTGTAGTTTATTCGGGTCTTCGGCATTATATACCGGACTACACTTTCTTTTCAAATTAGTCGGCCATCTTCTTTAGCAAAACTACGCATTTATTCCGCTAAAGGTCTGTGGCTTCTCTCTAATGAGCCATTGGCTTGTGGATGGTATGGAGTTATGTGTAAGTTTTGAATACCTAACAATTTGCATGTATCCGAGAACAATTTCGAAATGAAATTAGTTTCGTTAGCAGTAATTAGAATTCGTGGAATTCCGTAACACGTGATTATTTAATCGCAGAATGCTTTGGCAACTGTACTTGCTTCCAAGTCTGGGATAGCTATACATGCCATAAATTTCGAAAAGTCTTCTTGGAACGTTAGAACGTGGAATATTTATTACCGGATACGGTTTCTGGTAGAATACCTACTGTGTCCATGTAAACTTCATCAAATGGCCTCATTGGTGTATTTGTTAGCACCATGGGCATTTTTGTTAATTTCGAACTTTTGTTCACTTGACATTTCGGATAGTTTTTTACATAATCCTTGATTAGTCTCTACATCCCTGGACATCTATATTGTTGCTTAATTCGTAGGTAGGTTTTCACCTAGTGACCTCCTAAAAGGTGTATTATGGAAATGTCTTATGAAGGTTTCGATTTCTTTCGGGTGGGATAGCAATGTTGCTGTGTTATTTGTTCCGTTTCCCGGTTGGATTCGTTGTTGTCCAGAATCATTTCGGTATCGATTTTGCAATTATGTCAAAATTATTTTAGCAATAGTTATTGATAATAACTGACGAATTTTGCTCTTTTGAATTGAGCGTTATGTTATTTGTTTTAACATATTTATTTATTTGTATTTACATTTGTTGCTACCTTTTACTTAATTGTTTATCTCAATACGTTTAAAATTAATACATAATAAATTTATTTTCATTACAGAATTACCAACGGAGGAAGGTTTGTATATTATTAAGTAATTGTTCACAATAAATTTGTTTTCTATTTAAACTTCTAGGAAAAACAATTTGGCAGCTGGTACTTGAACAGTTCGATGATCTCTTGGTTAAAATTTTACTTTTAGCTGCAATAATATCGTTCGTGAGTATGAAATATGACATGTTACTGTGGTGGCAACAATTAAAATCTAATGATAAAATTTTGAAATTAGAATAGGATATTAATTGAGTCAGTATAGATTCGCTCACAGGATTTAAAAAACTCGCATGTAATAAACCAGCGGTATCCAAACTTTTTTGATTGCGTACCCGAAGACAAATAATTTATTATATAGGCGTCCCTCGAATAGCACGGTTAATTCGTTCCGTGTTATTCCAGACTTAAATATTTGCCATGCCATAGATAAAAGAACTAATATTGCGTTATTAATACATACTACAGATAGCCAGTTTTCCTTAAAAGCCGAAGATACAGGGCGCGCAATCTTTTATGTCGGTATGTGAATATTGAATATGTTTTAAAAAAACTATATCCATATAAGTATGAGATATTTTTATTAAATGTTGTAATTAATTTGGATTAGTTTTTGAATATTTACTACATTTTGACGATATATACCTTGAGTTAACACAGCTGAACGACTATTTCAATGTACAGCGTAATTATTTCGGCGCGTTCTTTTGGTTTTAAGCAATTCATGGTTAAAATTGTACTGACTTCACTCTTCAAAAACATGTTAACTCAAACCAATCGGTTTATAAATGTTATTCACTGTTCACATACCGACATAAAAGATGGCACCTTGTATGTATAACTACATATTCACTATCTGATGAAGTTATTGTTTAACAGTAATAATCATGATTTCGTGTTATTCGCGGATTTTTTATCGCAATTTTTAACCGCGCTATTCGACGGACGCCTGTATATACAGAGATCTCCGATCAGGTGCGAAAATCGCGGACACAATTTAAAAAAAATCGGAAAATAATTAGATAACTTTTGCTTAGTATTTTTGAGAGCCAAATATCTACTCCATCATCTCTTTTTGAAATTAGGTTTCTAATATAAGAAACCTATTGCGTTAATAAGTATACATTTTTTCCAGTCATAAGTTTTCTAAAACTTCGTCAAAAATTAATAAAAATTAACATTGGCATACGTATTTCAATTGTTAAGTTATCGGCAATATCTTCATAATAAGCTTGTGAATCTGTTGTGATCTCTTCATAATAAGATGTGAATCAGAAATTGATTTCATTATTTCATATTTAATTTAATTTTAGTGAATACGGTTAGAATATCCATCGTGTATAACATGTTGGGTATGGTCGAAGACCTTCGATTAATTCCCGTACAAAAATGGCAAGTTACTTGTAACATAAGTTCGATTTTTTCAAGGGATTTTATAAAGAGATTCAGAGAGATATTTTTTCGTAGTTTATTAATACCTTATTACCATCCGTTATATTACCGTTATTTCCATTTCGAATCTAAGAGAAAAAATAAATACTACATTCAACATCATTTGGTGGATGATGTGATTTCAACAAGATGTGATTTTAAATCAACAGATGTGTGCGAATAGTGGGGATAATTTTATTTTAATCCAAAGAATAAATTTTTAGTTTTGTAATGGAACGCAATCACTGAGAATAATTTGTTCGAAAAATCATCCGTTTCCAGCACCCAATAAGCGAATGTAGCGAATGTCGACATTTCAAGAATGAGATGAAATTTAAAATGACCTCTTGTTGAAAAACTCATTATGTTTGTAAATATTGTTATTGTGTTGTATAATTGTTTTTAACAATTATTATATCTCTTGTAGGTCCTAGCGTTATTTGAGGAACACGAGGACACGTTTACAGCATTTGTAGAACCTTTAGTTATTCTTTTAATTTTAATCGCAAATGCTGTTGTTGGTGTTTGGCAAGAAAGAAATGCAGAATCGGCTATTGAAGCTTTAAAAGAATATGAACCAGAAATGGGAAAAGTCGTCCGTCAGGACAAATCAGGAATACAAAAAATTAGGGCGAAAGAAATTGTGCCAGGTGACATTGTCGAGATATCTGTAGGTGATAAAATACCAGCCGATATACGCATCACGCACATTTATTCAACTACTTTGCGTATTGATCAGTCTATTTTGACTGGCGAATCTGTATCAGTAATAAAACACACGGATGCTATTCCTGATCCTCGAGCGGTCAATCAGGACAAAAAAAATATTTTATTCTCAGGTACTAATGTGGCTGCTGGCAAAGCTCGTGGTGTTGTAATTGGAACAGGTCTTAATACCGCTATTGGAAAAATTCGAACTGAAATGTCGGAAACTGAAGAAATAAAAACACCATTGCAACAGAAACTAGATGAGTTCGGTGAACAACTTTCAAAAGTAATTTCAATAATATGTGTAGCTGTTTGGGCAATTAATATTGGTCATTTTAATGACCCAGCACATGGAGGTTCTTGGATTAAAGGAGCAATATATTATTTTAAGATTGCAGTTGCTTTAGCTGTAGCAGCTATTCCAGAAGGACTTCCAGCTGTAATAACAACTTGCTTGGCATTGGGAACTCGAAGAATGGCAAAAAAAAATGCTATTGTACGCTCCTTACCTTCTGTCGAAACCCTTGGTTGTACATCTGTCATATGTTCTGATAAAACTGGCACTCTAACGACTAATCAGATGTCAGTATCCCGTATGTTTATTTTTGATAAAATAGACGGTAATGATAGCAGCTTCCTTGAATTTGAATTAACTGGTTCAACCTATGAACCTATTGGAGAATTGTTTCTAAATGGAGCGCGAGCAAAAGCTGCTGAATATGATAGTCTTCAAGAACTTGCTACGATTTGTATCATGTGTAATGATTCCGCAATTGATTACAATGAATTTAAGCAATGTTTTGAAAAAGTTGGTGAAGCAACGGAAACTGCTTTAATAGTACTTGCTGAAAAACTAAATCCTTTCAATGTTAACAAGTCGGGGTTGGATCGTCGTTCGGCTGCCATAGCTGTACGTCAAGAAATCGAGACAAAGTGGAAAAAAGAGTTTACCTTAGAATTCTCTCGAGATCGTAAGTCAATGTCATCTTATTGTTCTCCAAGCAAACCTTCTCGCTTAGGAACTGGTCCTAAACTATTTGTGAAAGGTGCACCTGAAGGCGTTTTAGAACGTTGTACTCATGCACGCGTTGGCACAAATAAAGTTCCATTGACGTCTGCATTAAAAAATAAAATATTAGCATTAACTGGCCAGTATGGAACTGGTCGTGATACTTTGCGTTGTTTAGCTTTAGCTGTAGCTGATAGTCCAATGAAGCCCGATGAAATGGATCTTGGTGATTCAACTAAATTTTATCAATATGAAGTAAATCTAACATTTGTTGGAGTAGTTGGCATGCTTGATCCTCCCCGCAAAGAAGTATTCGATTCAATTGTTCGTTGTCGTGCTGCTGGAATTCGAGTTATCGTAATTACAGGTGACAACAAAGCTACAGCAGAAGCTATTTGCCGCCGTATTGGGGTTTTCACGGAAAATGAGGATACTACTGGAAAATCATATTCTGGTCGTGAATTTGACGACCTTTCACAAGCAGATCAAAAGGCCGCTTGTGCACGCGCTAGGTTGTTTTCTCGTGTAGAACCGCAACATAAGTCAAAAATTGTCGAATTTTTGCAAAGTATGAATGAAATTTCTGCAATGACAGGAGATGGTGTTAATGATGCTCCAGCTTTAAAAAAAGCAGAAATTGGCATTGCTATGGGATCTGGAACTGCTGTAGCTAAATCTGCAGCAGAAATGGTACTGGCTGATGATAACTTCTCTTCTATTGTTTCTGCCGTAGAAGAAGGACGAGCTATTTACAATAATATGAAGCAGTTTATTCGATATCTCATTTCCTCAAATATTGGAGAAGTTGTATCAATTTTCTTAACAGCTGCTCTTGGACTTCCTGAAGCTTTGATCCCAGTGCAACTTCTTTGGGTGAATTTGGTATGTTGTTTAAATAATTTGCATACACATTTTATACTTATTTCATAGGTACAAGTATTTATAAAATATCACACACATCATTGATACAAATACTTATTATTATCATTTCTATATAATATCATATAAAAAATTATTTAGTTTTATAAGTAAGCTGTATTTATTTGCGATAACTAAACCTATGTATATATACACCCGTGGCCAAAAAAAAGCCGCACTAGTAGCATTTCATTACTCATGCAAAATTTAATAAAAAAAGGAAAGCTACCTGCAAGTTTTAATTTTTTTTTATATTATTTGATCCCTATAGCCTCTACCTGTAAAAAAATCTTCAAGAAAAGAGAAAAGGGTTGGCAGCTCGATTTCCGCTAAAGAGGTGGAAAAACCCAAGATCTAATTTTTTTGACCTTTTTTTAAAAAAAGGGTAATAAAATAAAAAATGTTGGTTTTTTTTTGGTTTCCTTTTATTTTTATTATGTTTAAATATTCTTAGAATTCAGGAATTTTCTGTATACTCTTTTGTTTTTCTTTTAATTTTTTTTTAATATTTCGTTGATCCTCCTTTGGCCTTCAAAACAGCTTCCACTCTTCTGGACATTGAATCATAGAGATTTTGTACCTGGTTCTTGGTTTTTTCGTCGTACCACACTTCTTTTATAACAATTTGTAACTCTTGGATGGATTTTGCAGACATCTCTTGAAATTTTCGCTTCATAATACGTTATGCATCCCCATACCAAAACATGAGGTGAATGCTTGACTGTTCGAAGAATGCATTCATCGGAATATCGTTACTTCTGTGGCCTTTCCATCGGGCCCAATCAAATTGAACTTCGATTCATCAGAAAATATGACATTTCTCCAATCAGAACCTATCCATTTTTATGCTCCTTTGCCCATTTTAACCGTTTTTTCTTCATAGCCGCTGTTAAACCCGGCTTTTTGGCTGGTCGGCGAGCTGGAAGACCCTTATTTGTTAGAGAGTGTGTCATTTTATAGAAAAAAATATATGTATTAACAGGTAAAAAGAAAATTTTTTATCAGTCGAAACCCTTTCCTAACATTTTTTACCTGCAAAGTGAAAAATTTGCGAATTTTCCAGGTGCGGCATTTTTTTGGCCACGGAGTGTATATATAAAAATATCGGCACATTTACATATAAGTTTGTAATTATTTACATATTAAATAAAATATACATAGATTAATCTGTGGCCACTCATTCGCCTTGGAGTGTGTCGGCATAAAACCCGGCTCCAGCCGTCCGTGAAGATTGTAATCCCTTTTTCAGGGATTAGTTCCCCGGCCGTCCAGTTCTCCCTGCTGGGCAGGAGTACAGTGGGTCTACCTCAATCTCCAATCTCGGGAGAATGTAGTCCGTTGGTGAAGACAAGTTCGCCATGGAGTTTGGATTCAACTGATTAATCTTGTGAAGCACGCTGGCATGCCCGAACTGCGCCTCTTTACAGAGGTTGAGCTCTCTAAACCTGAGAAGACTTTTTCCTGCAGTGCCTAGAATGATTAGGTAGGAGGTTCCAATCCTGTTTGCGGTGTGCTTTTTACCGCACCTGTGAACCCCTGACAGCACATTTTTGCACCCCTATAAGGATCTTTAGATTCCAGGACAATGTGCTGTGTAAAATTATGCCGAGATACTTCACCTGTTTAGCCAGGGGAAGGCTGTGGCCGTTGAGACGTGGGCTTCTAAAGTATCTTGAAGCAAAGAGGATTAGCTCGGTCTTGGCTGCATTAGTAGTGAGACCATTCCCCTCTGTCCAATTTGAGATCTGCGACGACTTTATATCAATAATTGTAGGCAGAAACTTACCCGGTACCAGGATAGCTATGTCATCAACGTACGCAATTGCTCTGACCCCCGTGCCCTGGAACTCTCCCAGAATTCCGTCCACAACCATAATCCATAGGAGAGGAGAAAGTACCCCTCCCTGGGTTGTACTACGAGTGAGTTTCTTCCGGAGTTTACTGGCCCCTATGGCTGGATTGATGATTCTGCCTTTCAGCATTTCATGGATCCAATTCTTAATGGCTTTAGGTACATCAAAGTGTCGCAAAGCTCCGTTGATTGCCTTTGCTTTAACATTCTTGAAGGCCTCTTCTATGTCGAGGAATGTCCCCAGACTGTACTCCTTGCTCTCAAACGATTTTTCTATTGTGGAGGTTTTTCTTATTCTCCTAGACCCTATATACAGATACACCACCCTCTCTAGTGTCTTTAACAAGAAAGACTAAAGAGAGATTGGTCTGTAGTCCTTTGGGGAGAAGTGTGATAGTCTACCTGCTTTCGGTATGAATACGACTCTAACTTTTCTCCATTCCTTCGGGACATACAACTCCCCCCCAAGCATCCTTTGAAGATCTCGGTGAGCAATGGTAAGACCACAGCGAGGGATTTTTGCAGCATTGCCGAAATAATCCCATTCGATTCGTCTTCCGTACAATTAATAATTTCAAATATGGCAATCAAACGGATGTTATCTACACGGATTTTGCTAAGGCGTTTGATGTTGTGAATCATAAGCTACTACTGTTAAAGCTGAAATTGTTCGGATTCCCACAAAATTTGTTAAAATGGATTGCCTCCTACCTTCAAGGTCGCACGCAGATGGTATTCCTAAACAATAGAAAATCAAGAGCAATTCCTGTTACTTCCGGTGTCCCTCAAGGTAGCCACTTAGGACCTTTATTATTCTTAATTTTCATTGACGACCTACCCACGGTTATACATAACAGTAACACGCTGATGTTCGCAGATGATCTAAAAATTTTTCTTTCATTCAAAAATAAAACGGATACGTTATTGCTTCAAAATGACCTGGACAACTTAGTCATGTGGTGTAATTTTAACTGTATGAAGCTGAATCTTTCCAAATGCAAGCAAATGACTTTCTATCGTGCGGCCCACATTAATGTCAACTATTCTATTGGAGGCCACTATTTGGATTCTCTTGAGCATATGGATGATCTTGGTATTACTATGGACCAAAAACTCAGATTTCATATACACATCAACCGCATAACTAATAAGGCTTATAGCATTTTGGGATTCATTAAACGGTGGGCCAAAGAATTTATGGAGCCACAAGTAACGCGGATTCTATATACCTCTTTGATTCGTCCTATATTGGAATACGCCTCACCTGTGTGGTGTCCTAACTACAACTGTTATATTTCTCAAATCGAGTCAGTTCAAAAGCAATTTCTACTCTTTTGCTTACGAAATATCTACCGGAACGATTTGCAGAACTTACCATCTTATAATTATCGATTGGAACTCATTAATCTTCCGTCTTTAGCTCATCGGAGAATTATGTTGAATGCAATTTTTGTGCTGAAACTACTTTATGGCCATATTGACAATCCTTATCTTCTGTCTAACATCAATATTAATGTAGCTCGCCGTGTAGCCAGAAGACCTCAATTTCTACAACTGAGTTTCTGTCGATCAAACTATCTCCAGCACGAACCACTTAGGAATGCTTGTGCCGACTTCAACTATGTTAATTGCAACATCACCTTCTCTGATTCAATGCATTTAACAAGAATCAAAATTCTTCAATTCCTAAAAAATCAACAGTAATATATTTACTTTGCTATGTATTTAATCCTTTATTTATTATTTACCAAAATTTTATGTAAACTATAAAGCCTATGGCTTAGTTTTAATTTTTAAATAAATAAATAAATAAATAAATAAATAAATTAGCCGATTTGAAGGGTTGGAAGGAATTCACCGCCCAAGCCATCTTGTCCTCGTCTACCAAGTCACTCACATCTGTGTCTGTAATACAATTGCCTCCTCGCAACGATTTTTTAACGATTTTGTTTCGGGTTTTTAGAAAATGTTCCTCCTACCTAAAAGGTGAGAAATTGACAATAGATTTCCTCCCATACGGTTTTTTCTTGTCGTTAATCGATCTAGCATTCGTATGCCAGATAAAGTGTGAAAGAAAGAATCCATAAATTTGTGTAGTACAACGGGGATGAAAAGAACGGTGCGATTCGTCTTCTTTTGCTTCTCTTACAACAACAAACCATGTTCAGCCGTCCGTTCGTCTGAAATCGTTTTAAATTTTGCATTTTATGGTTTTTGAAAGAAATTTTTCTTTTCGTAACATTGTTCTGCTTCTTTTTCTATGTCCAAGCTTTTTAATGCGCTACGTTCCGAACGTGCTGTTGAAGAATTTGTATAGGCAGAAGATCTACTTTAGTCGGAATATCAGCACATTGTATACGTTATACTACTAACACTAAAAAGTTAATGGAAGCAAAAATAAAAAATGTTATCTCAAAAAATGTTATGCTCTTGTTACCTCAACCCCGGCTTTTATCGACATTTCCATCGTTTCATTCACACCTCCTTTGTCATACATTGCTGCATGGATCAACTCTTCTTACGCATAATCATGTATGAAGTAAATACGATTTGTATTTATACAAAAACAAAGCAATGGCAGTGAGAAGCAAATACCACGAAATTGCCACGAAGTTATCAAACAATGAGAAGAGAATAGAGAGCAACACAAACCAGAAAGAGTGTTAACTTCGGCCTCGCCGAAATTCATATACCCTACACACGTTTACCTAAAACGTTTTTTTTAATCTCTCTAAACGTCATTTTTAATCTCAAATAGCCTGTGATGACAGAAAATATTCGTGCCAAATTTAATGAAAATATCTCTATTCGTTCTCCTGTAATCGAGTTTTATTTAATTAGTGGGCGAATCACGCCCATTTTTGGTGATCTGTTTTGGTCACAGACAGTGGACTTCTGGACAAAATTTCAACCGCAAATTCGTTCTGCAAGCTGGGAAATTCAGCTATAAGCATGGATGAATTTATATTCACTATAAAAAGTGGGCGTGGTAATGGTCCGATGTTGGCCATTTTCAATACCAATGAGTTTCTGATGATAGACAATATTCATGCCAGATTTGATGAATATATCTCTATTCGTTCTCTTGTAATCGTGATTTCCACAGACAGACGGACATGGCTAAATCAACTCAGGAGGTCACGCTGATCAAGAATATATATACTTTTCTATATCTGTCACGCCTCCTTTAATGCGTTACAAACGGAAGCAATAAGTGAATATACCCTATTCACTTCGTGTGTAGGGTATAAAAATTACTCAATGTTGCGCAACATGGACGTACTGTTACGTCCACGGAACAAATTTTGCCGTTCAAAAATTCGTATGAGATGCTCCTTCTATATATTTGCTCCTACCATTCCTTTTATCTTTGCTCCTACCATTCCTTTTATCGATGTAACGGGAGCTCTCTCCACTATATTCTTCTTATCATCATTTATGTTTCCGAATGTATCGATATGAAGTAGGGTTTTGTGCTTCTTGTTACATTTGCAGCTTTCGCTGCATTTCGTGAAGTGAATAAACGCCAGTTAAAACTCAATGACATTGGCATGGGTGGTGAGCAAAAAATGTATTTACACGAAGGCCTTGCAAAAAAAAAATCGTGAAATACTTCAGTATGCGAATTCGAAGAAAAGACAGAAGTTGATTTTTACTGTATTTTCGTTTTGTGGGAAAGTTTTTGTCAAAGCATCACTTGGCGGGAGGCGAAACTGGTGAGAGACAAGAAGAGCGTTGACTGCGCCGCTGGAACTTACCATTGATTGTTGTAATGTCAACCTGCAAATATTTTCAGCGACTGTGCTCTGTGTCTTTTTCCACTTTACTTCTTTCTGTAGAACCCTACTTTCATTTTTTAACCTTACTCTGTTTTGTCTTCTTTTTACCTACGTTTAAATATTTCTACTAGTGTCTATTATGTTCTGTTAAAACTAACTCTTCTATTTTGTGTTGAATACCAGTTAAAATATTTACATCAAATGTGCTTTAAAATGTTTGGAGCTGGCTCTGGTGTATTGGCCTTTGTCTTGCTCTGATTATAGGCCTAATGGTGCTATTGGTTGTTATAAGGCCCTAGTACATATTTTTTGTGCTAAATCGAATGGATTGAACGTGGTTCACTTCAATGCTAGGAGTCTGAAGGGTTTAAAACTTGATTATGTGAGATATATTTTTGGGAATTCTGCTTTTGATGTTATCTGCATCTCGGAGACCTGGTTTAAGTGAGATTTCGGACTCTTTGTATAATATTGAAGGTTAAATACTCTATCGTAATGATAGATGCGGCAGAAGGGGCGGGGGTGTTGCTGTTTACTCTTAATTCTAGGTTCGTGAGTAAATATATATAGGGACATATATTCCGGGATATATAGGGTTCCAACGACAGAACCCGCTCTCTTTGTTGATGTTGTTTGTTCTCACTTTGAGATAAAATATAGAATAAGAATAACAAGAAACTGAGTTAGCTTAAATTACTCCTTCGGCAATAGATTCTCAATTTGTATGTATGCAGTGTTTGGCATGTTTGAGTGTATTTATTTTCATGCATTGAAGATGTTTCAGCATTTCTTGAGATTTTGATGATTTTCAACTACGATGTTCGGTGTCCAAGCTTTGTAAAGTGTTAACTTTGCGAACGTAGCGTGTTGCCTTGGTAAAATACATATTTTACCAATTTGCTCGGTAAATTCGCTTACTATATAAATAAAAATGTAAATGTCCGCTAATCTCGGAAGGTACTTCACTAATTGCTAAAAAATTTTTTGTCTGGTGAAGGGTAAGGAGGAAGAGAAGGAAAAAAGGCGTTGCAGGAGGTTTGCCTAGACAGATTGAGCTGATTTGGTGATATGTACAGCAAACGTATGGATAGACAGTTGGTCAGTAGAGGAGTTCAGAGAAAAGATAATTAATGGTCTGCAATAGTTTTTAATTTTCGTTGTGTCGAACTTTGTTTTTCTATAGCTCACATGCAATGCTTTCTCAAAAGAACTAAAAGTAGAAAATTCAATATTTCAATTTTATTTTATTTTTAACATTCACCAGTGAACCATTCAGGAGTAGGGTTTTTCCATAACTCTAATATATATGCTTTAATACCAATTTTTTTCCGGTTCTAATTCGAATACTTTATGGAAAATGTAAATGTGTTTTTTGGAATGACGTTTGGCTCGTTAATTCAGTCGATGAGAAACTTAGTTTTACTGACTTATTTAAATACTGCTTTCATTAATCACGTACCTTTGCGTTCTGTAAGGCTTTGAGCAGTAGTTTTTCCTGGTTTGCCCAGAGTGTCTTACTTGCTATCAAAAAGAGAAATAAACTTCATGCTAAATGGAAAAGAAGTAAAACCGCTGTGGTCTGGGAGGAGTACAGGAGGGCGCGTAATGAAGCAACGCTTTCACTCAGAAGGGAAAAGAGAGGTACTATGGTTCTAAACTACATCTTAACTTGAGTACTAAACTGCTATTGCAAAACTTCAAGAAACTGCGATTGGTAGGGTCTCAGTTGAATGTAGCTTTGATCCAGATGAACTTAATGATAAATTTTTGGCTAATAGTAATTATTATCGTACTAGCATGCCTTCTCGTACGACTTTGCCGGTACAGACATATTTGTTACTGCTGTCAGGGAATTGGGTACAGCGTATCTAAACTAACCTCCAATGCAGTAGGAGCTGATGGAGTCTCTATTAGATTTATAAGAATAGTTTTACCGTTTATCTTAGCTCCACTGACGCACATAATCAATCACTGCTTAACCTGCTGCAAGTTTCCTGAATTATGGAAAACCGCTATTGTAGTTCCCACTGCTAAGTCTCCTTTTGCATCTAACCTTGGTGGCTTTAGACCCATAAGTATTTTATATATGGGCAAATGTCTGCATTTTTAAAACTGAATGATTATCTGAATGATTATGAACTGATTATCCCTATTGCAATCAGGTTTCAGGACTGGCCATAGCTGTTCAACTGCAATATTGAAAATTTCTGATGATGTCAGAATATTTTATCATCAAAATTTTTTAACATTTCTGCGCCTTATTGATTTTGCAAAAGCCTTCGACTCTGTGGATTACACTTTACTCTGTGATAAGCTTAGAACTAGTTTTAATTTTAGTGGTAGGGCTGTTTGTTTACTATCAAGTTACCTTGAGGATAGGTAATCCTCAATCCTCCTCAATGAAAATGGCCAGTATATTTATGAATGATGTTTTCTTGGCTTGTAATCATGCCTCAATATATGCTTATGCCGATGACACAAATTTATTTGTATAGACCTCTAAATCTTATTGAGGATCTGAGCAGTGAACCTGATCTGGATCTCGCCGAACTTAACAATTGGGCTGCTTCTAATTTGCTGCGCGTAAATCCTTCTAAGTCTAAGGTTCTGCCTATTATGAGAAAAGTCCGTGGTATTTATTGGCTGTTATGCTCAGTCGCAGCTTAAGATCCTGGAGGCATTTAACAATGCTGCAAAGTATGCGTATGCGGTCCGGCGCTTTGATCACATCTTGATAAGTAAGGGTATACTTGGGTGTGGTTTGATTGAGTATCTAAAAGCTCAGAACATTATGTTCTTGTATAAGCTTGTGCATACTTAAAGCCATCGATACCTCTATGAAAAAGTGCAGCATTTTCATTCAACCAGGTCCCTTAATCTTATTCCCAGGTGCACTTGTCTCAACAGCAGCAGATTCATTTTCATTAGTACCATTAGGCTTTGGAATTCTCTACCGTTACATTTAAGATAAATGTCGTTAGGAGGCCGCTTCAAATAAGTTATAGTGCAGTATTTTTCTACTGCTTAATTGCATGGTGTTCAAGCATTTGTTCTTTTATCCATCACTGTCTTTCGTTGCCCTCTACTCTTACTTTCTTATTAACTTTTGTTCCTACTTTCTGTTAGTTTTAAGTTATATCTAAGTATGCATAGCGTATTGTTTTTGTTGTTATTATATATTGTTAGTACTAAAAAAAACGCTGGTCTTAGTGTATAATGAATATTGAGAACAAATAATAAATAAATATGGCGGTCCGTGATGTCCCAGAAGGTTATGCACTTGCCTTTCAACCTTGAGGATGGTGGTTCGAGTCCCCATGCACATGTATGTTTTTAATTGTGTTTGTTATCTTTCTCTCTCTACCTTATCAGTGGAAGGCCTTAGTTCCTAGTACTGTTAAAAATATATGTGTAGTAATTAAATTACTGCATAAATTTCTATAATAATAGTAATAATAAATAAATACATTTGAGTCAGGTTCCTGAAGTGCGTTGTACTGACATGTGGCCAGTCTTGAGACAGTTTATGCACAGTTTCTGCTTCTTCACAAATGTGATTTGCTCCGGAGTGCGAAGCTTTAAGAGTTTTTGAAACGTAAATAAGAGATGCGTCCTTTTTTTGCATGACTTGCACATATGTATATAGTTGCTCCTTGTCGTATGACCGCTCCCAACGTTAAATTTTTTGGCACCATATTCTTGAAGACCTTTCCTTGTGGCTGGATTATTCAAGTGAGTGGAATCATTTTTCTAGGAAAGTCGAAAATTCGAACATTGTTGCTAACTCCCTTGAATTTTTTAAAGATTGCATGAATGACACATATGCGGCTCTGTCCATTTTCTTCACCAGCATGTATAGCAATAGTGGATGTGATGTTGTAGTAAAGCCAAGGTTGGTTAACGCTAGTATACATTCCTGAGTGGTGTCATGGAATGACTTAATTAAGGCTTCTGAAGATGTACGACAGTTTCTTCCAATAGCCTTTGAATTAATGTTGAGGTCAGTATTCGCAGATTGTTTTATCTTTCCTTGAGGATCGTCCAAACTGATGCATAATTTTAGTCTGATAAGTTCAAATGCTGAATCAGATTTTCTACTTCTCCTGACAGATTCATTTTTAAATACCACATTTTCTGTGTTGTTGTAGTGGTTGGTTGTGTACCATTTACCCGAATAAATCATAAAATTTACTCCACTTTAAATAGGCGCTATTGAATGTTGGAATGTTCAATTTGGGTAATTGCACTGAGCACGCTAAATTCGGTTTTGCGGTATTGCTATTTATATTTAATTTTAATGGTAATGAGGTTGGTTCGAATGTATTTAGGTTGAGAATTTCCACTTATTGGTTCATATGTATGTGTTAAGGTGTTACCTTTCATCTGGTAGTACTGCGGTGGATGTTCCATTGTGTCATCATTTAATCTTGCGAACATCCTGCGCCGAGGTGTAGTGAATGTTTTTATGTGGCGTATTTATACATAGAGATTTACATTCGAGTTCCAAATTAATAACTTTAGGCTATATTTATATTAAACCGAAATTTAAGGCAGCATATTATTTTTAAACATAATTTTATATAGTTAAATACTATCTGTATTTATAAATATTGCACCATACTTTCAAAAACCAGGCGGATGGTAATCTTGATAAAAAAACCAAAATATTGCGTTTCACTGCTACTACTTCCCCGGGTGCCACCATTGGTCGCTACTGTCAAAGAACAGTGGACTACAAAGCACGAACCTGCTCAAGGCCGGGAAAGTGATGGTAATGTTTTTTTTGGGATGATATCGGAATTGTGATCATCGATTACGTTGAAAGATACCATCCACTAGATTGAGAAGGCGTTTAAAAGCTGTCAATTTTGCTTTTTCAGAGATAAATGGTATTTTATGAATTTAGACCTTTAAAATTTAGACCTAGAAAATTTAGAGGAGCTTTAGACCTTTTAAAATTTATTGTAAAATGGTATTTTATGAA
Source organism: Myopa testacea (assembly GCA_949629155.1). Classification (NCBI taxonomy): domain Eukaryota; kingdom Metazoa; phylum Arthropoda; class Insecta; order Diptera; family Conopidae; genus Myopa; species Myopa testacea. Next base: position 41,525,279 of record OX451346.1, on the reverse strand, counting down.
TTTCTTTCATATCTATTATTTGAAATATAATTTTATATACTTAAATGCTATGGGTTTTCTTAATAAAGACTTACAAAGCTCCTGCAAACGGTTTGTAAGAAACATTCGAAAAAATGTTATCAGGTATTTAACGTTAACGGTACTATTTTGCCTTAAAAAGTATTTTAACATTAGTACTCTTCACGTTCGAAATATTTTCTTTCTCAGGCCATTTTCCACTCATATTTTTGCTATTGCTGGGATTATCATCCAAGCGCGCTATTGACATGCGGTCAGTTTTGACCATATTTACCCTAGTGTCTCAGAGAAGCAGCCGTGCCTTTTTTATGGTTAATCTGGTGCCTCTTCCTTTCTTCTCATGGATGGTGTCATTCTGGGACCAATTTCTTTTGGTCGTCTCTTTGAAATTCCGATTTGTCCGTTTAGGGGCAGCAATTCGTTCTTTTTTGGTGACCTGGTACTACTTATACTAAGCCACCACAGTTTTGCAATTGATTTCATCTTCTTCAGATGCATAACCGTGAGCCAGAAGATCATCTTTGGAACTAAAACTCAGCTCACGCCTGTTAGGATATAATTCTTCACTGCGCACTACAGTATTGGAAAGGTTGACGTGGTTACTGTATTTGCTTATTCTTTTGCTTGTGCTCTTATTTGTTAACTAATGAAATCACCCACTCTACCCGTGGTTCTATATAATTCGACTATCAATTAAAAATATTATTTATTTTATTCAATGACGAAATTTAGTTTGTAGACAAATTTGATTTGGTCTTTGCTATTCTCTAAATACTTTAAGAATGCACCTCGTTCAAATCCAAATTAAAATTACACATTATCAAACCCATAGAAAACTTTCGAGAGGTAATTATCGACATAATAAGATATAAATTTAAAATATTTTCGGCTATTAACAAATCTGCTTTGTAATCGTATATATGTTGCTTTTTATATATTATTAAATTTGTTCTAAGGTAACGGATGGCCTACCAGCAACTGCACTTGGATTTAACCCACCTGATTTGGACATAATGGAAAAACCACCACGCAGAGCTGACGAAGGACTAATTTCTGGATGGTTATTCTTTCGGTAAGTAATATTTCGTATTACATTTGATTAAATATACATATACATATTTTTACAGTTACATGGCTATTGGTGGATACGTTGGAGCTGCTACTGTTGGAGCTGCTACGTGGTGGTTTATATTTTCTGAAAGTGGTCCTAATCTTTCATATTGGCAACTAACGCACCATTTGGCTTGTTTGGGTGGTGGTGATGAGTTCAAGGGTGTTGATTGCAAAATATTCAGTGATCCACATGCAATGACAATGGCTTTATCTGTGTTGGTAACAATTGAAATGCTTAATGCGATGAACAGGTCTTGGATAATGTTATATCTTGATTGATATTGTATAATTTAAAAATATATTTTTATAGTTTATCTGAAAATCAATCATTGATAACAATGCCACCGTGGTGCAATATGTGGTTAATTGGGTCAATGGCGTTATCCTTCACATTACACTTTGTAATATTACATGTTGAGGTCCTATCCGTAAGTAGTAGTCTAGATATAATTTATTCTTCAAACTTTATTAATTTTTCACTGTTCATATTACTTAAATGCGACATCTTATGGTTGTTTCTTAATAAAATTTACATTTTTATAAAAATAGTTGTAACGATTTCACAAAGTATTTTCACAGATGTAACATTTGTTGCTACTGTGAATAGAAAAATTATGTATTTTGTACTTATATTACACATAGAAATCCATGGACAAATGTTATGAACGACTATTCATTCAATTTACATGCTATAAACAATTGGGAGGAAGTTGAACTTTGTTGCGTCCATATAGTATATACTATTATAGTAAATTGTTATATATTATAATTTGTTATAGGTATTATATTGAGCAAGTTATTTAAATAAGCACGTTTTTCGTCTGAAACAGCGACTGACTACTTAACGGTTACTGAAAAGTGACTTTAATGACTTGTGACGACTGATTATTTTAAGGCCGGGATACTCATTCGGCCATCCGGATGACAACCCCTGGGTTTCTTCGACAGACTTTCATAATTGCGCACAATTGTTGACATTTTCGGATTCCGCAGCATTTCAAGGATTTTCATGCATTTCAAGGACCCAATCAGCAAAGACACGACGTTGTTGATGATCGCCCGGCTTGAGTTCTTGTGTTAACTGAACTTTATAAGCCTTAAGACCCAAGTCTTTATGCAAAATACGGTGTAATGACGTTTGTGGAATGCCCAATTCCAAAGAACGACAAAGAATGGACAAACCTGGGTTATCCTCAACACTTTGGGCTACAGCAGCAATATTCTCAGTTGTTCTTGAGCGACGTGCACGGGTTTTATTCTTTACATCACTAACTTGTCCCAACAGCTCGAATTTTTCCACCAATTTCTGTATTGCGGTCCGACAAGGTGCTTCACGACGAAACAAAAATGCTTTAGTTTTGCGAACTGTGACTGCAAAATTTTCACCATTTTTGTAGTGAATTTTAATAATTTCATTGCATTGCTGCTGCGTGTATCGTTCCATTTTGGGCGGAAATTGACCCCCGCCTCCCATCCTACACGCCCTAGTCTTTTGATCTCTCTTATGCGAAACACCCTGTATATATATATATATATACATATATAAATTGAGATATATATATACATATATACATATATATATGTATATATATACATATGTACATATATATATATATATATATATATACAGGTGTATATATAAAAGACTAGGACGTGTAGGATGGGAGGCGGGGGTCAATTTCCCCCCCGTTTAGGCAGGTGGGGCCATTTTATAAAAATCCGAATTAACATCGAAAAAAATAATATTCAAAAATAATGGTTAAACCTAGATAACTTTTGCTTGCTGATTTTCCAAATATCCAAATATCCGCTTCTTAATATCCTTTTTAAATTAGGTTCCTATATATATATATATATATACATATATATATAGTATATACAATATATTAACTACGGTCTTGTATTTTATATAAATTCAATATTCAAAGCAAAATTAATATATTTTTTGTCTTCTATAGGCTGTATTCCAGGTCACTCCGTTGTCTAGCGAGGAATGGATAACTGTGATGAAATTCTCTATTCCAGTAGTACTATTAGATGAAACCCTGAAGTTTGTTGCCCGAAAAATAGCTGATGGTGAGCATCCAATTTACAGATTGCACGGAATTGTTCTGATGTGGGCAGTGTTTTTTGGCTTAATATATGTTACGATGCTTTAAAGTTTCATTAATTAAAACATTTAAATTTTAAGCAAAGTTATAACAACAAAATTGAGAAATTGTTAGCATAAGTACATTAGAATAGAGAAACGCTCATAAAATATGTTCTCTCTTCGGCTTCGAAAATTGTGTTAACTTTAATTTACTATATATATATATATATATATAATAAATATAATTACTAAGTTATATATATATATATATATATATATATATATATATATATATATATATATTCATATATATATATATATATTCAATATATATTATAATATATATATATATATATATTAAATTAAATATATATGTATATTTATATATATATGTATATGTATATAATTCGTATAATATTTTATTAGTGAATTAGAAAATTAAATTTCTATTTGTATAAACTAAAACATAATGGACATAAGAACTAATTCGACTGCATGATAGCAATAAATATTAATTAAACTATATTTGAACATTTTTTTGCTTTCCATATACATATTTGAAGGTTTTAAATTTATCTTGATATATATGGAATGCTTGAAATTTCTTCCGCTGTGATACATTACATACGGTTTGCATTTTACGCTTTTGTTTAGATAACAAATATTATTGTTACATATAATGTTTTAAATCTAATAACATCCTTTATACAAAATATAACATCAATACTTAATTACACTTATTCAGTTCATCCCGAATTCCATTAGAAGCTCAGACTATAGAATGTTACCTCTGAAATTGTTACCTCCTTATTAAATCACCAAATGATGTATCCGCATTTGATAAACTGAACATGGAGCTGCAAATATCATGCTGCAATCCTTTCCTGATTCCTGATAAAAAAATTTTATTTGTCAATATATCTGAATCTTACTTATATGCTTATTTTAAAAAAACAAGTAATAGTTTTTTTGTATATATTTGCTTTGAAATAATAATGGATTGTATTAATTTCATAACATAAATTCAGATTTTTTTACTATACCTTTAACTATACTAAGATTAACAATTATAGTTCCAGACGTTGTCGTTGACAAGTGGTAGAAACAAAATGATTAAAACTCGTCCATCAACTGGATACTGTTTTCATCTGTTATGCTGTTACAAATTTTAAGTATTCGCATATGTACCAATTATGTAAACAAATTACAAATTAATGTAACATATTTTAATAAAAGGACTTCGACAAATTTTATATTGTATATTGTATTGTATTTTTGGAATTCTATGAAATGTGAATTACATCGGGTTTGTTACGTTGGTAAAAAGATTTGCAAATATTAACTCTTGTTTATATGAAAGTTTTATTTATTTTCGTGCATTTGTTATTACAACACTTATTACAATTCTCTATTTTTAACACAGATACCTGTGTAGTATTTAATAAATTACATACTTCAAAATGTAAATTATCTACATGTCGACTGTACTACACTACATTAGCTTGAAGTGTTCGCCGTTGACCTTTCCTGAAAGGAGACGCCTCTACTGAGGGGTTGGATGACCGCGCGGCCAAAAGTAAAAGAAGTGGCACCCATATTTTTTGATTATAATTATTTTGCATGATTTAGAATAGTTGTGAGAATTTATGATTTCATCAGATTCCTACATTTCATCATTGAGTAAAGAAGACGAAGAACTACTTTTAAAACCCATAAACTGCGTTATAATTGTTTAATATTCCGTAATACATAGATATATATCTCTTTATAACTAAATTGTGTATTAAATGGCGAAAATAATAACTACAAGTCTTTACCTACCAATTGGACTTAATTTATTAATTTTTCTAACATCTCTGTTCGAAAAAAAATTTTAGTTATAATAATTTCAATCTGGCAATGCTATTGCTAAGAAACAGGTAACGGTATTTTCACGCGTTAGATATTTAAAATATAATAGCTCTTATTTCTTATAACATATAAAATAATTAAGCAAACAGATGGGTCGAAATTCGCATTGCACCCCCGAAGAAAGGCGAATGATTTTAAGGCGTTCGTTCCATAGCCAAAACTCTTGGGCGATCTGTATCTTTTGTGCAAAATGCGCTCACAGAAACAAGAGTCACAAAAACTCGCGGAAGGCTACGAAAAACATCAAAAAACTACGGACATTCGCATCATTACTATAGCCAAGAAGGATCCGTTCAAGTCATCGAGAAGTCCAATCTGCACGGACGTAGAGTTCTGATGCTTCGAAAAAAGAAATTTGTTGTAATGTTGCCATATGCTGAGGAAAATATGCCTCTTAGGTAGGGTTGCCATAAGTATTCAAATACAGACCGGGACACATAGATAAGCTGAATGGAAAAACATGAGAAATACCAAAGAATATGTAGTAATATAGAAGACGCATGACTCAAATTTTGAAATTTTTCAAATCAGATGCGGTCGGTCGCAGGCAGCGGGTGTAAGCAAATGAGTGAAAACAGCTTCACTACTCGCGATGTTACTCTCTTCGCCATGCTTCGGTTTTCTCAGCGCTGATAACAAAGCAAAATTGAATGATCTCCTAATGAGTTATGGGTACGGAAGATCTTTTTAATGAGTATGAAGGGAGCGGAAGATCAACTTTGCTTCTCTTATTTTGCACTAACAATGCAAGCGAATATGCGTAAGAAGAGATCGATCCAGAACTCGCATGCCAAGTAAAGGGTGAAAGAAGGAAACGATCAATTTCTGGAGTACAGCGGGCGATGAAAAGAACGGTGCGATTCGTCTGGATTTGTTTTAAATTTTGCATTTTAAGGTTTTTGGAAGAAATTTTGCTTTTCGTAGTTTTGTTCTGCTCCTTATTCAATGTCCAAGCTATGTAAAGCGCTGGCACGATCTATGTTCCGAGCATAGCGTGCTCTTGAAGAATTCGTATAGGCAGAAGATTTAAGAAGAAGAATACTTTAGTCGGCATATCTTCATTTTTAATACCTTATTCGAGTAAAAATAAAAAGTTAATGGAAGCAAAAATAAAAAAGGAAAGAATGGAAATATTTCAGAGAAAATATTTATATTATGTAGCAACTATACTATTATTAAAATTAAATTAAAGACTAAAATTTTTAAAATGTATGATTTTAGTTCTATTAAGGAAGCATTGTTTATGGGCTGGCAATAAAATTAGATCAACCCTGCATTGAGCTCAGTGTATCGAATTACCAAAAACACATATTGGTACAATAATTATATTATAATTTTATACATATAAAATAACAATTAACAATAACCTAATTTAATAATAAACCTAATTTAAAATACTAAACAGTTTATTAAGCCGGCAAAATGATACAAAAAACAAAACTCCTTTACTTAATAACTTAACTTCCCTTACTTGAGCGAAAAAAAATCCAAATCAAAATACCGACAGACGTAAGCACCTGAATTGTTATTGCAAAGGAACCAAAAAGAAGTCAAATTCCCTTCTTCCTCATCCGCTGGTTTTATCCACAATTTCATCGTTTCATTCTCAACTCCTTTGACATACAAGATTCAATCGCTGAACTCTTCTTACGCATAATCAGTTATGAAGGAATACAAGTGAACCCGATTTGTATTTATACAAAAACAAAGCAATGGCAATGAGAAGCAAATAGCACGAAATTGCCGCGTAGTTATCAAACAATGAGAGGAGAATAGAGAGAATACGTAGCAACACAAAAAACTACTCAATGTTGCGCAACATGGACGTACGGCTACGTCCACAGCACAAATTTTGCTGTTCAAAAATTCGCATGAGATGCGCCTTCAATATATTGTATATTCTTTGGAAATACACTATACGAATTTTTATCCATGTATATAATTCCTTAATATTCTCAATGTGTAAAGGAAAATGCAATTCACAGCTTCCTTATTGAATATACTTTTAATACGTAAAAGTAAATAATAAATATTTCCGAAATACACATGTATTGTTAATTATTATTTACATAAACAAATAAATATATACAATATAATGTTACTTAATAAGTGTTGTAAAATAATGTTTAATAAGTATTACTAATAACATCGGGGCTATTAGACTGTAGTAGATTTATTTCAAATTATACCTTGTATTACCACAGACATATAATGTAAATATTTCCATAAGTTTGCTTCCATTAATATTTTAGTGTTACTCGTATAACGTATTCAAGTTGTTGATATGCCGACTAAACAGATCTTCTGTACAAAAACAAATTCTTCAACAGCACGCTATGCTCGGAACGTAGATCATGCCAGCGCTTCACAAAGCTTGGGCATCGAAAAAGAAGCAGAACAAAGCCATAAAATGAAAAATTTGAAACGATTTCAGGCGGACGGACGGCTGCACATGGTTTGTTATTGGAAGACAAGCAAAAGAAGACAAATATCACCGTTCTTCTCATTGGCCGCTGTACTCCACAAATTGATCGATTCTTTCTTTCACGCTTTACTTGGCTTCCGAGTGCTGCATCGATCTCTTCTTACGCATATTCGCTTGCGTTGTTAGTGCAAAATAACAGAAGCAAAGTCGATCTTGCGATCCCATCATACTCATTAGAAAAGATCTTCCGAACCACTCACTCATTAGTAGAGCATTCAATTTTGCTTTGCTATCAGCGTAGAATACAAAAGAAGTTTTGTACTCTGTAACGAAGTTCGTTTTCATCTTCGGTTTCCTGCTTTACAGAGATGTTTTGTTCTTTACAGTGCTAAGTCCTGCTAATTAACAGCTGCCCTAATCTTCGCACATGAAATCACGATGTTGCCGGCAACAAATGTTTCATGCAATCTCTTTACGAATATATGCTCGTTGTAAGCAGGGTTAGAAAAGTGATATACGAAACCTGCGAGGCTATTTGGGAGGAACTGCATACTATTTATCTGGCGCCGCCAAGCATACATGAATGGGAACTCATATCTCAAAAATTTTACACCAACACAGGAATGCCGCATTACCTTGGAGCGGTGGATGGAAAACTTATAAATATTGTTTGCCCAAGAGTATGGCTATTGTTTGCCAAGCCCTGTCTTTCTCCACAATATTTTTGTACTTCGATGACTGGACTTTCGATTATAAAGTTTTTTTATCAAATAATTTTACGAATAATCAAAATAAACGGTTTTTGAAGTTTCATCAAAGGAAATGCGATTGTCAAAATTAATATGGTGTCTGAGTATTTGTTTTGTTTCATTCCTATAGAATAAGTGAGATTTTGTCTAAAAGGTGTGACAACACTTTTATCCCAAAAATGAAAGGATTTTAATTTCACTGCTCACTGCCGGACTAGAGTCTATAATTTTTCCCCTACTCGGCAGTGTTTTTTCCCATAAGGTTTGCATGATGAGAGAAACACTGACACTGTCGCTGCCGTATTGTGGCCCAGCTCTTAGTGGTGGATATACGGGCTACTGAGATCACAAATATAAAATTAACAAAAAAATCTGATGAAATAATCATACTAAGAGTTTTTTATTCACAGACACCAGATGTACTTATTTGTTTGTCCAAGCCATTTCTTTGACTTATACAAAATAAATATAAAATACAAAGTTTTGTTTTTAAGAATAAGTTTGGCATATATTTACGTCAGTCATGTGGTTCCAATTATTTTGTTGTTATGTATATTGATGTAGTTCTTGACGCTGACCCCAACAACAACAAAAGTTGATCCCGGATTCAATTGGGGCCAGAGTTATAGCCTCTTGAACTTGGAAATGTAACCGCCGATATCTCTTAAACTATAACACATATGCGTATGATATTAGTAGCGTTATAAAGGCATTAATAATATCCTTCATTTATGTTAAATATTATTTTGCCGAGAATCATTTATTTTCCAAGATAGACACAATTTAAAATTTTTAGTACTATTTTTTCTATTCATTAACTTGGGAAAAGTTTGGTTTAGCGGTTTTGCCCCGATTGTTTTGTTACTTTTTTACCGTTATTTGGCTATATGTGTATATACAGGGTGTTTCGCAAAGGAGGGGATAAAAGCCTAGGACGTGTACGTTGAGCCGATACAAGAAAAAATTCTTACGGTAGGGGGTACATTTTTCCCCGTTTAGGCTGGAGGGACCATTTTATACTTATACTTAATTGAAATTTCGATCCACATTTTTTTTATAAACTCTTTATAATACAACTTGAACACATAGAAAATCGCACGACGAATATTTCGGTGTGAACTGTCAAAATTACACGGCATCTTATGGGAAACGAGAAAAAAAATGAAATTACGTCACTGCCTCTGCTTGCAACTGCGAATAAATAGCATCTGCGATCGATATGGATGCGATTTATTCGCAGTCGTCGCTCTTGTTCTTCCTATTTTTGTGTGTTTACATTGACTTTGACAAGCCAAAACTTCGCTGCGGCAGAAGATTTCTGACAGTTCGCACCGTAATATGGTGTTTCCATAAAATGGTTCCATAAAACTGTTTTAAGCCCCAAAACCACTCGTAAACTCCGTTGAAATTGTTGTTGCGATTCCAGTGCTAGACCAAAATGCTTTTGGTTTTTAACCCTTAGTTTTTAGTTTGCAAGTCTGTTTCGAAGTTCGGAATTGCAGACACACTATCTCTCTCTCTCTCGTTGTCTAGTGCAAATAAGTTAGAAAGAGATAATTTATGTCACCAAACGAATAGTTTATTCTGCCAAATGTCAAAAAAAAAACTCGACATTCTGAGAGGAATTTGCTATTTACGATGTACGATTTTTCGCTTTCCAAATTCTGTAAACTTGCGAATTTCGTCACAATTTTGAATATCATTGTTATTTTATTCACTGTATTATAAATTAAAGCGTTGCACAATTTTAAAAATAGCTGCGTAAATATACAAACAAAACAACAGCTGTTTATATCTTCTTTTCGGTTTGACAACCCGGACCGGATTATTTATGGAAACACTAGATCAGCTGATCGATTTTCGAGCACCTTAACCGGATTAAATATTTTTATGGAAACAGGCTATAAAATTCGTCGTGCGATTTTCTGTGTTCAAGGCATGAATCTGTACATTGAATATATCGAAATGAATAAATATATAAATAAATAATTGAAAATTTTCTAAAATCGGAAAAAATATTAAAAAATAACGGTTAAAAAATTACCTAGATCATTACTAAGTAGTGAAATAATGGTTAAAAAAAAATCTAGATCATTATTAAATAGTGAATTTGAAAGCGAAATATGTTTAATATGTGGTTCTTAACCTCCTTTTTTATTGGATTCCTTTGTCAAATCGTTTTTGAGAAAATTTATTCCAAAATTTAAATAAAAAAAAAATTCGAAAATTTGTAACAATTTTAAACAATTTTTTATAACCAATTTTTTACGAAACGATAAAATCGTTTCGTACCGAAATCACATAAAATCAGATTTAGCATAAATCTGCTTTCGAACATCGAATGTTCACATAAAATAATTCGAATTTATTTTGGCATTTATATACAGCACCGATGAAAATAGTTTCTGTGTATGCGTACAACATTTGTGTTATGTAAAACCACAGAATAAACAGTATACAGAATGCGCATCTCATACAAAAAAAATTTTGTTCCGTGGTCGCCATATTACGACCACTGTTAACTTAACCTTACGTCCGCTGTTAATAATATTACGACCAGTATTTAACAGCCTTTGTTTCTGTAAAGTTCAACTCGTTTGGTGTTTCTAATAGAACCGAGTGAGCTGATTAACATTTCCCGACGGCAACTTCGTCATCATTCGGTATCATCGTTGCTTAGTCGACTTTTTCCTACAGCATTTCTATTGTACTATAAATATGTACACTAGACTGGTCGCAATAATTTTTTTTTTTAAATTTGATTGCCTGCGCTGCTTAAAATATGAGGTTTGGTGTAAGAAATCATGTCCTAATTTTTCAGCTCAAACCGACGGTGCCTAGTCGTGCCTAGTGGGGCCCAAAGTTCCCCATATTATAAAAAAACATCTATTCAATCGGATCTTTATAGTTATACTAGTTGAAAAGCCGGTCCCATAGACCGAAAATCTGGCTTCGTTACGATCTTCCGCAGAGAAAGTACTTTAAGTATGCCAAATTTCAGCTTCCTATGTCATCAGATGGCTTCAGAAAGTTGCGGAAAGAATAGGACATACATACAAACATCCGGACATACTAAGAAATTATATATTGTATAGATAGATTTGTATTTTGTATTTAATGTTTTAGTATGATACGAACGAAAGAATTTAACTAAAATTTATTTATTATTGGAAGAAATAAAAAATTCGAAGTTCATATTAAAATGTTCAAGCATGTATTTAATTAAAAGGACATCAAAAACATCGGTTGTCTTATCGTCGATGTACGACGACCTTCTACTCTGCTTGCCAACTACTTTGCTTCTTCGTCGTTTAATTGTTTGTTTAATTCCGTTTATGTTATTCAGGTGAAATTTCTTCGACCTGAGTTTTACAGTAATATTTTATTTCATGTAAAATTATTCAACAAACGAAATAATTATCAAACCTTTAAAATGTACCACTAACAATGTAAGTAAAACAACGGTAGTTCATACACGTACTTCATATTGTCTGTAAGCTACTTTTTCTTCCATGTCGCCACCATATAAGTGAATTGTTGGTCAAATCTGTATTTGAAATGAATTTTGGGAAAACATCCGGGCCAGAAGTTCTTCTCTTCAACAGATTTGCCAAGTATTGGAAACACATTGAAGCTAGCACGTTCAAGAGTGGAATTTTGGAGAAGAAGTGGTACGAATTTTAACAACATCGCGCGTAGATTATTTGAAGAATTTTTGTATAAATGCGTTAAGATTCCATTACGTGCGTGCAGATTATGAAGAGTTGCTTCAGTTAAAACTCCATTTTATTGGGGAGCGTGTACCAGATTTTTCACAATTTCGTTTGCCTGGTGCAACATCGCATGCACGATTCATGTCAAAGTGCATTTATTGTTACAAAATATTTCTATTTCGCGAACAGTTCAAATTGACAGCAGCGGAATTGAAAAGTCTTCGGAGCATTTGCTTATTTTTGACTATCATATATGTTCTTTATTGGTTCCGATGTGCGAATGCTATAGAAGCGCCAAAACTAGATCTTGATTTCATTCAAAACGTTGTAACTTATTTTGATAAAGAAGTTCCGACCGCATTATTGCAAAAAATAAAAAACCATTTTTGGTATTTGTCAGAAGAAACTGTTGGCCTTGCATTTGTGAATGAAAGCGTGCCCTTGGAAATAAAAAAGATGATGGTCCAAAAACTCGACATCGGCAATGACATACACGGAAATAATGAAAAAATTTCGAAAAGGAATGTTGTCAATATGGATGAAATTTTCTCTTACGCGTCAAGAGATATATCAGATTTCGTTTCTCCACTGACAAAGAAATTTTTTTCTCGATTAGCCATAGATCCCAAATTTTTAGAATCGGAACCTTCTCGATGGCAACAGAGGGATGATTATTGCGCTGGAAAAGCTGTCTGTCAAAATTTGAATGTTGTGAATGATGCAGCAGAAAGAGCAATTAAACTCATCACGGATTACAATAAATCGCTAACATACGATGAGAAAGATAAGCAGTACTTACACCAGGTTGTTGAACACTATCGTCATTTATATCCTTCTCACAACAAATCTTCTCTTATAAATTAATCAACTCAATAAAATTAATTAAATAAATACATATATACCTTTTTTTTATCATTATATTAACTTTCAAAACCATTAATAAATTAAATTATATTTGAAGCACATTATTCAATATATCTATAAATACCTGATTGAATAGATGTTTTTTTATAATATGGGGAACTTTGGGCCCCACTAGGCACGACTAGGCACCGTCGGATTTAGCTGAAAAATTAGGACATGATTTCTTACACCAAACCTCATATTTTAAGCAGCGCAAACAATTATATTTAAAAAAAAAAAAATCCCATACAAGATGCGACCAGTCTAATGTACACACATACCCGTACAATAAATATGTTTGTACAGATATATATGTTTACACAAGGAAGATGTAGGAATGTGTTTCGCAGGCATATCAAACTCCTAAAAAATTTTCGACTAGCACTTTTTTCGTTTTCTAAAACGAAACTACTGTGTAAAAAAGAAGAAATCATGAGAAAAATGCATAGAATATTGATAATCTATGAATTGTTACAAAAAATGTTTATAAAGGGAAATATATTTTCTTTCTATCTCGTGTTATTTCAAATTCGTTAAAAACATTCGTTTAACCCTATAAAAGGGTTTCCATAAACTTTTTAATGTTACTCGTATAACGTATTCAATGTGTTGATATGCGGACTAAAGTAGATCATCTGCCTATTCAAATTCTGCAACAGCACACTATGCTCGCAACGGAGATCGTGCCAGTGCTTTATAAAGCCTGGACATCGAACAAGAAGCCAAACAAAGCTACGAAAGCTAAATTCCTTCCAAAAACCATAAAATGCAAAATTTAAAACAAATTCAGACGGACGAACGGACGGCTGCACATGGTTTGTTATTGTAAGAGAAGCAAAAGAAGACAAATCGCACCGTTCTTGTCATCGCCCGCTGTACACCATAAATGGATCGATTCTTTCTTTTACACTTTACTTGACATACGAGTGCTGCATCGATTATCTCTTCTTACGCATATTCGCTAGCATTGTTAGTGCAAAATAAAAGAAACAAAGTCGATCTTCCGATCCCTTCATACTGTTGTATGTCGCGATCGCAATTTCCAGTTCCGGGAGATAAGAACTTTCAAGGCCAGTATTATGGTTTTATAATACTACTCCGTGATCGAGTCAAGGCCAAGCTCACATTAATGCAACCACAACACTTTGCTTGGTAAGCCCGAAGCTTTAGTTTACTTTGGTTTAGTCAAGTTTTGGTTTTATTAACGGTTAAAGCCAAGTCAGCAACCGGAGCTTGGCAATTGGAATGGATCGTGGAGGCTAGCATTTAGTAGAGAGCTTCCAAACCCTAAAATCCATAGCGCGTGGCGATTGGAGTGTATTGCGGAAGCTAGCTTTCAATAGCAGGCGTCCAAACCATTAAAACGCTTGGTTTAAAATAACCAACGATCAGAATCCACACGCGCAAGAATTAAGTTGAGAACGATTTTCTTCCGCGTATTGATTCTGCGAATATTACAATTTTTATATTGCGAAATAATGGAAATTGCGAAACACGGCATACTGACCCACTTTGGTTCGGTCGACGGATGTGTCAACCGAGCCAAGGCGGAAAAATAGAAAAGATTCCAACGGGAGTCTTGTAGTAAAATCCGAACGAAGAAGTCGTGTGTTCAATGTGTATAAAGTCGCGTGGTAGTAATTATTTAATAAGTGTAAATAAACTTAGCGTAATCCAACCATAGTGAATAAGGACAAAAGGTGTCAAAATTTATATATATTTAGAAGTGTATTAAATAAAGAAGAAACAAAACCCTAAAAGGATCGTTGTCATTGGAGCCCAGAAGAGCGGCCCGAACTTTAGAAGACCTCCCTACAGTAACGTACAACAAATTGGCGCAGCCGGATTTTCGAGGATCGAGCCGAGGATCGCTCGAAGGGAAAAGTAAGTAACAATCAAATACCAAAATAAATAAGTAAGATTCGTAGCTTAGAAAAAAAAATTAAATTGAAAAGTGAAAGAATAAGTCAGCTAAGAATTTGACAGAAAATTTTTAAAAAGCTGTGAAATAAAAATTTTGTAGCAGTAATTGAAATGCAGCAGTTAGCAAGATATAAGTGTTTAAACAACAGCGTTCATTTAGAAACGTTATGCTGACGACGCAACGTCGGTCAACGACCAACGCTATTGACCGCCCTTGTAAAGCCAGCTAATTCAAGCTGCCGAATTGCTGCTAACGGACGTCACTGACCGTCGCTGCCATATATGCATACGATGCACTATTTTGAACACCTATGCTTGTGCAGTGCCAATGTCGATGACCGCCGTTTCTGCTCATGCAGACGCAGCAACTAATTTTAAGTTCATTTCTTTTTCTTGTATTGAATTTTCTTGTATTTTTATTGTATTATATCGAATAAGTTTGTAAGTATTAAATTTGTATATAAGCAATTAAAGCATTAATAAAAATTGGCATTTGTTCCAAAAACATCATCAAGTAAGGTTTTAGTCAGTTCGAAACAGGGTTGGTCCAAGTACCAAACCTGTCAACAATACGAAATCAACAAAGTAATAGAGTCGGTCCCAAGTACCGAATCTATTAACAAACACAAGGACAATCAGGACAAACCAGTTCCTGAACATTTTGGTGACCCCGACGTGATCTGTGATCACAACTGCAAGGAGCAAATACTCATCAAAAGTCGGTTTTTTACTTGAAAATTTACTTCATCAATACAACAATGGCAAACGTGGAGGATCTATTGAAGAACCAAAACGAGCTTGATAAGCAGATTCAACAGCTAATATCAAACTTCAAGAAGGATCCATCGAATCGAAAGACATCTAAGGGATACTATCAGCAGAGGCTCAGCAGATTACGGGAGCTGTACGAAGCATATGAAGAAAATGATTCAACTCTCAGGACACTCTGTAAGGACCCCCTTGAGCTTGAGTATTTTTCAAGTGGTTCGTACGAGCGTGTCTCAGAAGCAGCAAAGGACTACATCCAGAAGTTCACGCAGGAAGACGCTGCGCTGCGTTACTGGGCTGCGTTAGACGCTCCAGGAACATCAAAGCCTAAAGGACCGTCAGCGGTCAAGACACCTGTTCCACCGGCACGTAACTCATCCTCTGACCAGATCGTTAACAATCAGTCAGAGCTGACAACCGCGGTTGACACAGCTGAACTAGAAGCCATCAGGCTCATTCGCCGACAACAGGCAGTAACAACATCATTGAGGCGGCTACTGGCCAACGACTCCAATGAAGCCCAACCACGCGAGTACTATGAGGTAAGGCTGGACGCTATCAGCTAGCTTTGGCGACAGATCGAAGAGCTACATTTCGCCATTTGGGAATGCAGCAAAGATCCAGCATCAGAAGGCTATGACATCGAAACATATCTACAACTCGAAGAGGACTTCAGATGCCACTTGGTCGAGTTAACTAAGAAAACAAAGGAATCTTCGAACGTGACAGGCTCAAAATCTCATTACAACCTCAGCGACGCCATTCAGTTGCCAAGAATCACACTTCAAGCATTTGATGGCAACTATTTAAAATGGCGTCATTTTTTCGAAATGTTCCAAGAACTAATTCACAACAAACCACTGGCAACAATACAAAAAATGTGGTACCTTAAAACAAATCTAACTGGAGAAGCAGAACGTTTAATCAAGCATCTGCCAATCACCGAGAGTAACTACAACACAGCTTGGCAGATGCTTCAAGATCGTTACAACAACAAGCGAATCCTGTCATCAGTTCTGCTGCAAAAGCTCTTGGAACAACCCGCCAGTCACAATGGCGAAACCTCAACAGCATTCATCAAGGGTCTACATGATACAACTACAGAATGCCTAAACGCACTCAACAACTTGGGAATTGACACATCATCCTGGGGACCCATCCTTCTACATTCGCTATTTAAAAAACTAGACAACAAAAGCCATCTGCTATTCGAGCAGTCACTCCAAAATCCAAAGGAAATACCAACCATCGAGAGCTTCCTCAAATTCCTGGAGTCACGGTTTCAGTACTTGGAGGCCGCGTCCCGCCAAGACAACAAGCACAGGTCAAAAATGATCGCGAGTCTGCCAGCCACAACAACAACGCAACAAACAAAATGCAAGGCATGTGGCGGCGAAGGTCATCCTCTCTTCGCCTGCCGACAATTTCTTCAGTTGACTCCAAAAAATCGACTACAGCTAGTGAAAAAACATAATTTATGCATCAATTGTTTGAAGAGCACTCACAAGTCAAGCAATTGTGTCTCTCGGTCTTGTCTCAAGTGCAATAAAAAACACAACACATTGCTGCATTTTGAAGAGATTAAGGACACTCCAGCAACAAACTCGCCCAAGGGGCTCACCGAATCATCGGCTTCAAAACAACCAAGCGACCTGCATAATCAGTCCGTGAGCTTATCAGCATCACCATCAAACCCAAAGGGCTACGTAATTCTTGCCACCGCCCGAATAAAGGTAGAATCGCCAGAGGGAAAGGCAGTTGAGTGCCGAGCTGTATTGGATTCTGGATCTCAGATCAACATATTGTCTGAGCGTTTGGTAAAGAAATTAAACATGGCCTCCAGTTCCACTTCATTACTAATTAAGGGAATTGGATGTGGCAACCTGAAATCACACAAACGAGTCGTCGCAAAAATTGCATCAACAACAAATGAGTTTTCATCATCGCTTGAAGCCTTCGTACTACCAACAATCATCTCTAACCAACCAATGCAGAATCTGAAAACTTCCACATGGAATATTCCAAGAAACATAAGGCTGGCGGACCCAGACTTTGCGCGGTCCGACAAGATAGATGTCCTGCTGGGTGCTGAATTCTACTTCGAACTACTTTCCATCGGACAAATCAAACTCGAACCACAGGGACCAATCCTACAGAACACTCGGTTAGGTTGGGTAATAGCGGGCAAAGTTAACACTGAAGTTAACTCCGTCGCTACTTGTGGAATATGCAGCGACAATGATGCTCACGTGGAAGACATCATTGAAAGGTTTTGGAAGCTAGAGGAAGTTGGTGAATCAGATGGCAGTAGAACACAAGCCGAGACACGATGCGAAGCGCACTTTGCACAAAACACAACGCAGAATCAAGACGGGCGCTATGTAGTAAGACTCCCTTTTGCTGAAGATACGTCCTTGCTCGGCGACTCAAAGGAATTAGCGCTAAGCAGGTTCTTGTCATTAGAAAGACGCTTAGCAAAAGATGACAACCTTCGAGGCCAATACGTCAATTTCATGAAGGAATATGAAACCCTCGGCCACATGACCGAAATCAGTCTGGAAGATATGTTATCACCAAATTATGTGATTCCTCATCATTGCGTGCTCAAGCCAGACAGTAGTACAACAAAACTGCGGGTTGTGTTCGATGCTTCGGCAAAATCATCATCAGGCGTCTCTCTAAATGACATCATGCACAATGGACCCAAAATCCAAGATGATTTGTTTGCCTTATTGTTAAGGTTCAGATTACCCAGATTTGTCTTCACCACCGACATTGAAAAAATGTTTCGACAAATCCTGGTGCATCCTGACGACAGGCGTTATCAAGTCATAATTTGGAGGAACGACTATCGAGAGGCAGTGAGATACTACACACTCAACACAGTAACCTATGGCACACGCGCCGCTACTTACCTGTCTACAAAATGTCTGCAAGAACTGTAAAAAAATGGAAAGAGAAAATATCCCTTGGGAAGCAATTTGCTAGCAGAGAACTTCTACGTCGATGATGGACTGGCCGGATCCGACAGCCTAAGCGAGGCCATTGCCATGCAAGAGCAACTCCACAAGCTGCTATTATCAGGTGGCTTCAAACTGAGAAAGTGGTGTGCCAATCATCCAAAATTGTTACAAGGCATACCCCCAAGGGACCAGGAAGTCAACCTAAACTTCGACGACGACACATCCACAGCAATAAAAACCTTGGGCTTAACTTGGATTCCAAAGTCAGACGTCTTTTGCATAAAGGCTACTGTGAACCAAAGCACAAGGATCACGAAAAGAATTGTATGCTCTGAATTGGCAAAAATATTTGACCCACTCGGAATCCTGGCACCCGTCACAATCACAGCAAAAATCTTCATTCAAGAGTTGTGGAGCATGAAGGTGCACTGGGATGAAGCATTGCCGGCGTCCATGCACACAAAATGGACTAACTTCCGCTGCTCACTCGACAGTATCAATGGGATGCAAATCTCCAGACATATGTACAAGGGTTCATGTCCAAAAACGTTGCAGCTACACGGGTTTGCAGATGCGTCTGAAAAGGCATATGGAGCAGCCATATACATAAGAGCGACTATGCCAGACGGGACTGTACTCGTAAGGCTATTATGTGCAACATCAAGAGTAGCACCATTGAAGAAGCAAACAATCCCACGTCTCGAATTATGCGCTGCATTATTGTGTGCGCAGCTAATGGATAAAGTCAAGACGATGGTGGGATACGCAGAGAAGTCAACCCATCTTTGGACAGACTCACAGATTGTTTTAGCATGGATTTTGACGGGACCTGCGATCTACCGAACGTTTGTTGCTAACAGAGTTGCACAGACTCTGGCGCTATCATCACCAGAACAGTGGCGTCACGTTGGCACCAGAGACAACCCGGCCGACTTTGTTTCAAGAGGCACATCACCAAAGCAACTCGCCTCCTGCAGCATGTGGTTCTATGGACCACTGTTTCTACATGGAAGAGAATCAACCTGGCCGGCACCACCACACAAGGAACACTTAATTTTGTCAGGGGAAGAACGGAAGCAAGAGGTCAGCTCATTGACGGCAACAAACTCTAGCATGGAAGATCTGATCTACAAGATCAACAACCGAAACTCCTTTGCCACTCTTCAACGCATCGTCGCATATGTACTTCGCTTCATTCGTCATTTGAAAGATCCCACATCAAGAAGGCAAGCCAAAATTCAACTCACAGTAGAAGAATTGGACGAGTCCATGACTGTCATCATAAAAACTGTGCAAAATGCAGATTTTCAAGCAGATATCAACCAACTCAAAAGGAAAAGGGACCTTGAAAAATCGAGCCCCTTGTTGGGGCTGTCACCATTCATTGATGAGGACGGCATTCTTAGAGTTGGCGGCCGACTCACCTCCTCTTCACTACAGTACAACGCCAAGTACCCAATATTGCTACCATACAATGATACCATAACAAAATTAATTGTGGAGATGTATCACAAGGACAACTTCCATTGCGGTCCTCAAGCATTACTGGGGTACACAAGACAACGGTTCTGGCCCTTAAAGGGCAAAACAATCGCATGATCAGTTGTACAGAAGTGCATAAGATGCTCCCGAGTTAAGCCAAAACTCCTCACACAAATAATGGGAAACCTTCCCACTCATCGCGTGCAGCCTGCACGACCGTTTATAAACAGTGGAGTGGACTTCTGCGGCCCTTGCTACATACATTACAACATTCGCGGAAAGAAACCGACCAAGGCCTACATTGCAATCTTCTGCTGCTTCGCCACAAAGGCAGTACATCTTGAACTGGTTTCCGACTTATCAACTGATGCTTTCCTCTGTGCACTGAAACGATTCATAGCTAGACGAGGACATTGCAAGAACATCTACTGTGACAATGCCACTAACTTTGTGGGCGCCAACAACCTATTGAAGGAATTGGAATACAGCATGCATTCTGATGAAGCTCAAGAAGCAATCACCAGCACCTGCATTAAAAGAGGGATCAACTTCAAATTCATACCGCCCAGGGCTCCTCATTTTGGTGGCCTGTGGGAAGCAGCAGTAAGGTCTACAAAAGGATTGCTCGTTAAAGGCGTATCTAAGGCGTCTTTAACCTATGAAGAACTGGAAACCACCATAATCGAAATCGAAGCCGTTCTCAACTCCAGACCACTAACAGAGATGTCATCAGACCCAAATGACTTGGCAGCATTAACTCCAGGGCATTTCCTCATAGGAGAGCCATTAACATCCCAAGTCGATGCAAGAGCAATTCCCATGAAGGCAAGATTGGGAAAACGCTGGAAAATCATCACGCAGATAAAAGACGAATTTTGGAACCGCTGGTCGCGAGAATATCTATGTGAGCTTCAACAAAGAACGCGATGGAAAAACCCATGCCCAAACATCGAAATAAACAGACTAGTCGTGATTAAGGAAGACCACACTGCACCGCTAGAATGGCCTTTAGGCAGAATCATTAAAATCTACAAAGGTGATGACAACATGGCCAGAGTTGCAGAAATAAAAACTTCAAGGGGAATATGGAAGCGTCCCATACACAAACTAGCGTTGCTGCCAATAGATAGTGAAGGAAATGCTGACCGAGAGCATCAAGAAAAGGATGAGACCGATGCAGCACCAGCAAAACGATCAAGATGGAAACAATCATCAATCACCTCCGTCAACTTAACACTCGTAACAATCATGTTAGCTCTCCTACTACCCCTCACATTCGCCTCACCAGTCATACTTTCGGCGCTCCCGGAAAAACCTGGTCTGTATTTCGAAGGGATTGGAAACATCCACCTGGTCATGGCTGAGTGGAAGCTAATCATCTACTATGACCTACAACCAATAAGGAGAAATGTAGAAAGGTATCAAAACGGAATTCTGACGCTGGACAGCTTGTGTACAAAAATGCACACTCAAACCAGCTGTAGCATGCTGGTCAAGCAATTCAAGGAAACGCGCACTCAGGCACAATTAGATAGCCACTTACCTTTTTCGAAACGACAAAAGAGAGCCGCAATGGACATAGTCGGCAACGTGGCCCACTCTCTATTTGGTTTATTAGATTCCGAATACGCGGACCAAATGTCAACAACGATTCGGCACATCAGTCAGAACGAAGACCACATTGTGACACTACTCAAAAATCAAACTTCAATTATAAATTCCACGCTCAATATCATCAATACCGATCAAGTCAACATCGACAAAAAATTCACACAAATCGATGCCGAGTTGGCTAAATTAAGGTCTATAGTTCTCTCAAACAAGGACGAAACGTTACGGACAAGGGTTTTCGAAATCTTCACTGTTCTGGCTGTACAACTATCAATGATAAGGGTGGACATGCAACAAATTCAAGCTCTAATCCTGGATGTACTCACGGATGTTCATCATGGGAAAATCAATCCACTAATCCTGACACCCGATCAGCTAGCACAGGAGATGGTGAACATAAAAACCTACGTCGACCCGTCTCTACAATTCCCGGTCCAATCCAAGGATTTGATGAAGTTATACCAGCTGATGAAGGTTACGACGGGAGTCTCAAGGGATCACATCTTATTTCAAGTGCACCTTCCCCTGACTGGCCACGATCCGTTCTCACTATTTAACATTCTACCGATTCCGAGCTTCAAGGCTAACATGATGGTCACCATCACTCAGACAACAAAGCTACTAGCCGTAACTCCGCATAGAGATCATTACTTTCCGCTAACAGAACCATTGGATACAAATTGCGTCATGATCACGAATGACGAGTATTTGTGTTCAAATGTAAATATAATATTCACTAAGGAATCAGAGGTGTGCGCATGTGAGATAGAACTGCTCAACAATAAAAGCAGCGCACACTGCTCGATAGAATACTCAAACCGCAGCGTCGCGCTATACAAGATGACAACCGCTAACCAATGGATATACTCAACAAGAAGGCCACTGCAATTAACAGCAGTTTGTAACTCATCAACGCAACAAGTTACGCTGATAAACTCAGGAATGATGCAGGTAAACCCGGGATGCCTAATGAAAGGTGACTCTGTCACACTTCACACTAAACACATCGTCAACACAAGCTACCAGGTGTTCTACACCGTCTTTCCTGACCTACCTCAAATGACTTTAAGGAATGAGTCAGTCACCACCAACACAATCGGTAATCTGAGTCGATACGAACACCACCTGCGAGAGCTCACCGCCCTTCAGCACCAACTAGCCAACAACAACATCTTGGAACTACCAAATCGTCGGCATCCATCCATCCTAGTGCTTGCCACCATGATCTGGAAGTGGTACAGGCGATGCAAGAAATCCCAACAAGCCATGGCCCCACAGCCACGCCCAAGACAACTACAATCAACAAGTAGTGTTGAGCCTATTGAAGCAAGGCTCAACGCGGCGGAGGATGTTTAAACAACAGCGTTCATTTAGAAACGTTATGCTGACGACGCAACGTCGGTCAACGACCAACGCTATTGACCGCCCTTGTAAAGCCAGCTAATTCAAGCTGCCGAATTGCTGCTAACGGACGTCACTGACCGTCGCTGCCATATATGCATACGATGCACTATTTTGAACACCTATGCTTGTGCAGTGCCAATGTCGATGACCGCCGTTTCTGCTCATGCAGACGCAGCAACTAATTTTAAGTTCATTTCTTTTTCTTGTATTGAATTTTCTTGTATTTTTATTGTATTATATCGAATAAGTTTGTAAGTATTAAATTTGTATATAAGCAATTAAAGCATTAATAAAAATTGGCATTTGTTCCAAAAACATCATCAAGTAAGGTTTTAGTCAGTTCGAAACAGGGTTGGTCCAAGTACCAAACCTGTCAACAATACGAAATCAACAAAGTAATAGAGTCGGTCCCAAGTACCGAATCTATTAACAAACACAAGGACAATCAGGACAAACCAGTTCCTGAACAATAAGTAAAATCAAGTTTTAAAAGAAAGTTTAAAAAGGAAAACTAGTAAAAAGTGAAACGATAATTTCGTTAATAAATAAAACGCAAAAGTGAAAAATAAAATTAAAATTCAATAATAGAAAAAAAATGGAATTATAAAGTTAGAACAGAGGAATTTTGAGAACAGTGAAAAATAAAACTAAAGTTAAAAAATAGGAAAAAGCGAAAAGAGTAGTGATATAATTAAATTTTTTTAATTCTCGTCTCGAAGGGTTCAATTATCCTTATTTTTAACTTCATTTATTTTTATTATGTTAAATTTTTATACAATTTTTTTTTTTGAGAATTTCTGATTTTTTTTTTAGGATATATTTAATGTCCTATGGTTTAATTATTTTCAGAATATGAAGTTGTGCTTTAATATATACAGCGAGAGAAAGAATTTATAAAACTAATTAATTATATTAGAATACATTATATTATAATTTTACATAAATTATAAAATAACTTTCAGCTAAAAATTCATCGGGTTTCATCAAAAGGATGCCAGCGTAAAGCACGGCAAACTTGTCCCCTTGTCCTAGGCATTAGCCGGACAAAAATCTTTACTGAGGTCGACCCTTTTCACTCGGGAAGCTATTCCATACATAGGTTTAAAAATTTATTTAGTAGAGTTAAAGAGGACTAATGTTTAAATATAATGGAAAACAACTTTGAAATTGAAATTGAAATTAACTTGAAATTAACTTAAATTAAAATTAAGTGGAATAAAACAGAGAAATTTATGAATGGATTTAGTGAAAAATGAAGTACGTTGTAAAATATCTTAAGTGTCAAGTGCCTTAAAATGACTATTGAATTAAGAGTTTGTTAATTTTCTTAACGACATTAACATTAATTAATAACGAATTTTTGTGTTTCATTACTAAAATATTGGTTACTGTTAGTAGCAAATTGCCTAAAATCGAAGTACTTTATTAACTTAAATAAATTCTATTTAACGTGATAAAGTATAATCGATAAACGCAATCAGTTAAAAACAGGAATCCATTAAAACAAAAACAAAACGCGTAGAGTTAAGTTTTCGGTGTATCATTTTTCGAGTGTGTCTTAGGCGTTTGAGTTCAAATTACACGCGTTAAACAAATTTTAACGGTTAACTTGATTTCGAAGCCGCACATTTTTCGGGTGTGTCTTAGACTTTTGTCCCCAAATTTGTATTTGATTTCAAAGTCGCACAGTTTAATTTGCTTAATCGATAATTAATTTCATCAGTTCGTCGGAAATTTTTGAAAGTTTGAAACATTTTTTTTTGGGTTACTTTAAAAAACCATTATTAGAAGTTAAACGTTTAAAGTAATGCGCTTAGAGACTTCATATTGGTTGGAGAATCAAAGCAAAATTAGATTGGTTGTTTAAATGACAAGCAATTACAATTGCTTGCTGATAAAACCAATCAAAGGTAGCAAGCAATTAACGAAGAAATAACTCAAACGAGTTCACTAGGTTAATCGTCCGAATCCGAGATTGCAAACGTTGCAGTTTTGTTGGCCGCTAAGAAATAGAGGCAGAGCGTTCGTTCCTTTCTGTAAGGTCTTAAATTACCTCAGCGAAGTCACAAAAATTTTGACGCTTCGGCTCTGCTTGAAACAAAGCTGAACAGCGAAGTCACGAAAATTTTGACGCTTCAGCTCTGCTAGAAACAAAGCAGCAGCGGACGTCAGCGTACAGACAAATAAACAGATGTACAGCGAATGTTTACTGCACGCTCGGTAAACAAAGCGAGCAAGAATTCTAAGCCGGTTAAGGAAGTTGAATCTTCATAATAAAAATTTTAATTATCTCTCATTCAAAATGACTATGACTAGTATAAAAAATTAAACGATGGAACGTTAAGTAGCGGCGCTAAGTAGTCGTTTTACAACATTTTGAACCCAACACTTTAAAATAAATTTAACTTCACAACATTAGGGAAAATTTATGTATACTCTTACATAGGTTAATTGTAAACATTCGGAAAAATAAAACCCCATTAAACTATATGTCGTTCGTTTAATTAATGGCCGAGTCGTTGCAGGAGCAAGCGTATATAGAATTAGAGAGAACCCATAAGGATCTAAAACGACAGTTGGGGGAGTTTATAGGTATTGGGCAATTTTAAAAGGGACGGTAGGCAACAAAGAAAACTTAGAATTGATAAAGTCTAGAGTAGGGGAGTTAGGAGACCTTACAAGTGTAGAAAGAGCAGACACGATAGTAGAGGAGTTGCTTATATTCCTAAACCAGATAATAGATAATAGATAATAAGACAGAAGATTCAAAAGCATGGGAATCAGAATTTAACGCACTGAAGAATAGGTACGATAATTATTTAGTTGATAAAGTGTTTCAGGAAGATTTACTCAGGAAATTAGAGTTCGAGAACGTAAAACTAAGAGAATTATTAGAGAAGAAGGGACTAACCGAAGAAACGTTAAATAGAACATTAGAACAGGGATTTGCACAGAAATCAAGGGAAGACTGTAGTTCTTTAGAAGACGCAAATAGACGAATACAAGAGCTAAAAGAGCAGAATAGACTTCTAAGTCAGGAAATGTCGCTAGATCACAACCAGTCACTCTTTCATAAGGAACCAAATCCGCCCGCAGTTAGTCCGAAGGACGGCAACGCAAGGTCTCTCCCACAAATTAAGACAACAAAAGATCGAACCAGAATGGGTATTGGAGAGATAGCTAAAAATACAAATAGGCAGGTACCACTCTTTTCTGGAACACATTCGGCAGACTTACGCGGCGAGGTGTATAAATTCATACACGGGTGCGAATTAGCCGCAAGAGAGGTGGGTAAAGACAATATTCAGGACTACATAGACTGCATTAAGCAAAGACTACATGGGGATGCATATGATTTAGTTAGGTCACAACGATTCAATACCCTCGATGAATTCTACCTCACCATAAAAAGGGCATATTTACCAACGGTCTCCTTAGACTCAGTGTTAACAGCGATCCAAAGTTGTAACCAGTTACTTAACGAGGATATATGATAGTTTGCAAGACGCTTGAACACCCTACGAACACAGGCAGTAGAGTTAATTCGAATGAAATATGACGGAAAAGGAGATATGGCAATTTTGAGTAAGGTGGAAGGGGCCGTCGAGAAATCCTTTAAGTCAGGGCTTAAGAACGCCGCATTGAGGATTTATATGCTCAATGTGACGGAGAAAAACATCGAAGAAATGGTAGAGTTAGCCATAGATGCACTCGAAACCATACAAAGCATCTTCCACGCAGACCCCTTAAACGTAAACATGAATTCATCACTTCTTGCCACCATGCCGATTACGCAACAAGAACAAATTCAACATGGCAATCAGGGCAGAGCTTCAGGAGGAAAAAACGTCAGGCAACCAAATAGGATACAAAATACTCCACAAGGAGCGGCAGATAGAATAATATGCTCATTTTGTAACAAGCGAGGTCATACCAGAGATGATTGTTTAACTCGCAAGAACTCGCCGTATTGCCAAAAGTGTTTAAAATACGGACACGAGGCAAACTGGAGGTGTGACCAAAAGGGAGGCCAGAAAAATGTGGCAAGGAACACATATTAAGGGCCCAATTATCGAACTCAAGGAGTTCAGCAATGGAATCCACCCCAGCAGAATTGTCAGTCAAACTAAGTCCAACAAAACTGGCAGACAAACCGACCACAGCAGAATTGGCCTCAAAACCAATTCCAGCAGACGGGGAATCAGAAAGCGGCAATAAACCCTAACCCAAATACACTTAACGGATTACAGAGGAATCAGCCGAACAGAGCAAACCAAACGCTATGTCATTGGTGTAATAGACCAGGACACATGATAAAAAATTGCAATGCAAAAAGGAATTGGGAATCGTTACAAAGTAATCGTCCGGGAAACTGTCAAGGGCCCAGAACAGGCCAATAATCTGGGAACCCAATAATATTAGGAACTTAAGGCCAAATGAAGGAGTAACAGTAATTCATACATCCAAACCGATTGTGGATACGTTACCAACTTTAAGAAATAAAGTGGTAACCGTAAGTCCGACATCGGAAGCGATTGTTGAAACGTTACCACTTTCAAGAGACTTAAAAATTAATATCAAGTTAAGAGGGACTGATAATAATAAGAAAAACAACGTAACAGAGAGAAATCATACGTTTGGAGAAACAGTTGATTTAGAGATGCCAATTAAGTTAAAAGATAAAAACCAAAATTTAAATATACGGATACCGTGCTCAATGAATAAGCCAGCAATTAAAAATAAAAACATAGAAACAGGGGTATCTAACTGCACTCAAACCCAGCTAAATGACGTGTTCATCGAATTACCTTGCGAAGAGGCTATAAATGGAAAACTCATTTTACTGGTAGATACAGGAGCAGATACAAGCCTGATAAAGAGGTGTGCGATAAAAGATAGGACAATAATACACAAGTCGAATAGGAAAGACTTAAGCGGAGCATTTGGAGGTTGTGTGACCACAGCAGGATCGACTACTATATGTCATAATGAGGTACAGTCCTTACGTTTAACGCTACACGTGGTGTCACTTAAACAAGGAGTACCGGCAGACGGCATATTAGGAAGAGATAATTTGTGGAACAACTCCATTATAAATACAATGGAAAAGAGTTTAACACTCTTCAATGAAAGGAAAGAGGTTATTTTAGAATTACCGATAAAAACTGTCGAGCAGATAGAAGAGGGAAATAAACAAAATTATATACCAGTTGATGCTAGAACAATTACGATAGTACCACTAAAACTTCGTACAAAGTTTAAAAATGTCGTCATCCATAAAGAAGAAATAGATCCAGGAATCTATGTAGCAGACACATTAGTAAATGTGAAAGATAATACGGTTTATGCTCCCATATTATATACAACAGAGTATGATTACGAAATAGATAGCGAATTTAAACCAAAATTCACAAACTTCGACGAGTACACAATACAAAGTACTGAGTCAATTAATAGCATTGGCAGAATAGATGAAAAAAGGAGAATAAATTAATTGCTCAATGAAATTGAGTTAGATAAAAATTTAAATATACAGGAAAAGCATTCCATAGAAGAAGTGGTAAAATCATTTCATGACGTCTTCCTGTTAGAAGGAGACGAACTTTCGTTTACAAGCGTATTAAAACACAAAATTCCAACAGGCGCAGATCAGCCGCCCGTAAATAGAAAACAATACAGATTACCTCAAATACATAGGGAGAAAATAAATAAACAAGTGAACAAACTTTTAGATGATGGCATAATCACACATAGCACATCACCGTGGAACTCACCGTTACTTTTAGTGCTCAAGAAAAGTGGCAAGGACGGCGAGAAAAAAATGGAGACTCGTAATAGATTACAGGAAATTAAATGAAGCTACAATCCAATTAAACAAGTTTTCCAATTCCGCGCATCGACGAAATTTTAGAGCAATTAGGCCATAGCAGATATTTTACAACGCTAGATTTGGCAAGTGGATATCACCAAGTTTTAGTCGATGAAAGGGACAAGGAAAAAACAGCATTTAGTACAGGACTAGGGCATTTCGAATTCAATCGAATGCCATTTGGGCTAACAGGTGCCCCAGCAACATTCCAAAGGATAATGAAACATATCCTAACAGGTCTACAAGGGATAGACTGTTTTGTTTATTTAGATGACATAGTTATATATGGTAGAAATCTAAAACAACACCAGCAAAGGTTATGTTCAGTATTACAATGGTGCTTTACCAGACCCCTACAAGGTAGAATGTGTAAAGAACATAGGAGTACCAAGAAACAGAAAAGAGGTACAAGCATTTCTTGGACTAATAAATTACTACAGAAAATTTATTGAAAACACAGCTAAGATAGCGCTACCTATCAACAAATTACTACGGAAAGACGCAAAATTTATCTGGACAGAAGGCTGCCAGCAAGCATTTGAACGATTAAAAGAAGCAGTCATGTCACCGCCAGTGTTGGCATATCCATATTTTTCAAAAGAATTTCTGTTAACGACCGACGCAAGTAATAATGAAGCGTTAGGCGCAGTACTTTCGCAAGGAGAAGTAGGCGAAGATAGACCAATAGCGTTTGCTAGCCGAGCGCTGAGCGACACAGAAAAGAGATATTCAACAATAGAGAAGGAATTCTTGGCGATAGTTTGGGCAACAAAAAACTTCATAGCATATCTCTTAGGGAGACATTTCAAACCATCAACCACTAAAGGGAATAGCCAATCTAAAGGACCAAACCTCAAGACTGGCAAGGTTTAGACACAAATTGTCAGAATACGATTTTGAAATCTTATATAAGCCAGGCAAGAAAAACTTATACGCAGACGCACTCAGCAGAATTCCTCAGGAAAACCGCAAAATAATAGGAGCCGTACAAACACGGTCAAAAACAAAAACAGCGAACCAAGGCCAACAACAAGGAACATCTGTTGAAGTCGACAAGGATGATGAGGAACCGGGAAACGGAATAACTAACACAGCAACACAGCACACACAAACGGAATAACTAACACAGCAAAGAAAAACTTATACGCCAACAACAAGGAACATCTGTTGAAGTCGACAAGGATGATGAGGAACCGGGAAACGGAATAACTAACACAGCAACACGGAATAACTAACACAGCAAAGAAAAACTTATACGCCAACAACAAGGAACATCTGTTGAAGTCGACAAGGATGATGAGGAACCGGGAAACGGAATAACTAACACAGCAACACAGCACACACAAACGGAATAACTAACACAGCAAAGAAAAACTTATACGCAGACGCACTCAGCAGAATTCCTCAGGAAAACCGCAAAATAATAGGAGCCGTACAAACACGGTCAAAAACAAAAACAGCGAACCAAGGCCAACAACAAGGAACATCTGTTGAAGTCGACAAGGATGATGAGGAACCGGGAAACGGAATAACTAACACTTATACGCAGACGCACTCAGCAGAATTCCTCAGGAAAACCGCAAAATAATAGGAGCCGTACAAACACGGTCAAAAACAAAAACAGCGAACCAAGGCCAACAACAAGGAACATCTGTTGAAGTCGACAAGGATGATGAGGAACCGGGAAACGGAATAACTAACACAGCAACACTGCTGTCCGACCCGAAACAAATAGAAACAGTGATTAAAGACTTTCACAATTCGCCACTGGGAGGACATCAGGGTGCGGTGAAAACGTATTTAAGAATCCGGAAACAATTCAGATGGCCAGGAATGCAAAAACAAATAAAAGATTTCATCAGAAACTGTCCAAAGTGCCAAGTGAACAAAAGTTCGAAATTGACAAAAATGCCCATGGTGCTAACAGATACACCAATGCGGCCATTCGACAAAGTTTACATGGATATAGTAGGTATTCTACCAGAAACTGTATCCGGTAACAAATATATTTTAACATTCCAAGATGATTTTTCAAAATTTATGGCATGTACAGCTATTCCAGACGCGAAAGCAAGTACTGTCGCCAGAGCTTTCTACGATGAAGTAATCACGCGTTACGGAATCCCTAGAATTTTAATTACAGATAACGGAACTAATTTCATATCAAAATTGTTCTCAGATACATGCAAACTATTAGGTATTAAGAAATTACATATTACGCCCTACCATCCACAAGCTAATGGTTCATTAGAGAGAAGCCACAGACCGTTAGCGGAATACTTGCGTAGTTTTGCAAAAGAAGACGGGTCGAATTGGGATCAATGGTTAACTGCAGCTATGCATGTTCACAACCACACACCCCACATTACGACGAAACAAACACCGTTTCGCACTTTATTTGGATTCGATACAGAAATGCCGACTAACTTAAAACGAAAGTGTAGTCCGGTATATAATGCCGAAGATCCGAACAAGGTATTAAAATTCCAAATACAGAGGGCTCACGAAATAGTGAGAAAGAATCAGGATTTAGCGAAACATGTAGCTAAGATGCAGTATGATAATAAAGTAAATTTAGTAGAATTTAAAATAGGAGATAGTGTATTAATTAAAAATCAAACTAGGAAAAATAAGTTTTCTCCAATATGGATAGGGCCATATAAAGTAGTAAAGATTAAAAGTCCAATTACTACAGTTTTAAATATTATGGGAAGAGAAAAGCCATTCCACAGTAACTTACTTAAGTTATATAATAGCAATTAAATAGGAGTATAGGATTAATTAGACAATTACATAGGAAACCATCAGAATAACTACACTAGGAAAATAGGGTTAGGAGACATTAAATTAAGTTATTTACAATAATAACGTTATTAGGAGTAGGACAAAGTAAATGAATATAGAATATGATAGAATAAATAGATAGGAATAATAAACTATAACTAAGATAGGGATAAAATATGACAGGAACAACAGAATGCAATAACACTAACAGATAATTTTTTCCAAAAATAGAGTAAATACCGCTCACATTCCGTCAAAGGAACGAATAGGAAAAATGAAAGGACTACTGATATTACTGGTCGTGCACTGGGTCACCGCGCCACCGGTCCATCCTTGAGGATATACCTCCAACCCCTATATTCTTCGAATCGATAGGAGAGGCGCTATTCTATAACAGCGACTGGACACTGTTTACACGGTTCGATCCCTTTGATTACGCGTCATTGGTAGACAAGTTGGAAGCGTATACAGCGGAGCTCAAGGGTACATGCAACAATATAAACAAGGATTTATTACTGGCCAACTTCAAGAACATATGCGGAGCAGTTGATGGTACCATGAAAATAGTGCTGACCAGATTAAGGGAAAACGAGCAGATGATAAACGCCGCAATTTCTAGAAAGAGAACCAAACGAGCGCTGAATTTCGTAGGGGAAGCACTAAACTGGGCGTTTGGCGTAATGGACCAAAAGGATGCAAACCAGGTTTATCAACAACTGCACGAGCTTGACGTATCGCAACACACCCATTACAATCTAATGGAAAAACAGGTGACGGTGATGGAAGCGAGTTACAAAGCACTAGCAAAACCAATAACAGCTCTCGACATCCACCAAATAGCGACGGTCAAAGCATTTAGGGGCGCCTCATAGTAGCCGTAAAAATTCCGTTACCCGAAGAGGAGCGATTTAACGTGCTAAAAGCGTACCCGATTCCCATTTTTCTAGATGATAAGTGGGATATAACTACGCAGGTGACTTATGATTACTTAGCGGAGTCAAAGATGCAGTGGAAATTTATTGGAATGTCGCAGAGTAATCTCAAGGAGTGCTATTCCATACAGAACACTGAAAAGAAAAGCGACCAAGAACTAGTGAGAGTATGCAAGACGCAAGGAAAGTCTCTAACAGGGAACAGCGACGTGAGTGAGATAACGCTACTGCATCATAATAATTTGAACAAGGAGGTCTGCAAGCAAGTAGCCATACCAGCGAGTGAAGGGTTCATAGTAAAATTGAACGCCCCAAATGCGTGGCTGTACAGTCTCCGAAGAGAGCAAACTTTCAATGTTAAATGTAAGAACAGCACCACCGCAGTCGCGGTATCAGGTGTTGGTCGTATTGAGATGAAAGAAAAGTGTGAAATCCATGGGATAAGCATAGTTTTAAATTACGAGGACAATGCGAAGTCCACAATAAGCGGGGTGCACAAAACCCAAAACCACACGATACTGATCAACGCGCTCCGGGACAACTGGGCGAATACTATCAAAACAGATCTTTCGGAATACAGACTACACCCAGTCAAGTTAACAGATAATATAGAGGTAAAAGACATAATATCAGCAGGAGGCAAAATGATGGAAGAGTTGAAGAGGGAAATAACGCAAGAACGCAATATCAATCACTTAAGTAACAAGCAGACAGTAATAGAATACGGGTAGCATCGGGACGGGGACACTCCTGGCTATAATAGGTATAGCAGTAATACTAATGAGGTATAGGAGCAGGAGGAACCACGGGAAAAACAACTACAGTACACCCCATCGAAGATTGGCGACGCCAATAACATCAATATCGTTGCCAATGCAACAACTCGACATACCACCGCCCAGTCCACCAAAACCACCGAACCGCCATGCACATAGCGGAGAACAACGAACAGTGTGGCATTTACGAGCAACCGATCGCAGGCCAAACCTTCAAGGTACACATCTGAAGGCGCTAAACTAATAAAGCTACAAATACTGGTTACAAGAATAATGAAATACAAATCACAACATAAAGTCACGGGAGAAGTTAATAAACTAATCAATAAATCAAAAATGAGAGCGGAAATGGTAACGGAGTTTACTAGTCATCTTGCTAATTACAAGTTAGCTTGTACATCGATTAGGAAAACAGGTTAGGAAAAAAAAAAGGTTAATAGATACGAAACAGGAAGCATTGGTCTTAATATAGAAGGATATATTACAGACATAATAACACTTGCGATGATATAATAACACTTGCAAAACCCATATTAGCGAAATTTAAAAATTTTTTTAGTTTCAGTCTCAATTTAAATTAAAAAATATTATGACGAAATTATTCTTAAACTAGTACAAAATTATGTATATTAGAAATAATGTAAAATGAAGAAATAAAAATATATTCCAAATGACATGATTCAAAGTGTAAATTCAGCATCCAAAAGACGAATTTGAGAAAATTTTTTTTTAATAACAAAGACTATCAACACAGTAATACTTAAAATTTTAATTTCAGACTTGGGACAGGAAATCAAGAAAAATTCAACAAGAAAGTAAATAGAAGATCAGAATAGCATTTCAGTAAGAAACAACTGGTTTATTTAAGCGTAAAAATATAAGAAAAAGAAAACTTAGAGTAAAAGAAATTAAAATATAGTAAAATAAATTCGTAATTAAATTCGAAGTCATTTCTTTTGTAAAATTTTGAAATTGAACCCTTGGTATTCATTTTTATTGGTAATATACGGTACATGAAAAGTAGCTGTTTCGTTTTAAACAGTCATGACTATTGCATTTGCATTTATTATAGAAATACATGCACATGAAATCTATGCATAAAGACTTAGTTTATGCATAACCACAATTTAAAAATCATATCTGCACTTCGATGCAGACATAGATATAAAAGTCAAATAAATCTAAGACAAAAATAATTGCCTTAAAAATTGTAAAATATTCTTCTTAAACCTATAAAATAAAATTATTACAAAAATGTAATGTAATGTACGGTCCTATAAAATGTAGTTCATTAATGTTTCATGTAAAATAGTAAAGACACCGCGTTAATAACAAACAAAGCAAAAGCTAATAATTGAGCGATTAACGCAAGCACTGCAACAAAGCAGAGCAACTGAACGCGAGCAAAATCCAGTGTCAGTTTTAAAACAGCTAATGAAAAAAAAGAGAAAAGAAAAATAAAAACACCAAAGGTGAAGAACTTTAAAATAGGCGGGGGAAAAAATATATTAAAGAAATAGGATACAGGAAAAAAAAATATTTTTTTTAAAACACATATTACATGTTAAAACACATGTTACTACACTATATGTCATTCTTATACATAGAACTAAGAAACTATTAATAAAAACTAAGAATAAAACTAGTAATGAAAAAGGGCATAAGAAAAGAAATAAGAAAATTAAAAGGATAGAAAGAGTATAATAACGTTAGAAAGAAAAATGGATATAAAATCGTACATACTAAAGTAAAAGGAAACATATCTAAATACTTGTACGAACTTTTAAATACTTTCGAAGTTAACATTTATAATCAATTACTTAACGAATTGTATTCAACTAGAACAAAGTCGGTATGTATTGTCAGGATTAATACTTGTTTTGAATTAAATAAAATATTGCTAATTGATTAAACTTAATTTAAAATTAATTAATAAATTATATACGAATAAAATTTCAATTCTTCTTACTTAAAAACAAATTATAAATAGAATAAAAAATATATTGTAAGAGAAAACTGAAACATATAAATTGATAATAAGTTAAGTTAAGGGTGATAACAAAGAAGACAGCATACAAGGAAGCTGACCGAAATGCCGATGTACACCCAAGAGAGCAACAGAAGACGCACTCATATCCTAACAACACATGACAACAGGGCAACGATTAGCGCCCAAACAACTCGAAGGGGGAAGAAGAAGATCAGCTGGAACAGCTGATCAGCGCAGCGACAACAAACATCGCAACGAAAAGATGGGATAGTTGCAACAATCAAACATATTAATGCAACAACATTCGACAGCGCAGCAACAATCAAACATATTAATTTGACAACACATTCAAACTAATTCAAACATATTAATGCAACAATGCAACAACATTCAACAAAAACACGAAAATACCTTCAAAGAGATCCGACAACAGCAACACTTGAGCAACAAGATTATCGAGTGATAGTGGTGACAAATACACAGTACCTTGGGGTCACGCGGAGACCAAAGCCACCGCAATGAAACACGCAACAAAATAGGGACCTAACCCATCTGCAGCAGCTAATTTCCAGTGTCTGCGCAAAAGCGAAATCCTCATGAATCATGATGGCAGCCTAGCAGCTTAACTTCAAGCGAAAGTTACGTTAAGCGTAAGGGATAGCATCACAACGTCGCGGCGATGGAGCAGCTAGTAGACAACGACTAATGCGGTCACAATTAAATTTACGCCAGTCATTCACAGTTCGCCAGTTAAATTTATGGTACATTACTCCGTGGCACAAATCACACTCGACAACATTACCTCAAAAGATAACGATTTAAACGCATCACCACTATCGTCAAGAAAAATGTTGAAGATGTTTAGCAAGATGTTACAAATGATGATCTTGGCAACATCTCAACCATCAACTACCGTGAAGCGAAAAACAATTGATCTCAATTGCGGGACAACGATACTTTCGACAACGAACATCTACATCTGATCATCAAGCCTAGCACCTACCATGTCAGCTACCCCGCAGCAACATTCCCACAACACATCGAGAAGAAGACATCGAGACAACGGGGTGTACATTAACAGCCAAACCATCATCAACAACAACAAGGACATCAACGTCAAGATCAACGTCAAAATCATTCTCAACCTACACACAGATGACACCGAAGAATTGCAGTTATCGATTGTATTATTGAATTATAAATATTTATAATTTTCATAATTTATTATGAAAATTCATAATTTATAATTTTTATTGTCATCATTGATAATTAATTGCAATTAATTGTATTATCATGCTAACTAATCTTACCCAAATTACACCAATTGACATAACACATAAGATATTCATAAGAGAGGAAAAAAAACAAACAATAAGCAAAAATTAACATAAACATAAGCCCACCCACAATTCAACAAATGTACAAGAAAAATTTAATATCGTTTTGGACGATACTAAATTTTTCTTCCCCGACGTAGAGGGATGTTGTATGTCGCGATCGCAATTTCCAGTTCCGGGAGATAAGAACTTTCAAGGCCAATATTATTGTTTTTATAATACCACTCCGCGAGTGAGTCAAGGCCAAGTTCCCATTAAAGCAACCACAGCACTTTGCTTGGTAAGCCCGAAGCTTTAGTTTAATTTGGTTTAGTCAAGCTTTGGTTTAATTAACTTCCCAAGCCAACGTAGCAACCAGAACACTTCGCATGGAATGGATTGTGGAAGCTAGCATTTAGTAGCGAGCTTCCAAACCATGAAAACGAAAGCACTTGCAATTGAAGTGGACTGTGGAAGCTAGCTTTCAGTAGCAAGCTTCCAAACCATAAAATCGCTTGGGTTAAAAAACAAACGATCGGAACCCACACGCGCAAGAATTAAATTGGGGACGATTTTCTTCCGCGTATTGATTCTGAGAATATTACAATTTCAATATTGCGAAATAATAGAAATTGCGAAACACGGCATACTGACCCACTTTGGCTCGGTCGACGGGTGTGTCAACCGAGCCAAGGTGGAAAATAGAAAAGATTCCAACGGGAATCTCTTCTTTCTCGCTCTTGTGAAAATTCCCAGTTGAAGAAGTCGTCGTTAAGCGCGTATAAAGTCGCGGATTAGTTTATAGTCAGAAGTGTAAAAAAAAGTAGTAAGGTATAAAAGTAGTGTTAAGCGTTACAAGTAAAAGTGTTAAATATAAAGTATAAATACAAACTAACGTAATACAAAATAAAGTAATCTAAAATAATTACAAAATAAAATAATTACAAATCTACAACAAGGAGTTTCATTTGTTGCCTTGAGGGCAACGACCATCAGAAGACGTCCCTATTAGCGTTAGAACTACAACATAGGACTAAATTGCCAAATTTCAAAGAATCGCTAAAAATAGGTATGGTTTTATTGCTGTTTATTGTCTTTGTTTTTCATGTGGATGTAGCTACCGTTTCCACGAATAGACAGGTACTTAATAATACAATATATGTACATAAGTATATATGTATGTATGTATACTAAACGCATATAACACATACTCTTTATACACAAGGTACTTTTTATCAACGAAGTGCCATTTACAATTGACAGGTCAACCTAATCATGATTTTTTTACCTAACGCGTTGTTTTTCAAAAAACCCATCAAAAAATTAAAATTTGAAATGCATGCACATGCATATGCCTGGAGAATTCCATCGCAGGCTGAAATTGTAAGTATATTTCGTATTTACATATGAAATAACCCTTTGGCAAATTCTATATAGATTACGGTATTTTCGGTATAGTTTTCGTAAGTTTGGCGAATAATAACAGATAAACATTTTAAGAAGTTATTTTTTAATTTAACTTTATAAAAATATAAACATTTTTACTATGATACATATGTTAATATTATTAATACTTAATTCAACTTAACTGGAACTTAATTCAACATTTTGTAATAAAGAAAAATTTAATTTGGTCAACAGTATAATATTAACTGTGTGCTCTGATAGTTTTCCTCTCATTTGGTCAGGATTAGCGATAGAAAACTGAAATCACGTTTAACGGAAACTTGCGTAGCAGGAATTGCAAGTGCAATCTCAATTACTTTCTTTGTTTCTGCATCATACGGTGTTCTCCGGTAATATTGAAGTATATCTGTGTGCAGAGGCATCTTCTTGCCGTTTCCTAGCATGACTAGTTTTTTTTTTAAAATTCAAACTGTCGGCCGATGCTGCTCCGCTTGGCATTGAAATATTCATGTGTTCCTCTAACCTGGCATAGGGATTTGTCGATATGTTTGAAACTTCTGGTATATAAAATATTGATTCACTAGCTGCTGTAAAGTTCTGGCAGCTATGCTGTAAATCTGTTGGATTTGTTTCCTCCAATCTCCTAATCGCATCGTACGTTTTAATTAAATGATGCTGTGAAAAAAAGGCGAAAAACGGATTGCGATTACTACATATCTTATTAATATTATATCATAGGC
The DNA here is from genome assembly GCA_949629155.1 of Myopa testacea. Classification (NCBI taxonomy): domain Eukaryota; kingdom Metazoa; phylum Arthropoda; class Insecta; order Diptera; family Conopidae; genus Myopa; species Myopa testacea. Next base: position 41,486,390 of record OX451346.1, on the reverse strand, counting down.
CTTATATTTTATTTTTAGATTTGTTAAAAAATATAAACTTACTATTGCCGTGGTTTTCTGCTCTTCAGTCAGCATTATAGAACCTTCGAAAGTGAACCGCGGGTCCAGATATATTGCTGCAAGAAAAGCGTCGCTGTCCAAAAGTGTTGCTTTTCGTGTTTCCATGGCATTCAGCAGTAGAGAACTGTATGATGTTGTAGCTATTACCGCCTCTATTTCCAATTCACAGCAAAGCCAGTCTCTGTAAAAATCGCCTATAACGTACTGCTCGTTCTGGAGTTTGATTGTGCATCTGCCAGTGGTTTTAAAGCTCGAATGAACTCCGAAGAAAATTTCCAAATTGATTCTGGAACCAATTCGTTATAAATATTGAACAAATTATTTACTTGCTACCTACCATCAACTCAGAAACAGCTCAGCTTCAGCGCACCTCTTTTTGCCGCTCCTGCTCGCTTGCGCTCTCGAAAACAATCACTCTTTCAAGCGAGCGGGAGCGCTGAAATTTTTATCTGTAGCTCTTGCTCGCTCGTGCTAGCGAAAACAAACGCTCTTTCGAGCGAGCGGGCGCGCTGAAAATTTTATCTGTTGCTCTTTCGAGCGAGCGGGAGCGAAAACAAACGCTCTTTTGAGCTTGAAAGAGCGAGTTGGAGCGGAAAAGAGCGCTCGATAGCGAGCGATTACGAACCCTGCCTTTTAGATTATTCCAAAGCTTTCGATAGCGCGAACAATAGTTTACTAATCATCAAGCTGCAGAATTAATTCTAAGAAAGGATCTTCCGGAATTATTTCTAATCTTAAACACAATCGTAGCAACAGGATACAAGATACATTTTCAACTGTCAAATTTAAATGGGCTCTGCTTTGCATTCCAATTTGTATCTTGTCTTCGGGCTAATTCTAATTTTGACAGCATTTTGTACATATATTATACAAAATTTATTTTCTAACATAGTTGCCAGATGTTAATGGAATTTGTATTATAACATCCTGTAAGAATTAGAGAATATATAAATAAATATTATCATAATCAGTAAAAAGTAATCAAGTTCGTACGAAAAAAAACTGAAAAAGTTGAAAGGGGCGTAAGAATGTCTCAAATGGCCATAATTTGGAAACTATGAGGACCAGGTAGCTGAAATTTTATGGGATGGGAAACTCCACCCTAAGTGTTCCAATTGGGCGTGGTTAGTTTTGGCCATAGTTTGGAAACTATAAAGATAAAATTTTGCATGGTGATTGGCATTATATTGCAGAGGAACGGGTTTCGGAAAACTCCGCCCCTAAGTTTTTAAAATGGCGGGAAATGTTTTAGATGACCATAATTTTAAAAACTATAAAGCCTAGGAAGCTTTATATATTTTTTGCATGGTTATTAATCGTGTACCTCAGAGGTGTTCTAGAATCGGAATTGGAAAATTACTCACATAAATGGTTCCCAAGGAGGAATGGAAAAATTACAATCATTTAGCCAACCAACCAACCAATGTATACCATCAACCTGTTCCTGGAATATAACCGCTGAAAATTTGAGGTGTGGCTCTTTGTTTAGGAGTTGTGGGTGTTTGAATGTAGAACATTTCTAATTTTGGTGGAGCTATATCTTCTGAAGTATGCGAGATACAGTGCATAAATACCGTACGAATGGTCCGCTTAGGATCTATCGTTTATATAATATTCTTTTTTTTTGATTTTTCACTTATTCGCTTATTCATCTTAGACTTGGCTACAGGAAACTTTTTGCTGCGTAACCGGCGTTAGACAGACTAAGGGTTATAACCAAAAAGCGTGGCCCGAGGCCGCATACGCACCAAAAAATTGGTCTCAAAATACTATATTACTGCGTAGCCGGCAGTCCGTTCCATTATTCTAGGGCTGCCATACGTCCCGGTTTTCCGGGACATGACCCGGTTTGAGCGCCTGTGTCCCGGCTGGCACTTAAATTGTAACGGTTATTGCATATTGTTATAACTATGGACATGTTACGAAAAAATATATGCCATAAATGTATTATGTGTAATAATTTATGTTAATAAAGAATTATTTAACCAAAATAATAAACAAAAATAGTAAGCAAACATCACAGTACAGTATTTATTTGTTTATGTAAATAATAATTAGCAATACATGTGTATTTCGGAAATATTTATTATTTACTTTTACGTATTAAAAGTATATTCAATAAGGAAGCTGTGAATTGCCTTTTCCTTTACACATTGAGAAAATTAAGGAATTATATACATGGATAAAAATTCATATAGTGTATTTCTCATATGTTTTTCCATTCGGCTTATCGATGTGTCCCGGTCTGTATTTGAATATTTATGGCAACCCTACATTATTCCCACACGACTCCATTTTTCAATACTTTTTTGAATATCAAGAATAAGCAACACCGGTGTGCTCGGTCTACTTGATGTACGCTGACCCATTTTGCGTGTTTGGTGTGCGAGCTTGGTGTTGACAACGGACAAAAATTGCATTGTCTCTTTTACAAGCAAAAGAATTACAAACCAGTAAGAAAGCTATATTCGGCCTGGCCGAATCTTAGATACCCTACACTTAAAAGTTTTGAAAAAATTTAAACTGAAACTAGAGGAATTATGTGGTTATAATTCCACTCTGGGTAGCAGAATGTCGGGGGTGGCAGTTGTGAAAATCAAGAATTGACTTATTGAATTCTAGGAATTTTTGGGGCTGCAAGTTGATTAACCGTCCCGGGCTCCATGAGACCTAGTTACGCCTCTGTATAAATAGTAGGCGTGGTCATTAACTTTTTCAAAACAAAATAACTAGCTTAGTTGTTTTATTATTGTATTCAAATTTAAACTTTATTTCCGTGGTAATAAACTTGTTTTCATGAGCTATACTGTAAGTAGTGCTAAAGTGGGCGTACCGCACCCAGTTTTGCTGTTATAATGTTTTTTTGGAAAATAAGTTATGTAGTTTTATTCAGGAAGTTTATATATATAACAATATAACTATCTTTTGCCTGTGTAACCTAAAAGTGGGCGTATCACGCCCATATTGGGCATATTAACCGATAATGCTACTCTATACTCAGGAATGAAATTTTGTTGTCATAACTAAAAAACAACGGCTGATATCACATTTCGAATACCAACCTGCCCATTTTCAATACCAAAGTGCACACCACAAGATACAATACTTCTGCAAAATTTCATCACGATATCTTTACTGGTTCTCCTGTGATCGTGATTTCAACAGACAGACAGAAAGACGGACGGACATGGCTAAATCGACTCAGGAGGTCACGCTGATCAAGAATATATATACTTTTCTATACCTATCGTCTCTATTTCTATGCGTTACACATTTTGTAACAAAGTGAATATACCCTTAACCTTAAGGTGTAGGGTATAAAAAGTCCTACTTGCTTAGTATGTTCAGTAGCGTAACTACGACTATAGACTACAAGACTGGAAACTCTTTTTTCGCTTTGACCGTGTTAGCGAAATCAGGCTTGGGAGTAGTTGATTTTTGGTTGATTAGATACTACGTTCGTAGGAAAACAAAATGCATGCCATTTTGACAACTTAGGACTAAATTTTGACAATTCGGGAGTTTGTTTACAAAACTCAGAAAAATATTTTGAGAGAGGAATGCATATCACTTGTTCTTCTTTAGCAAGCAAGAAATGTTCTTCTAAGCATGAAATGATTTCTAAAATACTTAATACTCGAAATGTATATTTAACCTTTTTCATGTTTGTAATTCTTTTGTGGAGGTAGGAAATGCTTTTACACACATCAGCGTCTTTAATACGCGTAGTTTATACTTTATTGAGACAGTTTTTACAGTACAATAAGAATTTAATTCTTTAACAGCACTAAGGGCCTGATTCAGAGAGTCACGACGACGACGTTATCGGGTGACACTCTTTGTGCTTTTCGTCGATTACAAAAACAAACACATTAGAAAGTGTCAAAGCCGACGAAAAGCACAAAGAGGGTCACCCGATAACGTCGTCGTCGTGACTCTCTGAATCAGGCCCTAAGTATAAAATATTGAGCATTAAGTATTATTAATTATAAAGTATTATTAATTATAAATTGTAAAACGAGCTTGTAACTAGAAGAGTAAGGAGAAAAAGTATCAGAGAAGAATAAAAAAGTTAAAAAGCAAAAATTATAGATAGAAAAAGTTTTAGAAGTTAGAGAGTAGAGAAATGAGAAATAACAGTTCTTCTGAAGATCTCCGGCTAGTCACATCTATAATACATCGTGGCAGCGAATTCCATAATCTAACAGCATTGACATAAAAAAGATTTGATGTATGTAATGCGGATATTACACTACGAACATTGTTCGAAATAACTGTAAAATTGTTTTTGCTTTCTGTACAAAACTGTCAACCTTACGCTCTCAGATTTCAGAGTTGAGTTCATCCAGAGAGGATGAACTTTTGCGAAGCAAAACAAAATGTTTGTGGTCGTCGACCACGAACTTCGATTAAAACGGTGTTCTAGTGTGCTGAAACAAAATAGTACTCGCGTTTAGGATTGAAATAAGTGCACTTTTATTGATAAAAGGTATTTCATGTAAGAAAAATAATCACAAAGCAACTCCGTAACTTTGCTTTGTATTTGTAAATATTGATATTTGTTTGCTCTATGTGTAATCACAATTCTGAACAAAATTTTGAGAGAGAGCAAAAATGGTTCATCGACAACAAACAATGTTTATAGTGTAATATCCGCATAAGCAGCCAGATCGAGGTACAATTAACATTCGACTAAAATTAACATTCGCACTTCTTGAACTCTTATCTAGACTTTTTCCCGGAAAATTTGGGTGCTGTAAGTGACGAGCATGTGGAAAGATTCCACCAGCAAATGATGGCAATTGAAAAGCGCTATGAAGGATCCTGGGGTGCAACACTGATGGCGGACTATTGCTGGAGTTTGACTAGGTCAGGGGTCGGCAACCTGCGGCTCGCGAGCCACATGCGGCTCTTTGGATGTGAAGCCGCGGCTCTTTAGTTCCATACGCACATATTATTTATTTTATAAAAAAAAACAATTAAAAATCGTTCTGAATCAATTACCAAGGATTCGGCATTATTAGGCAAGGATTTCGGATCGATATATTCGTGCGAGCAAGCATGAATATAATTAAAAGTAAAGTAAGAAGCCAACTAAGCATTACAAATTTAGAGTCTTGTTTGAAACTAAAAACAACTAGTTATGATAAGTTTGGCCAAATTTATCCAAACTTTCTAAAACCATTGAAAGCCAACGCGCCCATTGAATTTGTTTGCTCAATTGTTTGTTATTGAAGTACAAGTTAGTGTTGTAAGTAAATGTTAAATTGTTTTAATTTTTTGCTTAAATAATAAGTAATTATCTAATAATACCATATATATTTTATCTAATTTGTTATGAAAACCACTACTTATATATAAATAAATAGATATTTTTTTTATGAATAAATAGATTAGTTTTTCTTTATCAAAAAACTTTTTTTATGCGGTAATATTATTACAAGTACTATTTATTGTTGGCAAGAAAAAATTTTGTGGCTCTTTAAAAACTTTGAAATTTTGTAAATTGTATTTTTTGACTCTTCCGACTCAAAAGGTTCCGACCCCTGGACTAGGGGAACACCAACACTTATATAAGCGAAGAAGCACAAATAAAAATCATTTTTAATTTAAAAAGTATTTATTTATCTTTTTTTTCAAAATGTAGTATTTTTTGCGAAAAGCACTAAATTTACTTTAACGCGTACCAAGAAACCATTTCTGCAGATTTTTTTGATATTAGGCTTAAAACTCGCGTAAATATCCAACCTATCGATATAAAAAATAAAAAGGGGAAAAAAGTTTCGGAAACATATTTTTACATACAGATATATAGCAGTTTTTGTCTTTTTTCTTAAAAAAATCCTAGTTTGAAATTACGATTTCACCAAAAGGTTTAAAACTATTTTTCGGATTTCAAAGTAAGGTAAAAAAAATGCGTGCATCCTTCCTCTTTAATTTAATCTTAGTTGTAATCGTATCGGTTACATACGTCAGCTGTAGTAGCTCTTCAAGTGGATGGACCTTAACGTAAAGTGGCCCAAAATTTCAAAAACGATTATCTCGAAAACGGCTCGTTTAATTTTTTTTATTTTATCATTTTTGGAATCAGCGAACCAAAATCCTTTAGAATATGCTGTCAAACAGCCAGTTACAAAATAACTTTCGGCCAGTGTAATTATTAAGAGTATCAGGATCAAACTTACAGTCTACCTCATACTTAGATCTTACTTCTAACTTCTTAATATTATTCCAGAGATCTTTAGTAGGTAAGTCTGGGTTTTATTTAGAAGAGTAAGATCTGATCTTCGCTTGCCTGATTATCAACACAGCAGTATTTCTAGCACCTCTATAGTGTTCCCAATTGAGCATAGACTGGTGTTTCTTCCATATCTTATGCAACCTATTCCTTTTCCGAATAGCATTGAGACCACGATTCGAGAACCAGGGGCTTGCCTTATCCTTAATCACAATGGAACACAAAGGTACGTGAGAATCAAAAACAAGGCAATAGGAGTTAAAAAAGAGCTTAACTTATCGTTAACAGAACTATAAAAATAACAGCTCTCGAAATTCATTAAAGAGAGGTTGCTATATAGAGAGGGAAAATCTATTGATCGAAAATCACGATACGAAAAGGTCTCCCCATCAGCTCTTAAGGACATATTTATATTTATGGAGCAGACAATTAAATCATGGTCAGATATAAACCCTATTTGATCAAATAGAGATATAAGATCAACATCAGACCCAATGAAATAATCCAACAGACTGGGGCAATGGCTCGGAGAAAAACGAGTAGGGTTGGTTTCATTAACAACAGATAGGCCTAATTTTACAGGGTTGTCAGTACAGGTTTTGCTTATAACAGTAATTTGATAAGTTGACAGTGAGTAACATTGAAATAACCAAAAAGCATCACATAATCATACTCTAAAATACAATCTGACAAAGTAGACATTAATAGACTAATTGGAATCGTTTTATCAGGATTATAAACACAACATAAGAGTATTTTATTCTTGTTGAAGTTCACACACAAATTTAAAAACTCCACAGACATTCCAGAAGATTTACACAATATATTTACATGCAGATGTTTCTTACAGTATATTGCGACTCCACCCCCCGCCCCCCTTCTCCTGCTCTGTCACTCCTAAAAATATTATAATTGTAAATATTGGACGCCGAATCACACAAATACTCATCCCACCAGGTCTCCGTGAGACATATTATGTCAACCAAAGACTTCTCAAAAATAACGCGTATGTAGTCTAATTTGTCCACATTCAAACTCCTTGCATTGAATTGGACAACATTTAATCCAGAATGCTGCTTACAAAATACATTCAGTAATGCTTTATGGTTTTCGTCAATATCGTCTGAACGGCGAGCGCTACCCATGCGCAATAACAAGGAAATCTTAGTACAGAACTATTGATAAGAAAAATATTAAGTAAACAAGATAATGAAGTAAGTTAAAAGGGAAGAATAGAACAGTAAACAGAACTGGCAGAAATGAAAGTATGTTAAACATAATCTGTAAAATATACATGCGTTACATATCAATTCATGCACACGACAAAAACCAAAATAAAAAAAGTGCTACATCGAAGTCTCATCAAATAGTTGAAGATCTTGAATATTTTTAACAGCGATATTAGATTCGCCATCCTGCTTTCTGACATAAACGCAACCTCGATTATAAAATGCAGCAACGATCAGTTTTCTTCTTTTTAATGTGACCGCAGCTCGAAGAAGAACTCTTGTTTTCCTTGTAAGGCTTTCATTAACATAACCGCTACCATCGCCATCCACACCAATGTCATTAAGTTTAATTTCACATTGATTCTCTCTCCGATAAATAGCTGCAGCTCTTAAAATAGAATTTCTATCTTGCCGGCAACCGAATTTCATTATTATAGGTGCAGAATCAGACTTATTACTTGCTGCTCCCATATTAGGACGAAAAATACTTTTAATTACAGGAGGCTTACATCCAATTGTAAAACATAATTGGTTAAAAATATTGGGAGATTTTCACCATCTCGCCTAAGAACACGTCGTAAAACTGCATCGGAACAAATTTCGCCATTTTCAAGAGTAGACAATCTACTCTCCATCTCTTCCAGGTATTCAGAATTGAGAGAAAGATCATTAGTCCTATTGTTTACAGCATTATTTGAAGAAATACACTGCTTTTTCAGTTCCTTGTGCTCGCATTCCATTAAATCCAGTCTTGATTTACACTCGGCAGTTTCTTTCTCCACTGAGCGGTAGTTCTCAATTGTATTTAAGAGAGCAACCGAGCTATCCAGTTTTTCTCCCCACTCTTTTGTAACGGTATCCATTTGGGTTTTTGTAATTCACCTCTCAAAGCTGACATTAAAAGAGGGCAATGTTTCGTGAGACGTTCTTCAATACCTTGAACAGAAAGAATGGCCAGGCCACAACCGTTAGGCGAAGCTGAGTGCTTTGGCATGGTGAGTCCAGTTTTACCATCAGATTTCGACCGTGTGCTAATTTTATGCAATGTATGCGGAAATAAATATACAACACCGAGAAAACTTTCAATAGTGTTTTTAGAGCACAACCAATTAATTAAATAGCATAAAGCAAAACGGATCAGAAAACATATACGAATTCAACGAGATCACAACGACTTGATGGACAGTTCAAAAAACACGTCTATCCTATATACATTCCAATCACTATCGCCGTCCCCGTTTGAACCAGGTCTGCCGATAGTGTGGGACTCCCGCACTTGCGGACTACCCACTAAAACCGTCCTCTTGTTTGGGGGAATAGTCGAAGCAGACCAAAACTAGTAGTTCCCTTTTCACCCCCACGTACCTGGTCACTGCGGGCCGAACGAGTCGAGCTCCCTTTTCATGACCAGGTCCCGTGTCAACGCAAGTGCGTTCTTAAACCATGAATCCCAACGTCGAAGGTCATCATTATGACCATTCACGTTGAGCCTTCTGGCTGCCAGCGCCGGACAATGGTTCACTACATGGTCCGCCGACTCATCATCTTCTAGGCACAGCCTGCAAACATCATCCTCCACAAGACCCATCTTGAAGAGATGATATCTGAAATTGCCGTGTCCAGTGATCAAACAGATAAGCCAGCTAAGACTGTCTCTTTTGTATTCAAGTAGTCGTCTGGCCTGCCTGCGAAGCGGTTTATTGATAACTATTTTTGCCATACGATAAGTGGTGAGCTCCCTCCACCTACGTACATGTTCGGAGTACGACCACTCGTCCAATAAGGCCCTGACCTTTTCATCACTAAGAGCGACTCTCGGCTCAGGGCCGAAAAAATAGTCAGCAGCCCCCTGCTTAGCAAGAGTGTCAGCTTTCTCATTCTGTTCTGTGCCTATGTGCCCTTTGACCCAACAGAGTGTTACCCTGTTATACTGAGCACACTCATTGAGCTTCCGGACAGCCTCCAGCACCAATCTAGAATTAACGTTCGTCCGCGCCATGCTCTTAATCACCGCCTGGTTATCCAGTGATAGTAGGATTCTTCTATTCCGCACCTGATCGCCAATTAGACGCCCAGAGCATGTATTAGGGCCAGTAGTTCGGCCTGATATGTATTTCCCTAAATGAAGCTTACAGCCGAGGTTCAACTCCGAAGACCCCTGCACCTGCCCTTCCATCTATCAATGACCCATCCGTGAAGATGCTGAGGTCATGCTTGCTGCACTCATCATGCAGTCGGCCGTCTGCGATTAGAGTGTCGGGCCACCTATCGATGATTCGCACCCTGCACAAACATGCAAACATCGTTGACCTTTGCACAGACAATGTCGAGAATGCGACCATGTCCTGTCGCTGGTAAACCACGTTTACGGCATGTGCATTGCCGCCAGCGCTGCCGTCCTCTTAATAAATAAGTCTAACGGCAGCAGCCCGAGTATCGCCTACAGAGCAAAGGTCGGGGTGGTGTACATGGCACCACTGATGGCTATGCATGCCAGCCTATGGACCATGTCCAGTTCGGCCTTTATCGTTATCTGGTTTGCTTTATGCCACCAGATAACTGAGCCATAAGTCAAACAGGGTCTAACCATAGTAGTATAGATCCAGGGTACCTTTTTGGGGATATACCTCATCGAAGGCTACATACTCTTCTGCACTGAAAGAGCACCGCCTCTGCCTTCCAAATCCTCTCTAACACATGCTCCTTCCAGGTAGGTTTGCTATCTAGAATTACTCCTAGGTACTTAACCCTTCGGGAGATGTTATTTTCGGATCCGAAAATCCTTAGAGGGATCAAGTTAGGAATTTTCCTCTTCCTTGTGAAAAGGATCATATCCGTCTTAGTAACATTGATGGTGAGTCCCTGCTCTCTACACCATTGCTCTACCGTGGAGAGCGCCCCATGCATTACGTCCCGCATGGTGTTAATATACTTCCCTCTCACCATCACTGCTATGTCGTCTGCATATCCAAATGTATGTATGCACCTTGAGTCCTGTCGTTGAAGCAAGGAGTCAACAGTGATGTTCCAAAGGATTGCCGACAACACCCCTCCCTGGGGACTACCCTATCACTATCGCTCTTAGCCTATGACTCCAACATTGTAGATTTACAGCCCTGTGGCGCAGCGTGAATTCAATCCAGTTAGTTACGACCAGGTTGAGCCCACGGGCCTCTAGAGCTAATTTCAATCTTCCGAACAGATCTTATCAAAAGCACCCTCTATATCCATAAAAATGGTCATAGCGATGCCTCCATTGAGGCATACGGAGAGTGGTCTCCGTAAATCTCCCGCTCTATATGCGTGCTGAAATCTACTTAAAGGATGTTCCACAAATACAGTTCCACTACTCTCTCCATTGTATTTAAGACAAATGAGGTAAGGCAGACCGGTTTAAAGGATTTGTCCTCCGTGTAGTCCTTCTTACCTGGTTTTGGTAGGAATACTATTCTTCCCTCCCTCCAAATCCCAGCCACATAACCCATTGCCAGACATGCCACGAATACTCCCCTCAATCGCTAGAGCAGCTGCTCCTGGCCCCACTGGAGCAAGGCAGGGAATATCCCTCTTATCCCGCACTTCTTATCCCGTTTCTCGTCACTATCCCTTCCGCCTCGTTCTTCTCCCATCTATGATACGCAGTAGAGTTGGGTAGTTCGTGAACGAACTAGTTCAATTGAACGAATCACTTGCGTGAACTATGAGATCTAGTTCACACTTCTTAGTTCTTTTAGTTCAATCGCTCTTTTAGTTCACTCGGTCTTTTAGTTCAGTCGCTCTTTTAGTTCACTCGGTCTTTTAGTTCAGTCGCTCTTTTAGTTCACTCGGTCTTTTAGTTCAGTCGCTCTTTTAGTTCACTCGGTCTTTTAGTTCAGTCGCTCTTTTAGATCACTCGGTCTTCTAGTTCAGTCGCTCTTTTAGTTCAGTAGGTCTTTCGTTCTTTTAGTTCAGCAGTTCGTTAGTTCGTTTCAGTTCAGCTGCTCGTTAGTTTTTCTGTATGTTTCAGTTCGTTAGATCAATTTCAAAGGATGTTTCCAAACGAAATATTTAATTGAAATCTTGGCACAATTCAGGCACAATGACATAACTCCGATTTTTTAGTTCTTTTTGTTGTCGTTGTTGTTTGTTTATTGTTGGGACCACAACAACAATATCAGTGGAGCTCTCTTTTTTTTCCGAGTTATGTGTCTTTAAAGTTTGAAATTTCAGAACTATATCTCATGAACTGTAGCAGATAGCTACATGTCATTGGTTTTGGAAAGGTACTGGAATTTTCTTTCATTTATATAAAACAAGCGCAATTTTTCAGAACAATTTTTCGTAATTTCTCGTTTTCCGTAATGAGTAGCAGAATTTATGTAACAAGCGTTTGGTACTTACGTGAGTGTAAGCTTTACAATGCATTTTCCTCCGCCGATTACGTTCGAATACACCTCCTTATATTGGACACTCTACTTTCTTAATATTGTGATAAATATATATAGGTAGGTTAATTATATATTTTATTTAACAATATATAATTTAATCATGTATTCAGTATTAGATATTACCAATTAAATATCAAACCGATTTTCTCATCTCGTTATCTCTTATAAGAACTAACGAACTAAATGACCGCGTAAAGTACTGAACTAAATGACCGAGTGAACTATATGAACGAACTAGTTCAGGACAGCTGATTGAACTAGAAAGATCGCTCTCTGTAGTGAACTAGAATTCCCAACACTAATACGCAGATCATGGCAGACCTCATCACCTCGATCTCTACTTCTTCTGTGTTCCTGGGCATTCTGTTCAACACAGGTAGAGATCCCTTCAGAAATTCCTGGTACAAATGACAATCCATATTCCTTGGAATCCTTGTTAACCAGTTACCTCGCCGCCGTCTCAGTCCATACGCGACATCGAACCGAATGGCCCTGTGGTCAGACATGGTTAGCCTGTCCCAGACCCTCCAGTGCGATAGTCTCTCTAATATTCCAAGACTTGCCAGGTTAGGTCAAATCGGTTCAGACCCCCTGTTTACGATATGCAGGTTAAATTTACACAGAAATTCAAGAATATTCTCACCTCTGCGATTATCGTCGGAGCTACCCCACACTGTACTGTGAGCATTAGTATCGCAACCTATAATCACATTCACCCCCCTATCCACAACGTTTTTCACCAGCCTTTCCACCTTCAGAGGCGGTGACGGCTCTGTTGAGTCATATAGGCAGGTAGGTAGGCAGATGTGATCAGAAAGGAGCCATTCCCGCTTCCAATCCTCACAACCTTTAGGTCCTGAGAACATAGATAAGTCATGAGTATCGCTTGGACACCCCGTATCACCAATACACAGGTCCGCTTCAGTAGTAGGTATATGTACCTTCTGGGACAACTGAAATTTGAGTGCTATTTGGGTGCTATGCTTTTCGTGTGTTAGAGTGAGATCTATACTCTATAGCTAGCTAAAGCTATAGCTATAGAGATAGCTCCTGCCTGTAGACTGAAGCACTGCTTTGAACGGGCCATGACACACTTTTAATCATGATGCCTGCATCACTCTCGTTGATTGATTAATTCAGGGGCATGTGTGATATGGATCATTGTGGTAAAAGTGGGCGTAGAAAAAGGGTGTGGTAATAAGTAGGTGTGACAGATTGCGTGGCAAATCGGACAGACAGACGGACATACATACATACAGACGGACATATATACAGACAGACGGACATACATACATACAGACGGACAAACAGACGGACATACATACAGACAGACCGACAAACAGACGGACATACATACAGACGGACATACATAGCTCGGCGTGCTGACTGTTGCGAGTGTGGTGTGCCCCTCTGCCTTGATCTCTGCCCGCCTGTGTATCGTTTGTGGTACTTGAGATTGTCGTTGTTGTTGTTCTTTTTCTTCATCTCAACGGACTTTTAGAAATTTTTGTTTTTGCACAGAATCATAATGTAAACAAACGCCATTGGTCATATAGAACATGTACGAATTTGTTTGCATATTGAACTTTGAATGGATGCGGATGGCTGGGTAGTAGTTTTGCTATGTTGTTGTTGTTGTTCTCATTTTATTGCTTTTCATCATTTTGTTATGTGGTTGTTGTAGATTTAGTAAATGAGTTATGGGCATTTCAAGTGTTCGATTACCTCGCGATCACACTTACTGAATGTACATACATATATTAATAAAATTATTTCAATCTCGGAATTGGCGTTGACATTTTTGGTACTTTCTTTTTACGATTATTTTCTCATGGTCTGATAGACAGACGGACACACATGCATATATACAGGCGGACATACATACATATAGACGGACAGACATACATATAGACAGATGGACATACATACATATAGATGGACAGACATACATATAGACGGACAGGCAAAGGGCCGGATAGACAGATGGAGAGTGAACATACACGAACTAAAGTCTTCATAAATTCAGTGTCAGAGTTAGCTTAGAGACCAGCTTAATGGCAAAAGTGGTGGGTGGGAGGGAATGGGGAAAGTGTAGGCTGGGAAGACGGACAGACAGAGAGACATAGTGACAGTGAATATGTACGAATTAAAATTCTTTTGTTTATTTTGTTCTTGTTCTTGTAGGAGTTTGGCTTATGTTGTTTTGTATACGATTTATTCTTGCTGTGTTGTTTTATTTTTAGGAATAGAAACGCTTGTTAATGATATTGAAGTGTAGACGAGAGGATTGAATAGGTAAACCTAGGATGCTCCACTTATTGTTTTTCTTCATTGTATAGCTTCTGTTAGAATAAGCATTTGATGTCCGTGCGAGAAGAGTTAATACGAGTACAACAAATTTAGGGATTTCTTTTTATACACATGAAGGAATATTTTGGCGAAGATGTACAATGTTTAAGCTTTTGCGTTAGGAATATGCTTGGGTATGCTATACTTGTTTTTCTTTTATTTAATCTAGTTCTTATTTTATTTCTTTTCGGGTATTTCAAGTGAACTTTTTTTTGTAGCCTTATAGGTTCTTACTAATACATGTTATTTTTATTTTATGGTTAGCTGACTATATGGATTAATGAAAATTATATGACATGATTTTTGCTATAATTTGTTTTGTAATATATTTTTTAATTTCAGTGTTTTAAATAATATTTCTTTAATGCTAATTATTATGGATTTTAGGTGTAAGAGATTTGTTTGATATGGTTTAGTTAGTTAATGAGCGATGGGTTAGTAAACATATCTTTGAGAAAAGAGATATTGAGAGACGCATGTTATTTATATTGAAGTGTACACGTGAGAGGCTTGAGTTGGTAAAGCTAGGATGCCATTCTTACTCTTATTTTCTCTTTCTTCTTCTTCTTGTTCTTGCTCTATTTTTTGTCAATACTATTATTATTGCTTCTTATTCTTTTTTTACAAAATCATAATGTAAACAAACATCCGTGAGCATAAAATTAGCTCCAGCGAGAATAAAGAGTCAATTGTAAAAGTGTCGCCAAAGAGTAAAGGTCTAATTTTTAATTAAAGAAAAGTGTTCTAAAAGTTGCAGTTGTAAAAAGTTGCTCATTTTTCTGAAAAAAGTAAAAGTGAAAAATTTAAATATAGTACTTGAAATCAGTACTTAAAGAAAAACAAGCAGAAACAAGTCGAACAAGAGCAAAAAGACAAAGACAGGCGTGTTGTTTAAAAATTAAAAAAATTTGTGTGTGTAACTTAAATATACTACTGAATTCCAGGAATTTATTAAAATTGCTTTAGCTGTCCATGATATTTAGAAAAGAACCAATAAACATGCAATTCATCTGCGAAAAATGTGCTGCTTGTTTCACAGCAAAACGAAACTTAGTTCGCCTCGTAAGAGTCAAGCATGAGAATTTGGTGATGTTGTATGTCGCGATCGCAATTTCCAGTCAAGCTTTCATTAAAGTAAACCTGAAAGCCAAGTCTGCAACCGCAGCGCTTTGTTTGGTAGCCAGAAGCTTTAGTTAAGCTTTTGAAAACTAAGCCAACAACCATAGCGTTTAGCATTGGTATTGATCGTGGAAGCTAGCTAGTAGCGAGCTTCCAAACCATAAGAAAATCATAGCTCTTTGCAGTGACCATAAAACGTTTGGTTTAAAGAAATAATAAAAATAATCCAAAACCAAACGCGGAAGAATTAAATTGGGAACGATTTAATTCTGCCGATATTGATATTTCGCAATATAAAAATTGCGAAATAATGGAAATTGCGACACGCGCCAACACCGACCCACTTTGGTGCGGTCGACGGGTGCGTAGACCAAGTCAGAGTGGAACCAAGAAAAAGATTCGAACGGGAGTCAAAAAGTGATACCGAAGCGACGAGGTCGTCTATCTTTAACCGCGTATAAAGTCGCGCGTTAGTTTAGTAATAAGTGTAATTGATAATAATATAAGTGTACATAATCACTAACGAGAGTTAAGAAAAACTAGTGCAAATAATATAATTAAGGTTTTAGTGTTAGTACAAAGGAACTTTAAATAAAAACCAAAGAAAGCAATAAGAAAAAACAAACAAAGCGTTTCACTCGTTGTACAAAGGACAACGAAAGGAGAAAGACCACCCAACATTATAAGATACAACAAATTGGCGCAGCCGGTAGGATTCGAGCCGAGGATCGCTCGATAAGGAGAAAAGTAAGTAGTATAAATTACTTAAATAATTAACAGCTAAATAGTTTAGGAAAGATAGGAAGTGAAACAATAATTTAGAAATAAAGTTGCCAGGAAATTTTAAAAGGTGAAATAATAATGTTAGGAATAAGTTGAAATCGAAAGTATGGGAAAGTATGAAAGTGACCAAAGAGAATTAAAATTCAACTTTAAATTAACTTGAATATACCTGAGTATTGAACAGAACCAAATTCAATTTAAACTAAAAAATTGAAACACAGATAAAACGAAAATTTAAGAGAAAAGTAAATCGAGAATAAAATACATTAGAACACGACATATCTTTAAAGCAAGTTAAATAAATAAGATATAACATTTTAAGATAATAAATTTAGGAATAAAGTGAAATTATTGAAGTGACAAAATAAAACTAAGATTAAAAAGTGGGACAAATAAATGTGGAAAAATAAATGGATTAAAGGATTAGATTAATCTAAATTATATTATGTTAAAAATATATTACAATAAAATTTTTATATATACCATGATAAATTTTCTAATTGTTCTCAAGCCACTGGCAATAATCTGCCGGCGTCATAACTCAAAGAAATAAAAATCTTAGCTGAGGCCGATGGCATACACTGCCGGCCAAGCCAAAGATTTTATAAATCAGCAAAAATAAAACTAATTAAGTTGTTAATTTATTTACCAACATTTACTTTAATTTTCAGCGTTGGCAGTCGGTTCAAGTGCCGAATGCCAACAAATCAGCAGATATCCTGGTGAAAGGTACTGGTTTATGTGCTAGTTATCTTTCGTTAATGCCAGTAATCAACAGCAACGACTTAAACGTCGCCAACATTAACAACTACGAATTTTTACGATTTTTTTTTAATTAACGATATTGGTTACTGTGAGACAATTGGCGAAAGTCAGAATAATTTTACTAACTTAAATAAATTTAAGGATTTATTTAACGTGGAAAAATTCAAATGATGAACGCAAATTGTTGAAAAACAGAAATCCAATCCAATACTAAAACAAAGCGCGTAGAGTGTACGGGTTAGTTTTAAGTTTTCGTTGGATAATTTCTCGGGTGTGTCTTAGACGTTTGTTTTCAAATTACATTGTTAAATAAATTTTAACATTCAATGTAGCTGATTTCAAAGTCGCACATTTTAAGTTGATTAATTGATAATTTTATCATTTTATTCGAGTTCAACTCGCACAATTTTTTAAGAATACGTCATACATTAGCAAATGTATGAACATTAAAAAGAAGTTTTTGGTTATTTTAAAAACCCATTATTAGAAGTAAACGTTTAAAGTAATGCGCTTAGAGACTTCATAGTGGTGGAAGAATCAAAGCAAAATTAGATTCGTTATTTCAATAACAAGCAATTACAATTGCTTGCTGAAAAAAAAAAAAAAAAACAAGCAAAGATTTAAAAATAAATGCAGGTCGTTGATTCCTTTCTGTGAGGCTTTAAATTACCTCAGCGCAGTCACAAAAACTTTGATGCTTCTGCTCTGCTTGAAATAAAGCTGAACAGCGAAGTCACGAAAATTTTGACGCTTCGTCTCTGCTTGAAACAAAGTAGAACAGCGCAGTCACGAAAATTTTGACGCTTCATATCTGCTTGAAACAGAGCAGCAGCGGACGTCAGCGTACAGACAAATAAACAGAGGTACAGCGAATGTTTACTGCACGCTCGGTAAACGAAGCGAGCAAGAATTTTAAGCCGCTTAATGAAGTTAAAACTTCACAATAAAAATTTTAATTGTTTCTAATTCTAAAGTACTACGAGTAGTATAGAGAATTAAACGTTTAATGGAACGATTAAACAATAATCAATGTCGCTAAGTAGCCATTTTCAAATACACTATTTTTAAATGCAACAATTAACTTTAGGCATTTAAGAATTGGGAAAACATTCGGGCAAGTGGCAAATACTTGAAATAGAAAAGCCGGACATATTAATAAAATAAAAACCATTAAACTATATTTCGTTCGTTTAATTAATGGCCGAGTCATTACAGGAGAAAGGTTACTTAGAATTAGATAGGACTCATAAAGAACTGAAACGCCAGTTGGGGGAGTTTATATCTAAATATTGGGCAATTTTAAAGGGGACTGTAGGCAACAAAGAGAACTTAGAGTTGATAAAGTCTAGAATAGGGGAGCTAGGAGACCTTACAAGTGTAGAAAGAGCAGACGCAGTAGTAGAGGAATTGCTTACATTCCTAAACCAGATAATACAGAATAAGACAGAAGATGCCAAGATATGGGAATCAGAATTTAATGCACTGAAGAATAGGTATGATAATTACTTAGTAGAGAAAGTATTTCAGGAGGATATACTAAGGAACGTAGAGGGCGAGAACATAAAACTAAGGGAACTATTAGAGAAAAAGGGAATAACTGAGGAAACGCTGAATAGAACGCTAGAACAGGGATTTTCGCAGAAATCTAGAGAAGACTGTAGTTCTTTAGAAGAAGCGCACAAAAGAATCCAAGAATTGAAAGAGGAAAACAGACGGCTACAACAAGAAATAGAATTAGCTAACGATCAGACGCTTTATCATAAGGAAGCTACTCCGTCCGCAGTTATCGAGGAAGATTACAACGGAAGGTCATTTAAACAAATTTGGACGACAAATAACATACACAAAATGGGTATAGGTGAGATAGCCAAGATTACGAATAGGCTGGTACCGCTCTTTTCGGGAACGCAGTCACCAGACTTACGCGGTGAAGTGTACAAATTCATACAGGGGTGCGAATTAGCCACAAGGGAGGTAGGTGCAGACAACAGTCAGGACTACATAGACTGCATTAAGCAGAGATTACACGGGGATGCGTATGATTTAGTGAGGTCACAACGATTCAATAGTCTCGAGGAATTTTACCTCACAATAAAAAGGGCATATTTGCCTAAGGTAACCTTAGACTCAGTGATAATAGGCATCCAAAATTGTAGACAGTTACTGAATGAAGATATACGACAGTTTGCGAGACGCCTAAACGCCCTTCGAACACAGGCAAGGGAGATAGTTCGACATGATTATAACGGAGACGGAGATACGGCACTCTTGAGTATGGTGGAAGGGGCCGTAGAAAAATCATTTAAAACAGGATTAAAAGACGCCGCGTTGAGAATTTATATGCTCAACGTGACGAAGAAAAATATTGAACAAATGGTAGAATTAGCGGTGGAGGCACTAGAAAACATACAAAGCAGTAGCACCCTCCAAACAGACCATTTAAACATTAACATGAATTCACCTTTTCGTGCCTCAATGAACAACCAGCAAGAGCAAACTCAACAGGGAAGCCAGGGCAGAGCTACAGGAGAACGAATTGTCCGGCAACCACCCAGGACACAAAACCCTCCACAAGGAGCGACCGAGAGAATAATATGCTCTTTTTGCAACAAGCGAGGTCATACTAGAGATGATTGCTTAACTCGCAAAAACACGCCATATTGCCACAAGTGTTCAAAATATGGACACGAGCCAAACTGGAGGTGCGACCAAAAGGGAGGCCAGAAAAATGTGGCGAGGAACACATATCAAGGGACTAATTTTCGAAATCAAGGAATTCAACAAGGGAATCCAATCCAGCCAAATGGACAATCAAACCGAATACAACAGAACTGGCAATCAAACCAGGTACAACAAAACTGGCAGCCAAACCAAACCCAGCAAAATTGGAATCAAAACCAATTTCAACAAAACGGGAACCAAGGAATGGCAATAAACATTAATCCGAATACAGTCAACGGTTTGCAAAGGAATCAGACTCCTATGAACCCGCCAAACAGAGTGAGCCAAACGATATGTCATTGGTGCAATAGACCAGGTCATATGATAAAAAATTGCGAGGCAAAAAGAAATTGGGAAACGTTGCAAAATAATCGTCCGGGAAACTATCAAGGGCCCAGAACAGGCCAATAATCTGGGAACCCAAAAATATTAGTAACTTAAGGCCAAATGAAGGAGTAACAGTAGTTCATACATCCGAACCGGTTGTGGATACGTTACCAACTTTAACAAATAAAGTGGTAACCGTAAGTCCGACATCGGAAGCGATTGTTGAACCGTTACCAACTTCAAAAGACTTAAAAATTAATATCAAGTTGAAGAAGACTGATAATAATAAAAGCAATGTCACAGAGAGAAATCATACAATTGTAGAAACAGTTGATTCGGAAATGCCACTCAAAGTTGGAGAGAAAAATGAAAATTTAAATCCAAAAATACCTTGCTCAATGAATAAGTTGGCAAGTAACAATAAAAATAGAAATGTAGAAACAGGGGTATCTAACTGCACACAAACCCAGCTAAATGACGTGTTCATCGAATTACCTTGTGAAGAGGC
This sequence comes from Myopa testacea, assembly GCA_949629155.1. Lineage (NCBI taxonomy): Eukaryota > Metazoa > Arthropoda > Insecta > Diptera > Conopidae > Myopa > Myopa testacea. The sequence continues at coordinate 41,465,864 of OX451346.1, read as the reverse complement.
TATAAATGGAAAACTCATCTTACTGGTAGATACAGGAGCAGATACGAGCCTGATAAAGAAAAGTGCAATAAGGGATAGCACAAGAATAAACAAGTCAAATAGGAAAGACTTGAGCGGAGCATTTGGAGGTTGTGTGACCACAGAAGGATCAACTACTATATGTCATAATGAGGTACAGTCCTTACGTTTAACGCTACACGTTGTGTCACTTAAACAAGGAGTACCGGCAGACGGCATATTAGGAAGAGATAATTTGTGGAACAACTCCATTATAAATGCAATGGAAAAAAGTTTAACAATCTTCAATGAAAAGAAAGAGGTTATTTTGGAATTACCAATAAAAACTATCGAGCAGATTGAAGAGAAAAGTAAACAATACTACATACCAGTTAACGCAAGAACGATTACGATAGTACCATTAAAACTACGTACAAAATTTAAGAACGTTTTAATTCAGAAAGAAGAAATAGATCCAGGAATCTATATACCAGACACATTAGTAAATGTGAAAAATAATACAGTTTATGCTCCCATATTAAATACAACAGAGTATGACTACGAGATAAACAGCGAATTTAAACCAAAATTCACAAATTCCGACGAGTACACAATACAAGGTACTACGTCAATTAATAGTGTAGGCAGAATAGATGCCAAAAGAAGAATAAATGAATTGCTCAATGAAATTGAGTTAGACGAAAATTTAAATATTGAAGAAAAGAATTCAATAGAGGAAATAGTAAAATCTTTTCATGACGTCTTCCTATTAGACGGAGACGAACTCTCGTTTACAAGTGTATTGAAACACGAAATTCCAACAGGCGCAGATCAGCCGCCCATAAATATAAAACAATACAGATTACCTCAAATACATAGGGAGGAAATAAATAAACAGGTAAACAAACTTCTAGATGATGGCATAATAACGCATAGCACATCACCATGGAACTCGCCGTTACTTTTAGTGCCCAAGAAGAGTGGCAAGGACGGGGAGAAAAAATGGAGACTTGTAATAGATTACAGGAAGCTCAATGAAGCAACAATTAAACAAGTCTTTCCCATTCCTCGTATTGACGAAATCTTAGAGCAATTAGGCCACAGCAGATATTTCACAACGCTAGATTTGGCAAGTGGATATCACCAAGTCTTAGTCGATGAAAGGGACAAGGAAAAAACAGCATTCAGTACAGGACTAGGGCATTTCGAATTCAATCGAATGCCATTTGGGCTAACAGGTGCCCCAGCCACATTCCAAAGGATAATGAACCATATCCTAACAGGTCTACAAGGGATAGACTGTTTTGTTTATTTAGATGACATAGTTATATATGGTAGAAATCTAAAACAACACGAACAAAGGTTATGTTCAGTATTACAGAAGTTACGTGAACATAATTTAAAACTGAATACAGAGAAATGCAAATTTCTGAGAAAGGAAATAGTGTATTTAGGGCACAAATGCTCGGAAAATGGTGCTTTACCAGACCCCTACAAGGTAGAATGTGTAAAGAACATAGGAGTACCGAGAAACAGAAAAGAGGTACAAGCATTTCTTGGACTAATAAATTACTACAGAAAATTTATTGAAAACACAGCTAAGATAGCGCTACCTATCAACAAATTACTACGGAAAGACGCAAAATTTATCTGGACAGAAGACTGTCAGCAAGCATTTGAGCGGTTAAAAGAAGCAGTCATGTCACCGCCAGTGTTGGCATATCCAGATTTTTCAAAAGAATTTCTGTTAACGACCGACGCAAGTAACGAAGCGTTGGGCGCAGTACTGTCGCAAGGGGGAGTAGGTGAAGATAGACCCATAGCGTTTGCTAGCCGAGCGCTGAGCGACACAGAAAAGAGATATTCAACAATAGAGAAGGAATTCTTAGCGATAGTTTGGGCAACAAAAAACTTTAGAGCATATCTCCTAGGCAGACATTTCAAAATTTTTACTGACCATCAGCCATTGAAGGGAATAGCCAATTTAAAGGACCAAACCTCAAGACTGGCAAGGTTTAGACACAAATTGTCAGAATACGATTTTGAAATCTTATATAAGCCAGGCAAGAAAAACTTAAACGCAGACGCACTGAGCAGAATTCCTCAGGAAAACCGGAAAACAATAGGTGCCGTACAAACACGGTCGAAAACGAAAACAGCAAACCAAGGCCAACAACAAAGAACAATGGTTGAAGTCGACAAGGAAGACGAGGAACCGGGAAACGGAACAAATAACACAGCAACATTGCTATCCGACCCGAAACAAATAGAAACAGTAATCAAAGACTTTCACAATTCACCACTGGGAGGACATCAGGGTGCAGTGAAAACATATTTAAGAATACGGAAACAATTTAGATGGCCAGGAATGCAAAAGCAAGTGAAGGAATTCATAAAAAACTGTCCGAAATGCCAGGCTAACAAAAGCTCAAAATTAACAAAAATGCCCATGGTGTTGACAGATACACCAATGAGGCCATTTGATAAAGTCTACATGGACATAGTCGGTATTCTACCAGAAACTGTGTCCGGAAATAAGTACATTCTGACTTTTCAGGATGATTTCTCGAAATTTATGGCATGTACAGCTATCCCAGACGCGGAAGCAAGTACTGTCGCCAGAGCTTTCTACGATGAAGTAATCACGCGTTACGGAATCCCTCGAATTCTAATTACTGATAACGGAACTAATTTCATTTCGAAATTGTTCTCAGATACATGCAAATTGTTAGGCATTAAAAAATTGCATATAACGCCTTACCATCCACAGGCTAATGGCTCATTAGAGAGAAGCCACAGACCTTTAGCGGAATATTTGCGGAGTTTTGCTAAAGAAGATGGGTCGAATTGGGATCAATGGTTAACTGCTGCTATGCATGTTCACAACCACACACCCCACATTACGACCAAGCAAACACCATTCCGTACTTTATTTGGTTTCGATATAGAGATGCCGACTAACTTAAAAAGAAAGTGTAGTCCGGTATATAATACCGAAGATCCGAACAAGGTATTAAAATTCCAAATACAGAGGGCTCACGAAATAGTGAGAAAGAATCAGGATTTAGCGAAACAGGCAGCTAAGATACAGTACGATAATAAATTAAATTTAGTAGAATTTAAAATAGGAGATAGTGTATTACTTAAGAACCAAACTAGGAAAAATAAGTTTTCTCCTATATGGATAGGACCATATAAAGTAATAAAGATTAAAAGTCCAATTACTACAGTTTTAAATATTAAGGGAAGGGAAAAGCCATTCCACAATAACTTACTTAAGTTATATAATAGCAATTAAATAGGAGTATAGGATTAATTAGGTAATTACATAGGAATCAGAATCACTTAAACAAAAAAAAAAAAAAAATATAAATTTATGGGGAAATTAAATTAAATAGTCATAAGTTAAAGTAAAATTAAATTAAGCACAATAGGCACCTTATTAGGATAGGGATAAAAAATTTATATATAAAATAGGATTGATAGAATTTAGAATAGGATAGTAGGATAAAAAATTTATATATAAAATAGGATTGATAGAATTTAGAATAGGATAGTAGGAAACTAAATTTTTTTAATTTTACTACTAACAATTTTAATTTAACTTCAGTCTTACGGTTGAATAACGAATGAATTAATGAAAAATTCAACAAGAAAGTAAAGAGAAAATAAGAATAGCGTTTCAATAAGCAAGAACTTGTTTATTTAAGCGTATAAATATAAGAAAAGAAAAATTATAACAAAATAAATTCATAGTTAATATTTGAGTAATTTCTTTAGTTTGTATTGAACTAATTGAACTTTTTAGTTTGTATTAATTTTAATTGATAATATACGGTTTATGTAACGTAACTGTTCCGTTTTAAATTAACAGACAATATAACTTTGCATTTGCAATTATTATATTAATAAATGCACATGTAAAATATGCCTGAAGAGTTAGTTCAGGCATAAAACACACATACACTATATACGTACGTATAAATTTGCACCTATGCCTTAAGAAATCTATGTATGGCTTAAGAAAACAAGATTTAGGAAATAAGATAAATCGGAAAGTATAGTTTCCAAAAGTACGAAAAATAATATAATGTGAAAAGAGAAAAAAAATATATATATATAGTGTAAATAAGAAAATTAAATGAAATAAATAAAAAAGAAGCGAATAACGCAAGCACTGCAATAATGCAGAAACAAAGTTGAACAACCGAACACGAGCAAAATGCAGTGTCAGTTTAAAAACAGCTAATAAAAAAAAAAAAGAGAAAAAAAACACCATAAAACACCAAAGGTGAATAACTTTAAATTAACCTAGAGAAAAGGAAAAATATATTACACAAATAATAACAACATTCTTATATACATATATATAATATTTAAAAGTACAATTGCAAATAATAATGTACACTTATACATATATAAAAGTAACTTAAAACTTAATTGATTTGTAATTTAAAATAGAATATGTACATTCTATTAAAAAATTGATGAAATAAAAGCATAAAAAAAAAAAAAAAAAAAAAAAAATAATAATAGAAATTGAAATGGTAACGCAAATAATTATAAGATAAAATCGAGGAAAAATATATATATATATATGTATATAACTTTACACATAAAAATAACTTACTAATATACTTGTACAAATTTTTATTAAAATACTTTTGAATATAATATATATAGTAAATAGCGTAACAAACTCTATTCAACTACAATAACATAAACATTTATATTGAAATAGGATAAAGAGAAAAGATTTGTAATTGAATTAAAATAAATACAATTTACGTACAATTTAAATAACACAACTACATAATAACAATTTATATCATTCTTAATTGTAGACAAAGTATAATTAGCTTAAAAATATACTGTAAGAACAAAAGGAAACTAAAAATGAAAAATTATATGAAATAATGTATTTATATAAAAGAAGAATCCAGCATGCAGAGAGCCGGACAGCAATCTAAATGTACACCCATTACAGCAGCACAAACCACGCACTCATAGTCCAACAACATACCACAACAGGGCGGCGAAAAAGCTCCCAAACAACCCGAAGAGAGAAGGGTAGCTGTACCAAGCAGCTGATCAGGTCAACAATGATAACCAGCAACAACCTGAAATCTGAAAAAAGCAGCATTGGGACCACGAAACCAACCAACCAAGGTTGAAACCAACATCGTGAACATTATGAAATCATGATGGCAGCCTAGCAGCATATCCACCCATGACAGCTCTACTATAAGTCCTGCGAATGGATTGCATTCTGCCGCGATTACGAATCTACGTTCAGGCAAAGTTTCGCCTAGGACAACATATGTTATCGCATCATCAAGTGGCGGCGAAGGTGATAAACCACCACCCAAACGAACGAATAGCAGTAAAAGGTTAGCCAGTTCAATCTACTGCGACCTATTCATCTGTAATACAGTAATACCTATTACAACAACAACAGTTACAAAAGTAAAATTTTTGAGTTGTAACACCAGCAGTAAACAGGACCAAATTACGGCCAAGGAGCAGTTTAAAGTAAAAACAGAAAGGGGCGCAACTACAGTGGAAGCAAGAATACCAGCGCTTACCTTACTTTACAAGGGAATGCAGGCAGGAATCGTACCTTCAACCATCAACCCCCATACTGCGAAAAGCAACCGGTGATCAACAGCAATACAATCGCGATGGAAAGTTGACAACGTTCCAAACACATAACCTACGGCTAAGTCAGCTACCCAGCAACAGCATTCCTACATAACACTCAAGAAGAAAATATTGATACAACGGGGTGTACATCAAGAGTAGCAGCAACGCCGACTTCAACATCAACAGTAGCAGCAACGTCGACTTCAACATGTTCGTCAACAGCAACGTCAAGATCGACGCCACCTTCGACACCATCGTCGAAACGTACATACAGCAGCGTAAACATCGACGTCAACGTCGACACCATCGTCAACATGTACATCAACAGTAGCATTAACGTCGACATCAACATTTATATCAACGTCGACGGCATCATCAACTCATACACAAGTGACATCCAAAGAGCGCAGCTACCGTTTGCATCATATTTGTAAACAATCGGTTGCATTATTATTGTAATTATTATGATTGTAATTATTAATTAATTGTATTATTATATTAGCTAATATCACCTAATTATACTACTTACATAATTCATAAGACATTCGGAAAAAGATAAACATAAATAGACAATAAGCAAAGCCATAAGGCAAATAAACCACCAACACAAAAACATAAATGTACAAGAAAAATTTAATATCGTTTTATACGATACTAAATTTTTCTTCCCCTAGGGTGGAGGGATGTTGTATGTCGCGATCGCAATTTCCAGTCAAGCTTTCATTAAAGTAAACCTGAAAGCCAAGTCTGCAACCGCAGCGCTTTGTTTGGTAGCCAGAAGCTTTAGTTAAGCTTTTGAAAACTAAGCCAACAACCATAGCGTTTAGCATTGGTATTGATCGTGGAAGCTAGCTAGTAGCGAGCTTCCAAACCTTAAAAATCATAGCTTTTTGCAGTGACCATAAAACGCTTGGTTTAAGGAAATAAGAAAAAATAATCCAAAACCAAACGCGGAAGAATTTAATTGGGAACGATTTAATTCTGCCGATATTTACATTTCGCAATACAAAAATTGCGAAAGAATGGAAATTGCGACACGCGCCAACACCGACCCACTTTGGTACGGTCGACGGGTGCGTCGACCAAGTCAGAGTGGAACCAAGAAAAAGATTCGAACGGGAGTCAAAAAGTGATACCGAAGCGACGAGGTCGTCTATCTTTACCGCGTATAAAGTCGCGCGTTAGTTTAGTAATAAGTGTAATTGATAATAATATAAGTGTACATAATCACTAACGAGAGTTAAGAAAAACTAGTGCAAATAATATAATTAAGGTTTTAGTGTTAGTACAAAGGAACTTTAAATAAAAACCAAAGAAAGCAATAAGAAAAAACAAACAAAGCGTTTCACTCGTTGTACAAAGGACAACGAAAGGAGAAAGACCACCCAACATTATAAGATACAACAAATTGGCGCAGCCGGTAGGATTCGAGCCGAGGATCGCTCGATAAGGAGAAAAGTAAGTAGTATAAATTACTTAAATAATTAACAGCTAAATAGTTTAGGAAAGATAGGAAGTGAAACAATAATTTAGAAATAAAGTTGCCAGGAAATTTTAAAAGGTGAAATAATAATGTTAGGAATAAGTTGAAATCGAAAGTATGGGAAAGTATGAAAGTGACCAAAGAGAATTAAAATTCAACTTTAAATTAACTTGAATATACCTGAGTATTGAACAGAACCAAATTCAATTTAAACTAAAAAATTGAAACACAGATAAAACGAAAATTTAAGAGAAAAGTAAATCGAGAATAAAATACATTAGAACACGACATATCTTTAAAGCAAGTTAAATAAATAAGATATAACATTTTAAGATAATAAATTTAGGAATAAAGTGAAATTATTGAAGTGACAAAATAAAACTAAGATTAAAAAGTGGGACAAATAAATGTGGAAAAATAAATGGATTAAAGGATTAGATTAATCTAAATTATATTATGTTAAAAATATATTACAATAAAATTTTTATATATACCATGATAAATTTTCTAATTGTTCTCAAGCCACTGGCAATAATCTGCCGGCGTCATAACTCAAAGAAATAAAAATCTTAGCTGAGGCCGATGGCATACACTGCCGGCCAAGCCAAAGATTTTATAAATCAGCAAAAATAAAACTAATTAAGTTGTTAATTTATTTACCAACATTTACTTTAATTTTCAGCGTTGGCAGTCGGTTCAAGTGCCGAATGCCAACAAATCAGCAGATATCCTGGTGAAAGGTACTGGTTTATGTGCTAGTTATCTTTCGTTAATGCCAGTAATCAACAGCAACGACTTAAACGTCGCCAACATTAACAACTACGAATTTTTACGATTTTTTTTTAATTAACGATATTGGTTACTGTGAGACAATTGGCGAAAGTCAGAATAATTTTACTAACTTAAATAAATTTAAGGATTTATTTAACGTGGAAAAATTCAAATGATGAACGCAAATTGTTGAAAAACAGAAATCCAATCCAATACTAAAACAAAGCGCGTAGAGTGTACGGGTTAGTTTTAAGTTTTCGTTGGATAATTTCTCGGGTGTGTCTTAGACGTTTGTTTTCAAATTACATTGTTAAATAAATTTTAACATTCAATGTAGCTGATTTCAAAGTCGCACATTTTAAGTTGATTAATTGATAATTTTATCATTTTATTCGAGTTCAACTCGCACAATTTTTTAAGAATACGTCATACATTAGCAAATGTATGAACATTAAAAAGAAGTTTTTGGTTATTTTAAAAACCCATTATTAGAAGTAAACGTTTAAAGTAATGCGCTTAGAGACTTCATAGTGGTGGAAGAATCAAAGCAAAATTAGATTCGTTATTTCAATAACAAGCAATTACAATTGCTTGCTGAAAAAAAAAAAAAAAAAAACAAGCAAAGATTTAAAAATAAATGCAGGTCGTTGATTCCTTTCTGTGAGGCTTTAAATTACCTCAGCGCAGTCACAAAAACTTTGATGCTTCTGCTCTGCTTGAAATAAAGCTGAACAGCGAAGTCACGAAAATTTTGACGCTTCGTCTCTGCTTGAAACAAAGTAGAACAGCGCAGTAACGAAAATTTTGACGCTTCATATCTGCTTGAAACAGAGCAGCAGCGGACGTCAGCGTACAGACAAATAAACAGAGGTACAGCGAATGTTTACTGCACGCTCGGTAAACGAAGCGAGCAAGAATTTTAAGCCGCTTAATGAAGTTAAAACTTCACAATAAAAATTTTAATTGTTTCTAATTCTAAAGTACTACGAGTAGTATAGAGAATTAAACGTTTAATGGAACGATTAAACAATAATCAATGTCGCTAAGTAGCCATTTTCAAATACACTATTTTTAAATGCAACAATTAACTTTAGGCATTTAAGAATTGGGAAAACATTCGGGCAAGTGGCAAATACTTGAAATAGAAAAGCCGGACATATTAATAAAATAAAAACCATTAAACTATATTTCGTTCGTTTAATTAATGGCCGAGTCATTACAGGAGAAAGGTTACTTAGAATTAGATAGGACTCATAAAGAACTGAAACGCCAGTTGGGGGAGTTTATATCTAAATATTGGGCAATTTTAAAGGGGACTGTAGGCAACAAAGAGAACTTAGAGTTGATAAAGTCTAGAATAGGGGAGCTAGGAGACCTTACAAGTGTAGAAAGAGCAGACGCAGTAGTAGAGGAATTGCTTACATTCCTAAACCAGATAATACAGAATAAGACAGAAGATGCCAAGATATGGGAATCAGAATTTAATGCACTGAAGAATAGGTATGATAATTACTTAGTAGAGAAAGTATTTCAGGAGGATATACTAAGGAACGTAGAGGGCGAGAACATAAAACTAAGGGAACTATTAGAGAAAAAGGGAATAACTGAGGAAACGCTGAATAGAACGCTAGAACAGGGATTTTCGCAGAAATCTAGAGAAGACTGTAGTTCTTTAGAAGAAGCGCACAAAAGAATCCAAGAATTGAAAGAGGAAAACAGACGGCTACAACAAGAAATAGAATTAGCTAACGATCAGACGCTTTATCATAAGGAAGCTACTCCGTCCGCAGTTATCGAGGAAGATTACAACGGAAGGTCATTTAAACAAATTTGGACGACAAATAACATACACAAAATGGGTATAGGTGAGATAGCCAAGATTACGAATAGGCTGGTACCGCTCTTTTCGGGAACGCAGTCACCAGACTTACGCGGTGAAGTGTACAAATTCATACAGGGGTGCGAATTAGCCACAAGGGAGGTAGGTGCAGACAACAGTCAGGACTACATAGACTGCATTAAGCAGAGATTACACGGGGATGCGTATGATTTAGTGAGGTCACAACGATTCAATAGTCTCGAGGAATTTTACCTCACAATAAAAAGGGCATATTTGCCTAAGGTAACCTTAGACTCAGTGATAATAGGCATCCAAAATTGTAGACAGTTACTGAATGAAGATATACGACAGTTTGCGAGACGCCTAAACGCCCTTCGAACACAGGCAAGGGAGATAGTTCGACATGATTATAACGGAGACGGAGATACGGCACTCTTGAGTATGGTGGAAGGGGCCGTAGAAAAATCATTTAAAACAGGATTAAAAGACGCCGCGTTGAGAATTTATATGCTCAACGTGACGAAGAAAAATATTGAACAAATGGTAGAATTAGCGGTGGAGGCACTAGAAAACATACAAAGCAGTAGCACCCTCCAAACAGACCATTTAAACATTAACATGAATTCACCTTTTCGTGCCTCAATGAACAACCAGCAAGAGCAAACTCAACAGGGAAGCCAGGGCAGAGCTACAGGAGAACGAATTGTCCGGCAACCACCCAGGACACAAAACCCTCCACAAGGAGCGACCGAGAGAATAATATGCTCTTTTTGCAACAAGCGAGGTCATACTAGAGATGATTGCTTAACTCGCAAAAACACGCCATATTGCCACAAGTGTTCAAAATATGGACACGAGCCAAACTGGAGGTGCGACCAAAAGGGAGGCCAGAAAAATGTGGCGAGGAACACATATCAAGGGACTAATTTTCGAAATCAAGGAATTCAACAAGGGAATCCAATCCAGCCAAATGGACAATCAAACCGAATACAACAGAACTGGCAATCAAACCAGGTACAACAAAACTGGCAGCCAAACCAAACCCAGCAAAATTGGAATCAAAACCAATTTCAACAAAACGGGAACCAAAGAATGGCAATAAACATTAATCCGAATACAGTCAACGGTTTGCAAAGGAATCAGACTCCTATGAACCCGCCAAACAGAGTGAGCCAAACGATATGTCATTGGTGCAATAGACCAGGTCATATGATAAAAAATTGCGAGGCAAAAAGAAATTGGGAAACGTTGCAAAATAATCGTCCGGGAAACTATCAAGGGCCCAGAACAGGCCAATAATCTGGGAACCCAAAAATATTAGTAACTTAAGGCCAAATGAAGGAGTAACAGTAGTTCATACATCCGAACCGGTTGTGGATACGTTACCAACTTTAACAAATAAAGTGGTAACCGTAAGTCCGACATCGGAAGCGATTGTTGAACCGTTACCAACTTCAAAAGACTTAAAAATTAATATCAAGTTGAAGAAGACTGATAATAATAAAAGCAATGTCACAGAGAGAAATCATACAATTGTAGAAACAGTTGATTCGGAAATGCCACTCAAAGTTGGAGAGAAAAATGAAAATTTAAATCCAAAAATACCTTGCTCAATGAATAAGTTGGCAAGTAACAATAAAAATAGAAATGTAGAAACAGGGGTATCTAACTGCACACAAACCCAGCTAAATGACGTGTTCATCGAATTACCTTGTGAAGAGGCTATAAATGGAAAACTCATCTTACTGGTAGATACAGGAGCAGATACGAGCCTGATAAAGAAAAGTGCAATAAGGGATAGCACAAGAATAAACAAGTCAAATAGGAAAGACTTGAGCGGAGCATTTGGAGGTTGTGTGACCACAGAAGGATCAACTACTATATGTCATAATGAGGTACAGTCCTTACGTTTAACGCTACACGTTGTGTCCCTTAAACAAGGAGTACCGGCAGACGGCATATTAGGAAGAGATAATTTGTGGAACAACTCCATTATAAATGCAATGGAAAAAAGTTTAACAATCTTCAATGAAAAGAAAGAGGTTATTTTGGAATTACCAATAAAAACTATCGAGCAGATTGAAGAGAAAAGTAAACAATACTACATACCAGTTAACGCAAGAACGATTACGATAGTACCATTAAAACTACGTACAAAATTTAAGAACGTTTTAATTCAGAAAGAAGAAATAGATCCAGGAATCTATATACCAGACACATTAGTAAATGTGAAAAATAATACAGTTTATGCTCCCATATTAAATACAACAGAGTATGACTACGAGATAAACAGCGAATTTAAACCAAAATTCACAAATTCCGACGAGTACACAATACAAGGTACTACGTCAATTAATAGTGTAGGCAGAATAGATGCCAAAAGAAGAATAAATGAATTGCTCAATGAAATTGAGTTAGACGAAAATTTAAATATTGAAGAAAAGAATTCAATAGAGGAAATAGTAAAATCTTTTCATGACGTCTTCCTATTAGACGGAGACGAACTCTCGTTTACAAGTGTATTGAAACACGAAATTCCAACAGGCGCAGATCAGCCGCCCATAAATATAAAACAATACAGATTACCTCAAATACATAGGGAGGAAATAAATAAACAGGTAAACAAACTTCTAGATGATGGCATAATAACGCATAGCACATCACCATGGAACTCGCCGTTACTTTTAGTGCCCAAGAAGAGTGGCAAGGACGGGGAGAAAAAATGGAGACTTGTAATAGATTACAGGAAGCTCAATGAAGCAACAATTAAACAAGTCTTTCCCATTCCTCGTATTGACGAAATCTTAGAGCAATTAGGCCACAGCAGATATTTCACAACGCTAGATTTGGCAAGTGGATATCACCAAGTCTTAGTCGATGAAAGGGACAAGGAAAAAACAGCATTCAGTACAGGACTAGGGCATTTCGAATTCAATCGAATGCCATTTGGGCTAACAGGTGCCCCAGCCACATTCCAAAGGATAATGAACCATATCCTAACAGGTCTACAAGGGATAGACTGTTTTGTTTATTTAGATGACATAGTTATATATGGTAGAAATCTAAAACAACACGAACAAAGGTTATGTTCAGTATTACAGAAGTTACGTGAACATAATTTAAAACTGAATACAGAGAAATGCAAATTTCTGAGAAAGGAAATAGTGTATTTAGGGCACAAATGCTCGGAAAATGGTGCTTTACCAGACCCCTACAAGGTAGAATGTGTAAAGAACATAGGAGTACCGAGAAACAGAAAAGAGGTACAAGCATTTCTTGGACTAATAAATTACTACAGAAAATTTATTGAAAACACAGCTAAGATAGCAAAATTTATCTGGACAGAAGACTGTCAGCAAGCATTTGAGCGGTTAAAAGAAGCAGTCATGTCACCGCCAGTGTTGGCATATCCAGATTTTTCAAAAGAATTTCTGTTAACGACCGACGCAAGTAACGAAGCGTTGGGCGCAGTACTGTCGCAAGGGGGAGTAGGTGAAGATAGACCCATAGCGTTTGCTAGCCGAGCGCTGAGCGACACAGAAAAGAGATATTCAACAATAGAGAAGGAATTCTTAGCGATAGTTTGGGCAACAAAAAACTTTAGAGCATATCTCCTAGGCAGACATTTCAAAATTTTTACTGACCATCAGCCATTGAAGGGAATAGCCAATTTAAAGGACCAAACCTCAAGACTGGCAAGGTTTAGACACAAATTGTCAGAATACGATTTTGAAATCTTATATAAGCCAGGCAAGAAAAACTTAAACGCAGACGCACTGAGCAGAATTCCTCAGGAAAACCGGAAAACAATAGGTGCCGTACAAACACGGTCGAAAACGAAAACAGCAAACCAAGGCCAACAACAAAGAACAATGGTTGAAGTCGACAAGGAAGACGAGGAACCGGGAAACGGAACAAATAACACAGCAACATTGCTATCCGACCCGAAACAAATAGAAACAGTAATCAAAGACTTTCACAATTCACCACTGGGAGGACATCAGGGTGCAGTGAAAACATATTTAAGAATACGGAAACAATTTAGATGGCCAGGAATGCAAAAGCAAGTGAAGGAATTCATAAAAAACTGTCCGAAATGCCAGGCTAACAAAAGCTCAAAATTAACAAAAATGCCCATGGTGTTGACAGATACACCAATGAGGCCATTTGATAAAGTCTACATGGACATAGTCGGTATTCTACCAGAAACTGTGTCCGGAAATAAGTACATTCTGACTTTTCAGGATGATTTCTCGAAATTTATGGCATGTACAGCTATCCCAGACGCGGAAGCAAGTACTGTCGCCAGAGCTTTCTACGATGAAGTAATTCTTGAAGATTCTTTTTTTACAAAATCATAATGTAAACAAACATCCGTGAGCATAAAATTAGCTCCAGCGAGAATAAAGAGTCAATTGTAAAAGTGTCGCCAAAGAGTAAAGGTCTAATTTTTAATTAAAGAAAAGTGTTCTATAAGTTGCAGTTGTAAAAAGTTGCTCATTTTTCTGAAAAAAGTAAAACTGAAAAATTTAAATATAGTACTTGAAATCAGTACTTAAAGAAAAACAAGCAGAAACAAGTCGAACAAGAGCAAAAAGACAAAGACAGACGTGTTGTTTAAAAATTAAAAAAATTTGTGTGTGTAACTTAAATATACTACTGAATTCCAGGAATTTATTAAAATTGCTTTAGCTGTCCATGATGTTTAGAAAAGAACCAATAAACATGCAATTCATCTGCGAAAAATGTGCTGCTTGTTTCACAGCAAAACGAAACTTAGTTCGCCACGTAAGAGTCAAGCATGAGAATTTGGTCTTTAAATGTAACAACTCTCAAGCAACATTTGATAGACAATATAAATTAGAAGAGCATAAAAATAAGTCTCATAAAAATGGAGGATCTAGTAGCTCGGCGGAGGTAAATATCCTACAACGAACTATGTCATATTGCTCAGGATGTCAACAACATATTGAATTGAAAAACTGGGCTTATCACATTAGAACAAACGCGCACAAGCGAAAATGATGTATTCCGGCAAGCGGCAACAAGTTGAAATATATAGGAGATACTTTCAACGAGAGAATAGAGTCTCTAATTTACGAAAATAAGGATGAAAGTACTCTCATCGCAGAAGCATTCTTCCAGAAAGGAAAACCTGACATAATGCTAGAGCTAATTAACAGCCTCGAAAAACATTTGTCGTTTAAATTTAATTTGGAGTTGTTCTGCGAATTCACCAAAACATCTGACGACAAGCCCATAGTTGAAATAAAATCATTTCAAACAAAAATGAGGATAGATCAGTTATCAAACCAGCTAGACCAGATTCTAGACCAAAAATTCGAAAGCTTGTTAACTAAACTGACAGAGTTCCAGGAAAGAGACAGTGGCTGGGCTCTCGCCAAAATATGTCACCTGGAAATAAATATTAACCAGTACAGGCCAATAAAAGGTTCGTCCTATCTGCCTCTACCGAAAGTCTTGGATAAGAAGAGAGCATGCATCAATATTAAAAACGATGACGAATACTGCTTCAAGTGGGCAATCATTTTTTTTTTTTTTTTTTTTTTTTTTTTTTTTTTGCGTCATACCGACTACCATCCAGAAAGACCACAGAACTACAACATTGAAAATATAGCGTCCAATATAATAACACTTCCAAACGGAATTGTTGTTAATTTTGAGCGATTAACATTTCCTCTACCGCTCACAGAGATTTCGGAATTTGAGCGGATAAATAATAATATAAGTGTAAATGTCTTCGGATTTGATGAAGAGCTTGGGGCTATAATAGGACCATTTTATAGCACTCAAGCTGAAAAACCACACCACATCAACATGCTTCTTATCCAAGACTTGGAGCTTTCACATTACATGTGGATTAAATCTATTTCAAGGTAATTATTGTTTAAATTTCATATCACATAGTATATTAAATCTTTAAATTTTAATTAAATATGTTAGTATGTAATAAATAATCTAATTACATATTTTTCTATTAATTTCCAGATTAATAAAGCCATCGCAGAAAAATATTTTTTGATTTTGAATGCGTATTAAGTAGATTAGATGACTCCATTAGTAATAAGTTAGTTAATAAACACATGCCGGCAGCTTTTAGTTATAATATACATTGTACTTTTAAACATAGCCTTAGTAACAGGGCTATTCTCGTTGTCAGCTTGACATGAAATTGTCAAGACAAGTTGTCACAGTGCTTGTCAATGCTTTTCAAATTGGTATTCTGGTTGTCAATTGACACGGTGAAAGCTCTAATGCAGTAACATGCTGAAAAGCTTAGTGTTACAGAAACCAAAATGTAATTTTTGACAAATGGAACATGAAATGGCAAAGGAAAATACGAACGGACTACGGCAGAGCAGCTGGCGCACTATGTGCAGTTCATGTCCACCATGTGTGGAATGTGCTGAATATAGAAGAATATACAATATATATTATTATTTATTTAAATTTTATTATTTAAATTCTTTATTTATTTATTTAAATTGTTATTTAATTTATATATTATTTGTTAAAACCAGATCCTGAAACATCTTTCAATGTAAGTAGCACCAAAGAATATGTAATAATATATTTATATTATATATTTATATTATAAAATATTTTCATTGAAAGACCTGGTTTTAAACAAATAATATATAAATTAAATAACAATTTAAATAAATAACAATAAATAAATTAAAAATAACAAAAAAATTTGCTGTTTCTTTTCTGTTCATTTGCTGTTTTGTTCTGAAAATGTAGTTGTCAACAGCTATTTGGCTCGTGACAAATTTGTAAAGAAAAGAGCTTTTATGTGACAGTCAGAATAGCAATATTGACAACTTGTCAAAAAACATGGTTGTCAACTAAAATATGACAACGAGAATAGCCCTGTAAATTTGTTGTATATTCAGGGGAGGATGCTGCCGCAAAGTTTATAGAATATTTAGTTAGGGATATTGTAGATATTTATAATAACTATTTAAGTAAAACGACACCTATGCCCTTTTTAAATCCTCAGCAGCTAAAGCACGAATTCCAAAGCAAAAACTGTCATATTTGCAATAAAGAATTGGGGGCTGATAGAGTGGCAGACCATTGCCATCTTACTGGCGAATATAGAGGTCCGGCACATAATGAGTGTAATTTAAAATTTCAAATTGCAAAGTTTGTGCCGGTGTTCTTTCATAATTTTTCTGGCTACGACTGCCATCTCTTTGTTAAATAATTGAATGCTTTCGAGGGTGATATTGAAGTTATACCCCTAAATAAGGAATTGTATGTATCCCTTTCCAAACGTATACAAGTAAGTGAAAAGAAAAGCATTGAAATAAGGTTCTTGGATTCCTTCCGATTTATGGCCGCTAGTTTGAATGATTTAGCTAGAAACTTATCAGTATCTGATTTCAAAACTGTTCGCCAAGAATATCCAAAAGACGATGAATTTACACTACTAACAAGAAAAGGTGTATTCCCATACGAATACATCAACTCGTTCGATCGTTTGAAGAAAACCTTTCTTCCTACTCAGGATGAATTTTTCAGTCATTTGACAAATAAGACTTGTTCTACTGAGGATTATGAACATGCGGTTAAAGTATGGCAACAGTTTAAATGTCAAACACTTGAAGAATACATGCTACTATATCTGAAAACAGATGTTTTAATCTTGACTGACATTTTTGAAAATTTTAGAAAAGTGTGTCAAAAAATTTATAAACTTGATCCTTGCCAATATTACACTGCCCCAGGCTTATCCTGGGATGCGATGCTTAAAACTACACAAATTAAACTTGAACTGTTTACAGATATAGACATGTACCTGTTCATCCAGAAGAGTATTAGGGCATTGTCCAATGTAGCACTTGGCATTCCAAAGCCAATAATAAATATATGGACGATTATAACTGTAATGAACCATCCGAATATTTAATGTATTTGGATGCCAACAATTTATATGGCTGGGCAATGTCACAATGTCTTCCTTGTGGAGGTTTCGAGTGGCTATCAGATACTGATAATTTTGATGTGGAGTCAATTTCAATCAATTCTCCTGTCGGATACATCCTTGAAGTAGATTTAACATATCCGGATAATCTGCACGATCTTCACAACGATTTACCATTTTGCGCGGAAAATAAAAAAACCCCAAATTCCAAATCTATTAAACTAATCACTGATTTAACCAACAAAACTCGCTATGTCATTCATTATATAAATCTTCAGCAATGTATACAAAATGGTATGCTGCTAAAGAAAATATATAGAGTGTTAAAATTTAAGCAGTCTTGTTGGTTAAAACAGTATATTGATTTGAATACTCATCATAGAACTTTAGCAAAGAATACTTTTGAAAAAAACTTTTTTAAATTGCTTAACAATGCAGTATATGGGAAAACCATGGAAAATGTAGATAAGCGTAAAGATGTAAAAATAGTAACCGATTGGGAAAGTAGGGGAAGGCGGTTAGGAGCCCGAGCACTAATTGCCAAACCAAACTTCCACAGCTGTACACAGTTTACAGAAGATATGGTTGCTATACAAATGTCTAGAGCTCGCTCTGTCTACAATAAACCCATATATTTAGGATTTGTTGTTCTCGAGTTATCAAAATGGAAAATGTATGACTTCCATTATTATTATATGAAACCCAAATTCACAACAAATCTCACATTAAATTATATGGACACTGATTCTTTTATTTATTCTGTTCACTGTGAAGATTTCTATAGGGATATTCGAGATGATATCGATTCAAAGTTTGATACGTCTGAATATCCTGTGGATAATGTGTATGATTTCCCCCTTAGAAACGCCAAAGTCCTTGGTATGATGAAGGATGAGAATAAGGGGGAAATTATGCAAGAGTTTATTGGGCTCAGGTCAAAAATGTATTCAATAAGTGTAGAAAATAACAGAGATTAAGGGAGCAATTTCACTTTAGCGGTTTTGCCCCGATTTTTTTGTTACTTTTTTTACCGTTATTTTGGACCATTATAATGGTAAATAACCGCCCACTTTTGGGGGCGTGGCATTAGTTTGCGTGGTATAGGCGTTTGAAGGTCGCGAAAGGTCACCTCTTTAAAGGTTTATTCTACCCAAATTAGGAAAGGTATACTAACGATCGAGGTGTCAAAGGAAAGGTATTGCCATGCTCCTCATTTTCCTAGTACACCATTTTACCACCAAGGTTACGGTTTGGAAGATATTTGAGTTTTAAGAAAAAAATGGTGTCGGTGCCATTATAAAACCTTCCCCCTCCCTCTTATATGACAATTAAGGTATATATTAGAAACACTATTTATAAAGCCCATAATTTTCTCTTTTCAGCGATATATAATATGTCATACTTACCGCTATAGTTGGTAAATTGCAGAAGGAATGATTATTAAAAAACAGTGTTTTATGTGTATTTCATGATGTGTTTTTTTTTTTTAATTATTATTTATTAAGTAGGAATTTATTCGTCTGGTACAATTTCATAGTGATTATCACCCTCAGTATGCCAAACACCGGCTACGCAACAGAATAGTGTTTTGTGGCCAATTTTAGGGCGTGTGTGCCTTCGGCCTTCGGCTGCGCTTTTTGATTATAACCCTCAGTATGTCAAACACCGGCTACGCAACAGCATAGTGTTTTGTGGCCAATTTTAGGGCACTTTTTGATTATAACCCTCAGTATGGTAAACGATGGTTAATGCTAAAAAACGGAAATTTTGGGGTCTGTAAAACGCTCATTTTTTTATATTTCAGTGAGTGTGGCTGGAATTGTTGGAGCACCTGCAACATATTATATATCGTTGAAAAGAGAAAATCATGGGCTTTAAGATTATTGATTTTAATACATACTTTAATTGTCATATAAGAGGTAGGGGGAAGGTTTTGTAATAGCCCCTCCACCATTTTTTTCTTAAAACTAAAATATCTCCTAAACAATTGACAATATCGAAAAAATGTATATTACTAAAACATAGGTGCAAATATTTCCTTTCAATCGGTATATACACCTTCTCTATAGGGCTAATAGTTTGGGAATTATCGCTCGCCAAAAATTCTGCATTTCCGCAATTCAAACGCCCATATCTTCTATACGGAAGCCACGCCCTCAAAAAAATTTTGGGATTCGATTCTTGGTAAAAAACGAAGGCTTAATTTCACTTTAGCGGTTTGGCTGCGCCAAAGATATTTTAAGAAATATAGAATAATTAATTATAACTATTATAAAAATAGATAAGAAAGAAATTTGTAAATAGATTTAAGAAAACCATATATTTTCAACCAATAAAATTTTATATTTACATTTGAAAAATTATTATAATCTTTTATTTATTATCAATGAAATTTCGGAGTAGGATTGAATTTTCCAGCGCGCAGTGTCCATTATGGGAATGCCATATTTTTTGTAGTAAGTATGTATCTCTAAGAGCCAGTTTTTCAGTGCTCAGTTATCGTCGTTTCTCAGTTAACCTTCGTTTAAACGACACATTGTGTTTTTCAGTGCTCGTTTAAACGGAGGTTAACCGGCCGATATTGCTCAGTTAAACTCTGGTAAATTTATCTTTTTAATAGATAAAGAAACAGCTGTTTCTTCGAGTACAGACATTTACCTTTGTTCAAAACTATGCTACTAATTTTGTTTATTTGCACCAGAATAGCTGTTCTCTTTGTAAAAATGAAAATATTGTCAAGTGCTGCCAAAAAGGTATACGCTAAATATTCATTGAATTTAGATAACTTCTGTATGAAATATAGAAAAGATACGATTAACATAGATAAGTTAAACTCGCACTGTAAAACTCAAATCTCAGTTAACTTTGGTTTGGGGTTTAACTAATCTCCGTTTAAACGCCGTTTAAACGAGCACTGAAAAACTGGGCCTTAATATACTATGTGATATGAAATTTAAACAATAATTACCTTGAAATCGATTTAATCCACACGTAATGTGAAAGCTCCAAGTCTTGGATAAGAAGCATGTTGATGTGGTGTGGTTTTTCAGCTTGAGTGCTATAAAATGGTCCTATTATAGCCCCAAGCTCTTCATCAAATCCGAAGACATTTACACTTATATTATTATCTATCCGTTCAAATTCCGAAATCTCTGTGAGCGGTAGAGGAAATGTTAATCGCTCAAAATTAACAACAATTCCGTTTGGAAGTGTTATTATATTGGACGCTATATTTTCAATGTTGTAGTTCTGTGGTCTTTCTGGATGGTAGTCGATATGACGCAGAGAAGCAATGATTGCCCACTTGAAGCAGTATTCGTCATCGTTTTTAATATTAATGCATGCTCTCTTCTTATCCAAGACTTTCGGTAGAGGCAGATAGGACGAACCTTTTATTGGCCTGTACTGGTTAATATTTATTTCCAGGTGACATATTTTGGCGAGAGCCCAGCCACTGTCTCTTTCCTGGAACTCTGTCAGTTTAGTTAACAAGCTTTCGAATTTTTGGTCTAGAATCTGGTCTAGCTGGTTTGATAACTGAACTATCCTCATTTTTGTTTGAAATGATTTTATTTCAACTATGGGCTTGTCGTCAGATGTTTTGGTGAATTCGCAGAGCAACTCCAAATTAAATTTAAACGACAAATGTTTTTCGAGGCTGTTAATTAGCTCTAGCATTATGTCAGGTTTTCTTTTCTGGAAGAATGCGTCTGCGATGAGAGTACTTTCATCATTATTTTCGTAAATGAGAGACTATTCTCTCGTTAAAAGTATCTCCTATATATTTCAACTTGTTGCCGCTTGCCGGAATACATCATTTTCGCTTGTGCGCGTTTGTTCTAATGTGATAAGCCCAGTTTTTCAATTCAATATGTTGTTGACATCCTGAGCAATATGACATAGTTCGTTGTAGGATATTTACCTCCGCCGAGCTACTAGATCCTCCATTTTTATGAGACTTATTTTTATGCTCTTCTAATTTATATTGTCTATCAAATGTTGCTTGAGAGTTGTTACATTTAAAGACCAAATTCTCATGCTTGACTCTTACGTGGCGAACTAAGTTTCGTTTTGCTGTGAAACAAGCAGCACATTTTTCGCAGATGAATTGCATGTTTATTGGTTCTTTTCTAAACATCATGGACAGCTAAAGCAATTTTAATAAATTCCTGGAATTCAGTAGTATAATTAAGTTACACACACAAATTTTTTTAATTTTTAAACAACACGTCTGTCTTTGTCTTTTTGCTCTTGTTCGACTTGTTTCTGCTTGTTTTTCTTTAAGTACTGATTTCAAGTACTATATTTAAATTTTTCAGTTTTACTTTTTTCAGAAAAATGAGCAACTTTTTACAACTGCAACTTTTAGAACACTTTTCTTTAATTAAAAATTAGACCTTTACTCTTTGGCGACACTTTTACAATTGACTCTTTATTCTCGCTGGAGCTAATTTTATGCTCACGGATGTTTGTTTACATTATGATTTTGTAAAAAAAGAATAAGAAGCAATAATAATAGTATTGACAAAAAATAGAGCAAGAACAAGAAGAAGAAGAAAGAGAAAATAAGAGTAAGAATGGCATCCTAGCTTTACCAACTCAAGCCTCTCACGTCTACACTTCAATATAAATAACATGCGTCTCTCAATATCTCTTTTCTCAAAGATATGTTTACTAACCCATCGCTCATTAACTAACTAAACCATATCAAAAAAATCTCTTACACCTAAAATCCATAATAATTAGCATTAAAGAAATATTATTTAAAACACTGAAATTAAAAAATATATTACAAAACAAATTATAGCAAAAATCATGTCATATAATTTTCATTAATCCATATAGTCAGCTAACCATAAAATAAAAATAACATGTATTAGTAAGAACCTATAAGGCTACAAAAAAAAGTTCACTTGAAATACCCGAAAAGAAATAAAATAAGAACTAGATTAAATAAAAGAAAAACAAGTATAGCATACCCAAGCATATTCCTAACGCAAAAGCTTAAACATTGTACATCTTCGCCAAAATATTCCTTCATGTGTATAAAAAGAAATCCCTAAATTTGTTGTACTCGTATTAACTCTTCTCGCACGGACATCAAATGCTTATTCTAACAGAAGCTATACAATGAAGAAAAACAATAAGTGGAGCATCCTAGGTTTACCTATTCAATCCTCTGGTCTACACTTCAATATCATTAACAAGCGTTTCTATTCCTAAAAATAAAACAACACAGCAAGAATAAATCGTATACAAAACAACATAAGCCAAACTCCTACAAGAACAAGAACAAAATAAACAAAAGAATTTTAATTCGTACATATTCACTGTCACTATGTCTCTCTGTCTGTCCGTCTTCCCACCCTACACTTTCCCCATTCGCTCTTCCCACCAACCACTTTTGCCATCAAGCTGGTCTCTAAGCTAGCTCTGACACTGAATTTATGAAGACTTTAGTTCGTGTATGTTCTCTCTCCATCTGTCTATCCGGCCCTTTGTCTGTCCGTCTATATGTATGTATGTATGTCTGTCCATCTATATGTATGTATGTCCATCTGTCTATATGTATGTCTGTCCGTCTATATGTATGTATGTCCGCCTGTATGTATGCATGTGTGTCCGTCTGTCTATCAGACCATGAGAAAATAATCGTAAAAAGAAAGTACCAAAAATGTCAACGCCAATTCCGTGATTGAAATAATTGTATTAATATATGTACATTCAATAAGTGTGATCGCGAGGTAATCGAACACTTGAAATGCCCATAACTCATTTACTAAATCTACAACAACCACATAACAAAATGATGAAAAGCAATAAAATGAGAACAACAACAACAACATAGCAAAACTACTACCCAGCCATCCGCATCCATTCAAAGTTCAATATGCAAACAAATTCGTACATGTTCTAAATGACTAATTGCGTTTGTTTACATTATGATTCTGTGCAAAAACAAAAATTTCTAAAAGTCCGTTGAGATGAAGAAAAAGAACAACAACAACGACAATCTCAAGTACCACAAACGATACACAGGCGGGCAGAGATCAAGGCAGAGGGGCACACCACACTCGCAACAGTCAGCACGCCGAGCTATGTATGTCCGTCTGTATGTATGTCCGTCTGTTTGTCGGTCTGTCTGTATGTATGTCCGTCTGTTTGTCCGTCTGTATGTATGTATGTCCGTCTGTCTGTATATATGTCCGTCTGTATGTATGTATGTCCGTCTGTCTGTCCGTTTTGCCACGCAATCTGTCACACCTACTTATTACCACACCCTTTTTCTACGCCCACTTTTACCACAATGATCCATATCACACATGCCCCTGAATTAATCAATCAACGAGAGTGATGCAGGCATCATGATTAAAAGTGTGTCATGGCCCGTTCAAAGCAGCGCTTCAGTCTACAGGCAGAAGCTATCTGTGAAGGTGAACAAAGATCACTGCAAAACGGCCTCACATGAAGCGAAAAAATCCGATCAGCCAGTTTGAGTCAAATAAAAATTTGTTGTTGGTTTTAAAATAACATGCAACAAGATTTGTTGTGTTATATGCACATTACAAAAAAAGTGGAAAGAAAAACGTATAACGTTTTCTAATGGCCGATTAGCCCACATAATACGAATTTATAATTAAATAGAAGGTGTCAACTAAAAAACACACATGAAAAAAAATTTTGTTTTTGCAAGACAATGCGCCGGCTAAAATCAATGACTTACGGCTCCAATTGCTGTCGCATCCACCGTATTCGCCCGATTTGGCTCTCTCGGACTATTATCTCTTCCCAAACCTCAAAATATGGCTCATCAATAATAAACTCAGCACACTGAGGAGTATTTTGCAGACCTTCCGGAAAATTACTTTTCAGGCGGGATCAAGAAGTTGGAAAATCGCTGGAATAAGTGTATCGAGCTAAAAGGGGATATATTGAATAAAATAAAAAAAAGATTGTTTAAAAAAAAAATTTTTCATTCCCAAGGAGGTTACTTTTCACCCCACTTAGTAAATATAAAATTAATTTATATGTTGATGATGAATCAATATATAGCAATAATATAACAGCCTTATAATGTAAATAGTTTCAAGGCGTAAACGAAAACACAAACGAAAACGAAAACGAAACGAAGCCCGATGCGTATAATATAAGGTTTTCGCCGGGTTATTTTCGTTTTCGCCCGCCATTACGTAAATTTACAGACTGTCGTTCTTTGCAGATAGAAAATGTTGCCATGTGTACAATATTTGAAGAAATTTTCTAAGTAATTTTTTGAAACGCAAAGATTTCGGATAGAATTCAGTGCAAATGCGTTTAGGCAACACTATACATAAAACAAATTAGACATAAACCCTTGATAATAGCGTTTGCGGTTGTTGTGAAATTTATTTGTGAATTTGTGAATATTGGTGTAATATTTGAAGATTTTCTTGTGATTTTTAAATGGCACTTGCAGTACCAATTTTCTTAGGCCGTTCAAGTAAATTCAGATCAATTACAATACAAATCAAGGTAATTGAGATCAATCACAAAACAAAAGTAATTCAAGTAAATTCAGATCAATTACATTTGAAATTATACAACAACAAAAGCTTAAAACAAAAGGTACTTAAAACCAGTAAGAAAGCTATATTCGGCCTGGCCGAATCTTAGATACCCTACACCTAAAAGTTTTGAAAAAAATTTAAAAGGGGGGCGTAGTAAGGGGGGCGGGCGTGGCTGTCCACTCTGGGCGGCATGATGTCGGGGGTGGCAGTTGTGGAATTGAAGTAGTGACTTATTGAATTCTAGGAATTTTTGGGGCTGAAAGTTGATTGACCGTCGCGAGCTCCATGAGACCTAGCTACGCCTCTGTATAAATAGTAGGCGTGGTCATTACCTTTTTCAAAACAAAATAACTAGTTTAGTTATTTTATTATTGTGTTCAAATTTAAACTTTATTTCCGTGGTAATAAACTTGTTTTCATGAGCTATTCTGTATTCATAAGTAGTGTAAAAGTGGGCAGACCGCACCCAGTTTTGATGTAATAATGTTTTTTTGGTAAACAAGTTGTTATCTAAAGTTTTATTCAGGAAGTTCATATACTTAACAATATAACCCTCTTGCCTGTGTAACCTAAAAGTGGGCGGATCACGCCCATATTTGTGTTATTAACGGATAATGCTACTCTATACTCAGGAATGAAATTTTGTTGTCATAACTCAAAAACGAACGCTGATATCACATTTTTACTAAAAAATAGGCGTGGTCGTGGACCGATTTTGCCCATTTTCAATACCAACCTGCACACCACAAGAAACAATATTTCTGCAAAATTTCATTACGATATCTTTACCGGTTCTCCTGTGATCGTGATTTCAACAGACAGACAGACAGACAGACAGACAGACAGACAGACAGACGGACGGACATGGCTAAATCGACTCAGGAGGTCACGCTGATCAAGAATATATATACTTTTCTATACCTATCGTCTCTATTTCTATGCGTTACACATTTCGTGACAAAGTGAATATACCCTTAACCTTAAGGTGTAGGGTATAAAAATGCTAAAGAATGATGTTTAATGTAATAAAGTTAAAGTTATGTTAAAATGAACACCCTTATTCCAAGAGTCACGACGACGACGATGTCGGGTGAGTGTCTTTGTGGTTTTCGTCGATTACAAAAATAGACATAAAATGTCAATGTCGGCGAAAATCACAAACAATTTCACAAAAAACACATGCAGCCATCTTTTTCCTTATCAGTTTTTACACAACAAAATAACTTTTCACTTTTTAACATATATATCACTTTAATGTGAAATGATACCGATTTAGTTGATGTATTTTTACCTTCTCATGATGTATATTTACCTTCCGGAATATCACACAAATTAATGAAATTATAAAACCAATTTATAAAAATTCGACACAACTTGCAAATGCACAAATTATTTTTCACACTAGACGATAGCCTCTGTGCTTTCGCCTCATTTATCAACTTTTTTCTTGGCAATTCGTCATTCATTATTTCCCGTCACATAACAAGAGCTGCAAAGCATGTGAAAATACAAACAACAAACGTTAATTTCGCGTGGTGTATTTCACTTGTCAGCTGTTATCTTCCTTCTGTCAAACAATGAAAAATGACGAAAAGCACAAAACAAAACTCATGAAAAACATATGTTTCGTTTTCGTTTACGCCTTAAAACTATTTACATTATAAGGCTGTAAATCTATATAAAGGGTCCGCCATCTAACGTTTTTTTTTCAACTAGTGCTTATTTCGTGAATGGTATCACTTAGCTCATGTCTGATTTGACAAATAATTAGGTTTATCCTTCCGCTGAACGAATATGGTTGTGTATACGCTTGAACAACGCTGGGAAATATTGCGACATTACTTTGAAAATCATGGTAATGTTGCAGAATGTGTGTTACAGTCAATGGCGATCGTTATCGGGCCATGTTGAACGAATTTTTCTTCACAAAAATTGAAGAGGAGGATATTGGCAACATTTGGTTTCAACAGGACGGCGCTACGTGCCACACAGCCGAAGTTACACTCGATGTTTTGCGCCCTGTTTTTGAAGATCACATTATCAGCCGCAGAGCTGATGTCGTTTGGCCACCTCGGAGCTGCGATTTGACACCGTTGGACTATTATTTGTGGGGTGCCGTCAAAGATAAGTGTTACGCCGACAAGCCAGAGACAATTGACGCTTTAAAGGAAAATATTCGTGGAGCCATTGGTGAAATACAGCTGCACACGATCGATAATGTGCTTAAAAATTTGACCGATCGTGTAGGCTACTGCATGGCCAGCCGAGGCAGCCATTTAAATGAAATTATTTTCCATTGTTAACCGGAAGGATTGTACTTTCAAATGAAAAAAGAAATTTGAGAATATATTCAATAGTTTTTTTTTATAGCATTTTCAAAAAAAAAAAAGTTATTTGGCGAACCCTGTATATAAAAATGGTGTGAAAAATGTATAGTACTTCATAAAATGCGAACGGCTGTGCCGATTTCTGTAAAATTTTTTGTCAGTTGTTCGTATTTTCGACCAGAAGGTTTTTGGAAGAAAGAACATTTTGGAAAATCCCTTCGGAAAAGTCGGAAAATTGGAAAAATCGAAAATCGAGTTTTTGTATGAAATTTTGTGTGAAATTATTCCTTAATGGCTTTTCAAATGAAAAAATAGAAAGTTCTCAGCCAAAATCCGATAGATGGCGTTATACGTTGACTTAGACTTTGCGCAATCTGACAGGTGTCATTTTGGCATTGTAATTTTCTACAGTAAATGTGCTATTTTTCTTGCTGCAATTTATACGAGTTTTGTGTATTGTTAAACTGATTCTGGATTGTTGTAAATCACGCATTATATCCATATACGGTAAAAGCATTACAATCAATTGAAATTCAGTGCAATATTTATCAATACATTCATTCTTAAAGAAAAAAAGTTTGTGCGAAAAAAGTGAGTTTATCTAAGCGGATTGGGAGCATTCATACAGAAACATTTATTTCCTTAAGTTTGTATCTTTAAACATAATTTCCTTTTGAATTGGATTAGTCAAAAACGAGTTTATTGTTTTTTAGGGAGACTTAGGGAGCCTCCTATTAGACGATCAAACCTTGGGCGACATACACGTCGTGCAATAATTAGTCAGAATGTCCGTGATAATTAAACAGAAGAGGAACGTGCACAACAAAATGAATGGAGACGAGCCCATATTGCACAGCTTCGCGCTGCACAATCACCACCTCAAATTCGACAAATCAATACTAGAAGAAGAGCAGTCGTAAATGTAGACTTGAATGTGGTTGCTTTTGGATACGATTCTGCAATCGCCTACAAAGACCTTCGCTGCGTTGATATCGGTTCATTATCTGTCGTTTGCCAGCATTGCAATGCATTGAAATTTCGATCGGAAACCCCCGGCTTATGCTACGCTGGTGGCAAGGTGAAATTGCCTGTTTTGCCTCCTCCGCCAGAGCCATTGTATTCGCTTCTCTATGGAAATACAATTCAATCAAAACATTTCCTATCGAATACACAAAAATATAATGGATGCTTTCAAATGACGTCATTTGGAGCCGAAGTTGTTGATCAACCCGGCTATAATCCGAGTTATAAAGTAATGTGTTCCCCGGCATTGCACAAAATTACAAAAATCTCGATTGGATTGGTGAACGGGCAATACTAGCAGCGAAGAATAAGGACGTCGATAGCCTAAACTTAATTATTCAAAGCAAATCGCAGGACGACTGCATACGTACAAATCTGTTGACTGCGTGACCGACGAAAATGAAGCGACCAACTACCCGACGGAATTTTTGAAGTCGCTTGATGTACCAGGAACTCCGCCGCATAATTTACAGCTGAAGGTGGGATCGATCATAATCATGTTGCGGAATCTCAATCCTCCAAAATTGTGCAACGGTACGAGGTTGTCCGTCAAAAAGCTAATGAACAATGTCATTCAGGCGACAATCAAAGAGATTGCATGAAACATTTGTTGCCGGCAACATTTGTGATTTCACGTGTGAAGATTAGAGCCGCTGTTAATTAGCAGGACTTAGCGCTGTAATCAAACACCAGCTCTGTAAAGCAGAAAACCGAAGTTCTTTACAGAGTACAAAACTTCGATTGTATTCTGTGCTGGTAGCAAAGCAAAATTGGATGATCTACTAATGAGTGAGTGGTTCGGAAGATCTTTCTAATAAGTATGAAGGGATCGGAAAATCGACTTTGCTTCAGTTATTTTGCACTAACAATGCTAGCGAATATGCATAGGAAGAGTCAATCGATCCAACACTCGTATGCCAAGAAAAGTGTGAAAGAAAGAATCGATCAATTCGAGGAGTACAGCGGGCGATGAGAAGAACGGTGCGAGTTGTCTTCTTTTGCTTCTCTTACAATAACAAATAGTGTGCGGCCGTCCGTCTGTCTGGGTTTGCTTTAAATTTTGCATTTTAGGGTTTTTGAAAGAAATCTTGCTTTTCGTAACTTTGTTCTGCTTCTTTTTCGATGCCCAAGCTTTGTAAAGCGCTGGCACGATCTAAGTTCCGAGAATTTGCTGCTGTTTAAGAATTTGTATGGGCATGTAGTCGGCATATCAATTCACTATACACGTTATACGAGTAAGACTGAAAGGTTAATAGAAGACAAATTATGGAAATATTTATATTATATGTGTGTGGTAATACAAATTATGATTTTAAAGAAAGCTACTAGATGAATCTAGATGAATGCATAAAGGAAACAAATATTTCATCACCAGATTGGTTTAATATAGACGGAAGCTATTACAAGCATAGGTATAATATTTTACAACATTTGATTATTTTGATTTGATTTGATTGATTTGAAAAAATGCGAGATGGTTAAAATAAAAATTATTTGCCGAAGATGCAAGAAAGAAATTCGAACTAAAAAGAACCAAAACAACGAAAATAGCTAATGCTAAGATGCAAAGACTTGTAGATAAATAAGATTAATGATTTGTCCTAAGGGTCCATTAAAATTAGAGTTCAGTTTAATTAAAATAATAAATACTTTAACAAAATTATAAATTTAAGTTAAACTAAAATTAAATTGAAATAAAATGTAAATGTAATTTATTTTTAATTATTAGTTATTATTAGGTAACATATAAATTAAATATTATGTACTGTATATGTTGCATAATAGAATTCATATTAAAATACGAAAATAAAACACAATTTAAACTTTAACAAATATTTTATTTTTATATAGATTTGTCTATTAGAAGATATTATAAAATTAAAAACATGGCATATTTTTCATTAAAGTTGCACGCATTCGCACAAATTTGATAAGTTCAGTAAGACGACGAGCTGAAATCCACAAGGAGACTTTTGGAAAACACTTAGCTTCATATATATGTAGTGTATATAATATTACTTAATAAGTATTGTAAAATAATGTTGTTTATTAATTTTTACTAATGAAATCGGTGATAATGGGCTAAAGTAAATTTCTTTAAAATCATACTTTGTATTACCACACACATATACATACATAATATAAATATGTATTTCCATAATTTGTCTTCTATTAACCTTTCAGTCTTACTCGTATAACGTGTATAGTGAATTGATATGCCGACTACATGCCCATACTCGGAACTTGGGCATCGAAAAAGAAGCAGAACAAAGTTACGAAAAGCAATTTTTCTTTCAAAAACCCTAAAATGCAAAATTTAAAGCAAACCCAGACGGACGGACGTCCGCACATGGTTTGGTATTGTAGAGAAACAAAAGAACAATTGGAATTGTTAGTGCAAAATAACAGAAACAAAAAGCAAAATATGTTGATCTTCCGATGCCTTCATACTCATTAAAAAAGATCTTCCGAACCCCTCACTCGTTAGTAGAGCATTCAATTTTGCTTTGCTACCCGCACAAAATACAATCGACGTTTTGTACTCTGTAAAGAACTTCGCTTTTATCTTCGGTATTCTGCTTTACAGAGATGTTTTGTTCTTTACAGTGCTAAGTCCTGCTAATTAACAGCGGCCCTAATCTTCACACATGAAATCACAAATGTTGCCGGCAACAAATGTTTCATGCAATCTCTTTACGAATATATGCTCGTTGCAATCATCAAGGGCAAATTCAAAGGAGAGGAAGTCCTTATCCCACGAATTCCCATTATTCCAACTGACCTTCCATTCCAATTCAAGCGGATTCAGTTCCCCGTTCTATTGGCATTTGCGATGACAATCAATAAATTGCAAGGCCAATCACTAGAAGTCTGTGGGATTAATCTCGAATTTCCCTGTTTTTCACACGGTCAGCTGTACGTTGCATGTTCGCGTGTTGGGAAACCGTCTTCGTTATTTGTTTTTGCGCCGGAAAACAAATCGAAAAACATTGTTCATCAAATTGCTCTCTACTGATTCCATTCAAATAAATTACATTGAAAATTTAAATATTTGTATTGTATTATTACTCTAAAGTTTGTCTGAAGGCTTAAAATTGGGGCGAGGCGAAGTTCGCTGGGTCCGCTAGTATATAATATAAATAATAATACTAATAATTAGGTGAGGGTTAACAGAGTTGGGATAATTTAATATAATAGATTAAAGACCTAGATATTGAACTAACACAGCCCCCCCATACTACCAGGGCTACACAGCGTCTGGGCACACCCAGATCTTGAACCGTGCACAACCTGGCAAGGAAAACCGGTTATTCAATATTTACATCTAGCCTGCTTATGTTTTTATATAAATATAAAAATACAGTATGTATATGTAAAAAAGATATATAATAATTAATAAATGATAAAAAATAATAGATTATAATAATAAGATTATAATAAATAATAAATGATAAAAATAATAAATAAATATGATAAATAAATAAATAAATAAAGGGTTTTCCAATAAGAGGTGTAATTTTGAATAGCTATGGTCCTGTAAGCGTGGTCGTGGTGGCCATTTGGCTGATGTTGTTTTTCATTATTAACGGCATACCTTCCTCTTTATTACGAAACAAACATGCGATAATTTATCTCAAAAAATGGCATTTTTCTTTGAATATCAAAATTACACCTCTTATTGGAAAACCGTTTATAATATTTATTTATTTATTTATTTAAAAAATTAAAACTAAGCCATAGGCTTTATAGTTTACATAACATTTTGGTAAATAATAAAAAAATGATTAAATACAGAGCAAAGTAAATAAATTACTGTTGATTTTTTAGGAATTGAAGAATTTTGATTCTTGTTAAATGAATTGAATCAGAGAAGGTGATGTTGCTATTAACATAGTTGAAGTCGGCACAAGCATTCCTAAGTGGTTCGTGCTGGAGATAGTTTGATCGACAGAAACTCAGTTGTAGAAATTGAGGTCTTCTGGCTACACGGCGAGCTACATTAATATTGATGTTAGACAGAAGATAAGGATTGTCAATATGGCCATAAAGTAGCTTCAGCACAAAAATTGCATTCAACATAATTCTCCGATGAGCTAAAGACGGAAGATTAATGAGTTCCAATCGATAATTATAAGATGGTAAGTTCTGCAAATCGTTCCGGTAGATATTTCGTAAGCAAAAGAGTAGAAATTGCTTTTGAACTGACTCGATTTGAGAAATATAACAGTTGTAGTTAGGACACCACACAGGTGAGGCGTATTCCAATATAGGACGAACCAAAGAGGTATATAGAATCCGCGTTACTTGTGGCTCCATAAATTCTTTGGCCCACCGTTTAATGAATCCCAAAATGCTATAAGCCTTATTAGTTATGCGGTTGATGTGTATATGAAATCTGAGTTTTTGGTCCATAGTAATACCAAGATCATCCATATGCTCAAGAGAATCCAAATAGTGGCCTCCAATAGAATAGTTGACATTAATGTGGGCCGCACGATAGAAAGTCATTTGCTTGCATTTGGAAAGATTCAGCTTCATACAGTTAAAATTACACCACATGACTAAGTTGTCCAGGTCATTTTGAAGCAATAACGTATCCGTTTTATTTTTGAATGAAAGAAAAATTTTTAGATCATCAGCGAACATCAGCGTGTTACTGTTATGTATAACCGTGGGTAGGTCGTCAATGAAAATTAAGAATAATAAAGGTCCTAAGTGGCTACCTTGAGGGACACCGGAAGTAACAGGAATTGCTCTTGATTTTCTATTGTTTAGGAACACCATCTGCGTGCGACCTTGAAGGTAGGAGGCAATCCATTTTAACAAATTTTGTGGAAATCCGAACAATTTCAGCTTTAACAGTAGTAGCTTATGATTCACAACATCAAAGGCCTTAGCAAAATCCGTGTAGATAACATCCGTTTGATTGCCATATTTGAAATTATTAATTGTACGGAAGACGAAGTTCAATAGATTTGTAGTAGTTGACATACCCGGGCGAAAACCATGTTGAACAGGAGATAAAGCTGCATTCACTTGACGCGCAATTTGGTGAGTTATTATCTTTTCGAATAGTTTGGGCAGAGCACTTAACTTGGCAATACCTCGATAATGGGTTATATTTGATCTATTACCAGATTTATGCAAAGGAATGATGTAAGAGGTCTTCCATGCGGCTGGGAAGTAACCGGTGCGTATGGATTGATCAAATATTGCTGTAATCGGAATTACCAATTCGCTTGCACAGTGTTTTAGGATGCAAGAAGGTAGATTATCTGGACCAGGGTTATAGGTACTCTTAAGATCCATCAGAAATTCGAGAACGACATTTTCATCAATAATTGGTTGATCAATGTTCCCACAACTTATGGAGTATGGATAGAATTCAGAATCAAACTCCAATTGGGAATAAGTTGAGCTAAAGAATTTCGCAAACAATTCGCATATTGAATCTGCATCGCTAGCTTGGTTATCTTCAAATTTCATCACGGTTGGAAGTATATCGCTCCTCCGCTTAGAATTTATAAAGCTCCAAAAGTAGTTAGGATCAGATTTTAGTTTAAGTTTCATTCTTAATAGATAATTATTGTACGACTGCTTGCAAGCTATCTGATATCTATTTCGTATTGACGCATATTTAACAAAGCTGTCCGTTGTATGAAGATTACAGTGAATTTTATAAAATTTTGATTTTAGATTCCTTAGGGTGCGAACCTCCTTGGAAAACCATGTTGGATATAAGATGCTAGATACCTTTCGTTTCTCTACCGATAGTTTGAAACCGTCGTGAAGAATTTGGTTGAACTGAGCAACAGCATAATCCAGGCACGATTTGGTAGATGTCACGCTAAGTGATGATGCAAAGCTCCAGCTTACACCCCTTAAATAATTTTTCAGGTATACATAATTAGTCTTTTTGAAATAAAAGACAGTTTGTTGCACCATCAAGTTTCCAGGAGGTGGTAGATGCTTATTACAATTTTTAACACATAAATTCAATTCCAAGGCTGGATGATGAAAATCTTCAGGTAACAGGAGAGGGGTCGAACGATGTACTTCAACAATGTCCTTATCGTCAGTAAATATTAAGTCCAGCATACGGTTATTTGGGTTTCGAATATTATTTATCTGATATAAACCAGTAGAGGATAAGTTGTTCAAGAAATCAAAATTCGCGAAACCATATGTTGACGGTAATAAGACAGCCGGGTCATCAGTACTTTCCCAAAAGACACGAGGTATATTAAAGTCTCCCAATACAAGTAAACGATCATCAGGTAACATTCTGTTTACTAGTGAAGATATGCAATAAGAGTGCAAGTTATAAGTCGTTTCACTAGAATTCGGTGGGATATAGGAGCAGGTGATGTAGAAGGATAATAGCTCAGATTTAACATACACACAACAGAACTCGATCTCCGAGTCTATATCAAAGTGCACTTCCTCTGAGAAATACGACGATTTAACAGCAATTAAAACACCTCCACCTCTTGACAATTGTGTTGAACAAGAATTTCTGTCCTTCCGAAATACAACAAATTGGTTAGAGAATATTTCCAGATTTTGTACATCAGCTTTAAGCCATGTTTCAGTAAATGCAACAATTTCATAATCCAGACCAAAACTCATAGTATGAATATCTTTTAATTTAGTATTAATGCCACGTACGTTTTGATAAAAAATATTCAAATTATTGGTTAGAAACGAGTGGCTTAGTTTTTTGATGAAATGTTTTTATGTAGGTTACCATTATATCGTGGCAATGAGGTATTTCTTCTAGGTTCGAATAAATGAACAACGGCATTATCTGGCCAGAAGTTAGATTTAAGTACTTGACTTGTTAAGTGATCCGGTAAGTAAATTCTAAATGAAGATATAGTTCTCGGGTTATTAAATTTGTATTTAACAACAGATATACTCGTATCATTGAAGCCTAGCTTTGAAGTGATGTAGTTACGAATATCTTCAATTGTAGTATCAGCAGCAAATCGGGAGGCAAAGATAGATTTTCTCGGCTGAATCACCACAAGCTTCTTAACCGGTTCAATACCCTGAGCAGAGGTCCCAGCCTGTACGTTTAGTAGGCCATTATCTATTGGCCCCGATGGAGAACTACTAGATCCGCCAACAGAATTGAGTAGCGTTTCCGTGGTTATTGTCCTGGAAGCATTCGCACTGTCAGCCGGGCCATGCACAGCAATAGCATCTCGCGATTCTGTCTCAGAAGAGATCGAGGGAGTCAATAAATTAGGGAGTGTATCACCAGGTATGACAGGGCTCAGAAGATTAATCAACTGAGTAGGTTGAGTTAATAATGGTGGCAACGGCTTAGCCAAAGCGGGAGGAATTGGCAAGGGATTGTTATCCGCGCACTCTCGAGCATTGCATAGAGCCACCTGTGAGCGAGTTCGTTTCCGTTTAGGCGAAGCATCATCAATAAGTTTAAAGTTTTTAAAAAGTTGTTCGTATTTTACAAGCTTAGAACGAATTGCGGAGAAATCTTTATCAATGTCTTGAAAATTCAAACGTGCTTGGCGTAATAATTTTATTATGTCAACTTCAATTGATCGACACTGCCGACAAGACCAGCGTAAACCACCGTCAACGCCAATCATATCAGCTATTTTGCCCGTTAACCCCGCACATTTAACGTGAAGTTCCGCATCACACATCCAGCAGAACACTAAGCGTTCAGAATCACCCCGTATTTTGCAGCCTTTCAAGTTACACGCCATTGTATATTTATATTACGAAGATTAGATTAGTATTATAGATTTTAGTTTTATAGTTTATAACTTTATACTCAAATCAAAATAGTTGGTGAAAAAGTAATAGGTTGTGAATACCCTGAATCAACAACACAAGTAATTGCAGTTTGACATGCACTAGACACTCTCAGAGCGCGAAGAAACAGCACTTTTATCAAAACTTCACACTCTCAGCGCGCACTTTTAGCAACAGCTTCGCTACCAAACCGGTTTAGAGAATAATATTTTATGCAAATTATTGTTTTATATGTAATTCGTTATATTATGCAAATAAAGATTTAGTCTTCAAAAAATCAATGATCGACCGCGAAGAATCACAAAATTTATAAAAAACCAATAGAAACAGTTCTAAAGAAAATTTAACAATAAAATGCACAATAATAGAGAGATTTTTAGGAGCAAAACCAAAACACGACCGTTTGTTATGCGAAACACTGCGAACACTGCGAATATGGTAAATAATTAATAAATAAATATAATAAATCCAAATATAGATATAAACCACAAATATAGATATAAACCATTTAAAAACCCTCTGAAAACCCTCTATCGTCTAACCGCTATCTAAGCTAAAAATAGAAATCTCTGGGATATACCAAAGCACCGAACTAACCACCGCCCACGTCCATGTTTATTGAGTTAACCCAATCCATGGACCAGCTAAGAGTCAGCACGGAACCCCGACACAGCCCGGCAATTTCATAACCCTGTCTATGTAATACGGTAGTAGCTACGTTAAATAAACTGAATGCTGAGGTGATCCCACAAACCCCCAAGACCATTCCTCCGCCAAAGTCAATGGAGACCGTTCAAAACCAGTCGGATGCCAGACAAGCTAAAGGAAAGGCTCAAGTCCAAGACTTATCAGCATGTACAATATTTCTACACAACGATATTAGGGGGTCTAACTTAGCATTAAGTGCAATAACCGGAGAAATCACATATAGCACAACGCTGCCAGGTGAAATCCGGTCTATGAACAGTCATGCAAACGGAGAAGCGCGCAGCCGGACACTGAGGGCCAGGGCCGAGCGGGTGAGTAGGCATCATACCTCCCGTCGCAGATAAAGGTATCGAACCGCATCCTAGACTAAATCGGGTCAAATGTGTTGAAACTACACAATACACTAACTAATGAATTACTCCACTTCCAACTTTCTAAATAAAGTATACGTAAGGTATACAATATGTATAAGAAATAATTGAGAAATCAAAAACAAAACACAAATGAAAACCATTGAAACAAAAAACACAAAAACAAACAAAAACCGAAACGACAAACAAGAACTGTTATAGAAGTGTCATAACAGACACTCCCATAACAGTTATGAGTAGGACCAAAACTACTTTACAGGCACACAACTAGTATGTGTGTAATCACCTCCAGCGGGCGCCAGGTAACTGGATATTCCGTTCGCAACTGGGTTATTTGATTGGGTCCCCAGCCATGTTGATTATCGGCACGGGTCGTCTAACATCTTAAACCCGGCCAGGGACAAACAGGAGGAAGGATAGGAGGGAAACATGGGTACAGGTAAAGGACCAAAACTGCGACAGCTCTTAAATGCAAGGTAGTTTTTCTATTAATGTTTACCTAAAAAACAAATAATATATATATGTATAATAATGTTGTGTGGTTAGTATCCCTGCGACTAACTCACCCCTTTATTTTGTGACGATGTGTTAATAAACCATAACGGTTTACCTTTTCAGTTATCTTGCTTTGTAATAACCAGTTTTAACTTGGAACAAGGAGACAATTTCACAATAAAATTAAAATAAACTATACGTGAGGATGTGGACGAACATTTTTTGAGCTTGCCTCTCACGAAATGAGAGGAGTTTGCAATCTTATATCAAAGAATATGTAATAATATAGACGCATGACTCAAAATTTCAAAGTTTTCGAAACAGATGCGGTCGGTGTAAGCAGCGGGTGTAAGTGAAAACAAAATGAGTGAAAACAGCTTCACTACTCGCGAAGTTACTCTTGCCATGTTTTCTCAGCGCTTGGAACAAAGCAAAATTGAATGATCTCCTAATGAGTGAGGGGTTCGGAAGATATTTTTTAATGAGTATGAAGGGAGCGGAAGATCGACTTTGCTTCTGTTATTTTGCACTAACAATGCTAGCGAATATGCGTAAGAAGAGTTAATCGATCTGGCATTCGTAGGCCAGATAAAGTGTGACAGAAAGAATCGGTCCATTTGTGGTGTACAGCGGGCGATGAGAAGAACGGTGCGATTCGTCTTCTTTTGCGTCTCTTACAATAACAAACCATGTGCAGCCGTCCGTCCGTTTGGATTTGTTTTCAATTTTGCATTTTACGGCTTTTGAAAGAAATTTTGCTTTTCATAACTTTGTTCTGCTTCTTGTTCGATGTCCAAGCTATATAAAGCGCTGGCACGATCTACGTTGCACAGCGTGCTGTTAAAGAATTTGTATTTTTATTGTAAAGGAACCAAAAAGCAATCAAATTCCCTTGTTCCCTCAACCCCTGCTTTTACCTTAAATTTAATCGTTTCATTCACACCTCCTTTGAAATTCAACTTTACATCGATCAACTCTTCAAGGAATACAAACGAACCCGATTTGTATTTATACAAAAACAAAGCAATGGCAATGAGAAGCAAATAACACGAAATTGCCACGAAGCTATCAAACAATGAGAAGAGAATAGAGAGAATGTATAGCAACACAAAAAACGATGTTGCGCAACATGGACGTTGCGCAACGTCCTCTTGTACCAAAGAGTATTAATAGATAAAGAGATTTCACGAGACCAATGATGCTATCAACATTTAGTTTGAATAAGTCGAGTTAAGCTCAGGTCGAAAAACTGGTCGATATCGCGGTCGACCACTTTGACTGAGAACTGAAACTCCTGCGCTCGTAGCAAAGCAAAATTGAATGATCTACTAAGGAGTGAGTGGTTCGGAAGATCTTTTTTAATGAGTATGAGGGGTTCGGAAGATCGACTTTGCTTCTGTTATTTTGCACTAACAATGCAAGCTAATATGCGTAAGAAGTGATCGATGCAGCACTCGTATGCCAAGTAAAGTGTGAAAGAAAGAATCGATCAATTTGTGGAGCATAGCGGGTGATGAGAACGGTGCGAAGAAGAAGATGCGATTCGTCTTCTTTTGCTTCTCTTACAATAACAAAGCATGTGCAGCCGTCCGTCCGCCTGAAATCGTTTCAAATTTTTCATTTTATGGTTTTTGAAAGAATGTTTGCTTTTCGTAACTTTGTTCTGCTTCTTTTTCGATGCCCAAGCTTTGTAAAGCGATGGCATGATCTACGTTCCGAGCATAGCGTGCTGTTGAAGAATTTGTTTTTGGACAGAAGATCTATTTAGTCGGCATCCAATTGAATACGTTATACGAGTAACACTAAAATATTAATGGAAGCAAACTTATGGAAATATTTATATTATATGTCTGTGGTAATACAAGGTATAATTTGAAATAAATCTACTACAGTCTAATAGCCCCGATGTTATTAGTAATACTTATTAAACATTATTTTACAACACTTATTAAGTAACATTATATAAATTACCATACATACATATGAAGCTAATTTTTATTATTTATTATTATATTATTTTTCCAAAAGTCTTCGCAATTTTGCATCCGCCATTGATCCAGGTTTTGTTCGTTTTTTTGGGGTAATTTTTTCGGTTTCTTTCTGTTTTAGCCACTTTGACTATTTTCAAATTAGAATGGAAATTAGATATTTCAAAATTTGCTTAATGTGGTGTTGTATCTAGTATCCTCCAGTAGGATACCAGAACAAACGTAATGTCGTAGATCCTCCCTTGAGAAGGATCACTGACAATGATAGGGGTTGTTGACGTACATCCTTCGACGCGAAGGATCACGAACGCTTGTGCCACGGGCAAGGATCTGCCGACTTTGTGGTCTTACCATTGGGATCCGGCAACCTGCCGTAGTGGATCCCCTCGCCTAGTTACCACGGGCACCAAGGTGCCGCCCTTGTGGTCCTTTAACCTGTCGGGCAATACTGCCGTCTTTCGACAGGTGCTGAAAATAAAGACTTGGATTATGGTTCTTACTTTTATTTATTCGGGGGATGTCCTTCCTCAACTTCTGGTTGTATTTGACAATGTTTTGTTTAACTG
Organism: Myopa testacea; assembly: GCA_949629155.1. NCBI lineage: Eukaryota > Metazoa > Arthropoda > Insecta > Diptera > Conopidae > Myopa > Myopa testacea. The sequence continues at coordinate 41,425,369 of OX451346.1, read as the reverse complement.
TTCACAATTACTGCCACTTGATCTGTTCTCTTTAACGGCTTAATTACAACTCCCACTTTCAATCCGAAAGATGGGTTTATATCTCTTCTGAGATTCGTTGTTGGACAGAATCATTTCCGCATCGTTTTGCAATTCTCTCAAGAATTAATTTTGACACTCATTGCAAATTTGGAATGCGATCAAGTTCGCGCGCTTTTCCACTTATTGGAATGCGATCAAGTTCGGCTTTTATCTAGGCCACAGTGGTGTGTGATTCACTTGTACTTTCGCAATTAATAAAGAATGCCCTAGAAGTATGCATTTTGTTAACTACTGGGCCGAAAAGTATGTGGTGATAGCAACGTTAAGCGTTGTTATTACCAGAGCAATGATTCTGACCTACAACATCCCTCCACCCTCGGGGAAGAAAAATTTAGTATCGTAAGACGATATTAAATTTTTCTTGTACATTTATGTTTTGTTGAACTGTGGGTGTGGGTATGCTTATTATGACTTTAATTAGTGTATAATTATGTATGTTCGTGTTTTTCTCTCTTTGTGAACAATAATGATTAATTATTAGAAATACTTAGAATAATTACAATACAATTAATTATTAACAATACTTACAATAAAAGCAATTACAATAATAATACAATAATACAAGTGGTAACTGCACTTCTTCGGTGTCGTCTGTGTGTAGGTTGATGATGATTTGATGTTGGTGTTGACCTTGACGTAGCTGTTGATGTTTTTGTTCATGTAACTGTTGATGTTACTGTTGACGTTGCTGTTGATGTACACCCCGCTGAATTCATGTCTTCTTCTCGGTGTGTTGTGGGAATTTTGTTGCTGCTGGGTAGCTGGCGTGGTTGTTGCTGTGTTGTAGTGACTATACTCGGAACGGCCGTTGTTAGCTATCGACCTTAGTTCCCGTTATTCTGCTGGTACTGTTCGGTTGTTCGTTGGTTATAGTGTCGGTTGTCCCACAATTGGGATCAATTGTTGTTTGCTTGGACTGTAGTGGATGGTTGAGATGTTTTCGGAATCATCGTTTTAACGTCTTGCTTAATCGTTTCAACATCTTCGCTTGTAGCTAGTGGTGATGCGTTTTTCGATCGCTGCCACTTGAGGTAAGGTTGTAGACGTCATAAAACCGTAAACTTCAAAATGTCGCCGTAAATTCAACTGGTGAACATCTGGCTGCATTAGCGGTTTGTCTACTTGCTGCTATTGGGTCGTGATTTTGCTGTCGCATACGCGTGACGTAACTTGCGCTTAAAAGTGGACTTCCGCTTAAAAGGCAAGTAGTTCACTCGCAGGCATTAATTGCCAAGCTGTCATCACTGAATATGTTGCCGTACTATGGACTCATAATACTGACGATTGGCTATTTTTCTTCAGCGACTATCTTCTGGTTAAGTTGTTAGACCTCTTGAAAGGTAATTTCGTGTTTATTGTCGACTGTTGTTGCCTTGTTGTATTGGTTTGCTTGTTTGCAACTATTCCATCTTTGGTTGCGATGGTTGTTGTCGCTACGCTGATCAGCTGTTCCAGCTACCCTTCCCCCTTCGAGTTGGCTGGGCGCTTATCGTCGCCCTGTTGTCAACATGTTGTGGTGTGATGTTGCACTTTCGCTGTTGTGTTGGGTGTACATCGATATTCAGGTCAGCTTCTCTGCATGCTGGATTCTTCTTTTAAACGTTATTACAACTACTATTAATTTTTATCTATTTTCTTTTTCCCTCTTTTACAATGTATTCTTATTTAATTTGTTCGCACTTATAAAGATTTGAAGTCATTTTCGTAGCTTATATTATATTAATTTAGGAATATTAAGTAGTTAACAATATTTATCTTCATTGAATTCCCTTACATAATTTCTAATATTTATTTAACTTAACACAACCGACGTTATTCTAGTTGAATATGATTTGTTACGTTATAAATATATATCTTAAAAAAAAATTTTTGTACAAGTATCTTAATATATTCCGTTTTTACTTTAATATTTAGGATTTTAAGTACAATTCTCTTCCTAATTTTATTATAATTATATTCTTTGTTCCTTTTAATTTTCTTATTTCTTTTCTTTTCTTATGCCTTTTTTTTTCATTATTTAACTGTACATACATATTTGCTTCTAAATTAAATTAAGTTTAAAATATTATTAGTTGTACTGTAAGTGTTTCTATTTCTTTATATATTTTCATATGTTTACCTATGTATGTATATGACGTAGGTATATAATAATTTTTTGTCTTACTTCTTTTTCTCATTGTTTTGATTATTTTTGAATTTGTTCATTATTGTTCTGTGTGGGTTTTTTTTTTTCGTGTTGTTTTAAACTGACGCTGCATTATGCTCGCGTTCAGTTGTTCTACTTTTACACCTGCTTTTGCTGCAGTGCTTGCGCTTATCGCTCAATTCTTGCTTATGTTTTGTTTGTTGTTTTCGCGAATTCGTAATATTTTACATTGAATATTTATGTACTACATTTTATATGATATGTTTATATATTTGTAAGATATTATTTTGTATTTGTAAGATATGTAAGATATTTGCTAGATATATTTATTTATATGTAAGAAACAAAGATCTTTCTTATTTTAGATTTATTTATATTACACTTTCTATTGCAACGATTGCAACTAAATGTATTTATGATGCGTAAATTATGGTTATGCATAAACTAACTCTTTATGCATAAATTTCATGTGCATTTATTCCTATAATAAATGCAAATGCAATAGTAATGGCTGTTTATTTAAAACGGAAACAGCTATTTTTCACATACCGTATATTACCAATTCAAATAACTACAATCTAAAAAGTTCAATTCCAAATTTACAAAAGAAATAGCTCAAATATTAAGTACGAAGTTATTTTATCACTATATAAGTTTTCTTTTCTTATATTTTTACGCTTAAATAAACAAATTGTTGCTTATTGAAACGTTATTCTAATTTTGTATTTACTTTCTTGTTGAATTTGTCTTGATTTCCTGTCCTAAGTCTGAAATTAAAATTTAAAATTTCGCTAATACTTTTGATTTTACGTTCCTTGCAAGTGCTTTTATATCTGTAATATATCCTGCTATATTAAGACTAATGCTCCCTGCTTTGTATCGTGGAAAATTGAGACACAATCTTTTTATAATCGAAGAACATGCTAACTGTGTGTTTAGCAAGGTGATTAGTAAAACTCTGCTCCTATTTCTATTGTCCCCTTTGCTTTATTGGTTAATTTATTCACGGTTTTATTCGTTCGTTTCGTGTCTTGTTGTTCTTATTTTTTTTTTCTCTTGTTCTTAGTGTACCTAATATTTTTGTATCCGTCTTATTTATAGTTTGCAACTCATTCATATCTATTTATTCTATCATATTCTATATTAATTGATTTTGTCCTACTCCTAATAACGTGATTATTAGTCTGTTTTCTTAGTCTAAGTGCTTCTGATTCCTACGTTATGGTCTAGTTAACCCTAATTTCTACTTAATCGCTATTATATAACTTAAGTAAATTATTGTGGAATGGTTTTTCTCTTCCCTTAATATTTAAGACTGTCGTAATTGGACTTTTAATTCTTTCTACCCTATATGGCCCTATCCATATGGGAGAAAATTTATTTTTCCTAGTTTGGTTCTTAATTAACACCCTATCTCCTACTCTAAATTCCACTAAATTTAATTTATTGTCATACTGATTTTTGGCCACCCTTTTAGCCATTTCCTGATTTCTCCTCACTATTTCGTGAGCTCTTTGAATTTGGAATTTCAAAACTTTATTCGGATCTTCGGCATTATATACCGGACTACACTTCCTTTTTAAATTAGTCGGCATTTCTATGTCGAATCCGAATAAGGTACGAAACGGAGTTTGCTTGGTCGTAATGTGGGGTGTGTGGTTGTGAACGTGCATTGCTGCAGTTAACCATTTATCCCAATTCGAACCATCTTCTTTAGCAAAACTACGTAAATATTCCGCTAAAGTTCTGTGGCTTCTCTCTAATGAGCCATTAGCCTGTGGATGGTAAGGCGTTATGTGTAATTTTTTGATACCTAATAATTTGCACGTATCTGAGAACAATTTCGAAATGAAATTAGTTCCGTTATCCGTAATAAGAATTCGTGGAACTCCGTAGCGCGTAATTACTTCGTCATAAAAGGCCCTGGCGACAGTACTTGCTTCCGCGTCTGGGATAGCTGTACACGCCATAAATTTCGAGAAGTCATCTTGAAACGTTAAAATATATTTGTTACCCGACACAGTTTCAGGTAGAATACCTACTATGTCCATGTAAACTTTGTCAAATGACCTCATTGGTGTATCTGTCAGCACCATGGGCATTTTTGTCAATTTTGAGCTTTTGTTAGCTTGGCACTTAGGACAGTTTTTTATATAATCCTTGATTTGTTTTTGCATTCCTGGCCATCTGAATTGTCCCCGGATTCTTAAATACGTTTTCACCGCACCCTGATGTCTCCCAGTGGTGAATTGTGAAAGTCTTTAATCACTGTTTCTATTTGTTTCGGGTCGGACAGCAATGTTGCTGTGTTATATTCTCCGTTTCTTGGTTCCTCATCATCTTTATCTATTTCTACGGGTGTTCCTTGTTGTTGATCTTGGTTACCTGTTTTTGATTTTGACCGTGTTTGTACGGCTCCTATTGTTTTGTGTTTCTCCTGAGGAATTCTACTTAGCGCATCTGCGTTTAAATTTTTCTTTCCTGGCTTATATAGAATTTCGAAGTCGTATTCCGATAATTTATGCCTAAATCTTTCCAGTCTTGAAGTTTGGTCCTTTAAATTGGCTATTCCCTTTAATGGCTGGTGGTCAGTAAAAATTTTGAAATGTCTGCCTAGGAGATATGCTCTAAAGTTTTTTGTTGCCCAAACTATCGCTAAGAATTCCTTCTCTATTGTTGAATATCTCTTTTCTGTGTCGCTCAGCGCTCGGCTAGCGAAAGCTATTGGTCTATCTTCGCCTACTTCTCCTTGAGAAAGAACCGCGCCTAACGCTTCATTACTTGCGTCGGTAGTTAACAGAAATTCTCTCGAAAAATCTGGGTATGCCAAAACTGGTGGTGACATGACTGCTTCTTTTAGTCGTTCAAATGCTTGCTGGCAGTCTTCTGTCCAGATAAATTTTGCGTCTTTACGTAATAATTTGTTAATTGGCAGCGCTATCTTAGCTGTGTTCAATAAATTTTCTGTAGTAATTTATTAGTCCAAGAAATGCTTGTACTTCTTTTCTATTTCTCGGAACTCCTATGTTTTTCACACATTCTACCTTGTAGGGATCTGGTAAAGCACCATTTTCCGAGCATTTGTGTCCTAAATAAACTATTTCCTTTCTCAAAAATTTGCATTTCTCTGTATTCAGTTTTAAATTATGTTCGCGTAATTTCTGTAATACTGAACATAATCTTTGCTGGTGTTGTTTCAGATTTCTACCGTATATCACTATGTCATCTAAATAAACAAAACAGTCTATTCCTTGTAGACCTGTAAGGATATGATTCATTATCCTTTGGAATGTTGCTGGGGCACCTGTTAGCCCAAATGGCATTCGATTAAATTCGAAGTGCCCTAGTCCTGTACTGAACGCTGTTTTTTCCTTATCCCTGTCGTCGATTAAAACTTGGTGATATCCACTTGCCAAATCTAGCGTTGTAAAATATCTGCTATGGCCTAATTGCTCTAAAATTTCGTCGATGCGCGGAATTGGAAAAACTTGTTTGATTGTGGCTTCATTGAGTTTTCTGTAGTCTATTACGAGTCTCCACTTTTTCTCGCCGTCCTTGCCACTTTTCTTGGGCACTAAAAGTAACGGTGAGTTCCACGGTGATGTGCTATGTGTGATTATGCCATCATCTAAAAGTTTGTTCACTTGTTTATTTATTTCCTCCCTATGTATTTGAGGTAATCTGTATTGTTTTCTATTTATGGGCGGCTGATCTGCGCCTGTTTGAATTTCGTGTTTCAATACACTTGTAAACGAGAGTTCGTCTCCGTCTAATAGGAAGACGTCATGAAAAGATTTTACTATTTCCTCTATTGAATTCTTTTCTTCCATATTTAAATTTTCATCTAACTCAATTTCATTGAGCAATTCATTTATTCTTCTTTTGGCATCTATTTTGCCTATGCCATTAATTGACTCAGTACTTTGAATTGTGTACTCGTCGAAGTTTGTGAATTTTGGTTTAAATTCGCTATCTATTTCGTAATCATACTCTGTTGTATTTAATATGGGAGCATAAACCGTATTATCCTTTACATTTACTAATGTATCTCCTATGTAGATTCCTGGATCTATTTCTTCTTTATGAAATACCACATTCTTAAATTTTGTACGAAGTTTTAATTGTACTATCGTAATTGTTCTTGCATCAACTGGTATGTACTGTTGTTTGCCTTCCTTCTCTATCTGCTCGATAGTTTTTATCGGTACTTCTAAAATAACCTCTTTCTTTTCATTGAAGAGTGTTAAAATCTTTTCCATAGTATTTATAATGGAGTTGTTCCACAAATTATCTCTTCCTAATATGCCGTCTGCTGGTACTCCTTGTTTAAGTGACACAACGTATAGCGTTAAACGTAAAGACTGTACCTCATTATGACATATAGTAGTTGATCCTTCTGTGGTCACACAACCTCCAAATGCTCCGCTTAAGTCTTTCCTATTCGACTTGTCTATTATTGTGCTATCTTTTATCGCACACTTCTTTATCAGGCTTGTATCTGCCCCTGTATCTACCAGTAAAATGAGTTTTCCATTATTCACCTCTTCGCAAGGTAATTCAATGAACACGTCATTTAGCTGGGTTTGAGTGCAGTTAGATACTCCTGGTTCTGTATTTGTATTGTTATTTGCTAACTTATCCCTTGAGCACGGTATCCGTATATTTAAATTTTGGTTTTTATATTTCAACTTAATTGGCATCTCTAAATCAATTGTTTCTCCAAACGTATGATTTCTCTCTGTTACGTTATTTTTCCTATTATTATCAGTCCCTTTTAACTTGATATTAATTTTTAAGTCTCTTGAAGTTGGTAACGTTTCAACAATCGCTTCCGATGTCGGACTTACGGTTACCACTTTATTTCTTAAAGTTGGTAACGTATCCACAACCGGTTCGGACGTATGAATTACTGTTACTCCTTCATTTGGCCTTAAGTTACTAATATTTTTGGGTCCCCAGATTATTGGCCTATTCTGGGCCCTTGGCAGTTTCCCGGACTCTTACTTTGTAACGATTCCCAATTCCTTTTTGCCTCGCAATTTTTTGTTCGGCTGATTCCTCTGCAATCCGTTAAGTGTAGTTGGATTAGGGTTCATTGCCCGTTTTTGGTTCCCGTTCTGCTGGAATGGGTTTTGAGGCCAATTCTGCTGTGGTCGGTTTGTCTGCCAGTTTTGTTGGACTTGGTTTGACTGCCAATTCTGATGAGGTCGGTTCCATTGCTGATTTCCCTGACTTTGGTTGTTGGTCCTTTGAATTTTGTTGCTGTACCCGCTGTTGTTGTTGACCTTGTTGTCACACCTCCAATTTGTCTCGTGTCCATATTTTAAACATTTCTGACAATATGGCGTATTCTTGCGAGTCAAACAATCGTCTCTGGTATGACCTCGCTTGTTACAAAATGAGCAAATTACTCTATTCGCCGCTCCTTGTGTAGTATTTCGTACTGAAGTGGGTTGCCTGGCAATTTTTTCTCCTGAAGCTATGCCCTGACTTCCCTGTTGAGTTTGCTCTTGTTGTTTATACGGTATGGTGGCAGGACGCGGAACATTCATATTAATGTTTAAGGGGTCTGTGTGGAGGAGACTACTGTTTTCTATGGTTTCGAGTGCCTCTATGGCTAATTCTACCATTTGTTCGAGGTTTTTCTTCGTAACATTGAGCATATAAATTCTCAATGCAGCGTTCTTTAATCCTGTTTTAAAGGATTTCTCTACGGCTCCTTCCACCATACTCAAAAGTGCCATATCACCGTTTCCATTATATTTCGTTCGCACTAACTCTACTGCCTGTGTTCGTAGGGTGGTTAGGCGTCTCGCAAACTGTCGTATATCTTCGTTAAGTAGCTGGCTACAACTTTGGATACCTATTATCACTGAGTCTAAGGATACCGTTGGTAAATATGTATTTTTTATTGTGAGGTAGAATTCCTCGAGGGTATTGAAGCGTTGTGACCTCACTAAATCATAGGCATCCCCATGTAACCTCTGCTTAATGCAGTCTATGTAGTCCTGAATGTTGTCCGGACCTACATCTCTTGCGGCTAATTCGCACCCGTGTATGAATTTATACACTTCGCTGCGTAAGTCTGGCGAATGTGTTCCAGAAAAGAGCGGTACCAACCAATTTGTAATTTTAGCTATCTCTCCTATACCCATTTTGATTTGTGTTGCCACTAATGGTTTAAATGTAGGAAATGAAACTGAATTATATTCCCTTGGACTGGGTATGGCTGGGGTAGGTTCCTTATGGTATAGTGATTGTTCGTGCGCTAGCTCTATTTCCTGTTGTAGGCGTCTATTTTCCTCTTTAAGTTCTTGTATTCTAGCATGCGCCTTTTCTAAGGATGCACAGTCCTCTCTTGATTTTTGTGCTGATTCCTGTTCTAGCGTTTTATTTAATGTTTCTTCTGTTAAACCCTTCTTCTCTAATAATTTCCTTAGTTGTTCGTTCTCTTCTTCTAAGGTCTTTAGTATGTTTTCCTGAAACTTTCTTTCCTTTACATAAGTATCGAACTTATTTTTTAACGCGTTGAATTCTGATAAACAGTCCCGTAAACTTTTATCTTTGTTTTCTATTATATTTTTTAAAAACACTAGCAATTCCTCTATTAATGCGTCTGCTTTTTCTACAGTTGATATTTCTCCTAGTGCGTCTATTTTAGTTTTTATCAACTCTAAATATTCTTTATTGGAAACGGTATTTTTTAATATGTTCCAAACTTTTGTCACTAGTTCTCCTACCTGTCTCTTCAAATCCCTATGGTCTTTTTCTAATGCTAAATATGCTTGTTCGTGAAGCGATTCTGCCATTAATTATCCTATACTTATTTTTCCAAGTATTTATTTCGGATATTTCATAATCAATTAAAATTTTAATTGCTTTTCTTCAAGCAATTAAATTTTGCTTATTCAGCTTTAATCATTGACACCCTTTTGTCTGAACACGTTGTAAACATTCGTACGCTTATATATATTATTATATTACTTTTTTTTTTTTTGTTGTAATTCGAGCTCGTGGCTCAATTCTGTTCGCCCGGTGCCTGACGTACGTTTTGTTTTTGTTATTTCTTTGTTAGCGTTTTGCTACCATCTGCCGCTCGATAGCAATTTTGTAGCTTCTGGCCTTGCTTGAAGTTCAAGCTCAAGTTCGTGACCTACTTTTTGTTGCAATAAATTTCTTGCATTTATGCAGAATCTATTTTATTTATTGGCTTGCAGCTATCGCTGTTAGCCTGGTTGCTATTAATTAATTTGTTATTAAAAAAAAATACTGACGGATTTGTTTGTTGTATCTTTTTATTTATTCTTTTCCAAAACTTAAACATAGACCTTATTTCAAATGTGTTTTCTACAGGTGGTTGTGCCTAACTAGCTCAAATTTTCTTCTTGGTTTGCCCAACAAGTTTATTAAAGTTTTGACTTAACCAAAACTATTATTTAGACATGAGTTGTCAACAATCTCAAAATTTTTCAATTTAAATTCTAATTCCAAAAATTTTCAATTTATACACGTTCCGATGACATCGATATTGATTCTTGATTTTTTATTCGTTTATTCTATTTTTAAGAATTTTTATTCATTTTGAATTTATTTTTATCTGATTTCACTTTAAAATAAAACAAAAAGCGATCCTTGGATCGTAAAACCGGCTGCGCCAAAATGTTGTATCTAGTATCCTCCAGTAGGATACCAGAACAAACGTAATGTCGTAGATCCTCCCTCGAGAAGGATCACTGACAATGATAGGGGTTGTTGACGTACATCCTTCGACGCGAAGGATCACGGACGCTTGTGCCACGGGCAAGGATCTGCCGACTTTGTGGTCTTACCATTGGGATCCGGCAACCTGCCGTAGTGGATCCCCTCGCCTAGTTACCACGGGCACCAAGGTGCCGCCCTTGTGGTCCTTTAACCTGTCGGGCAATACTGCCGTCTTTCGACAGGTGCTGAAAATAAAGACTTGGATTATGGTTCTTTTTTTTTTTTTTTTTTTTTTTTTTTGAGGTAGGAAATGCTTTTACGCACACCAGTGTCCCTGCTTGAACCAGGTCCGCCGATAGTGTGGGACTCCCTTGCTGCAGACTACCCACTAAAACCGTCCTCTATCCTTGGGGGAATAGTCGAAGCAGACCAGAACGAGTAGGTCCTTTTTCGCCCCCACGTCCCTTGGTCACTGCAGGCGGCCGAACGAGTCGAGCTCCCGCTTCATGACCAGGTCCCTTGTCAACGCAAGTGCGTTCTTAAACCACGAATCCCAGCGTCGAACGCCGTCGTTACGACCGTTCACACTGAGTCTTCTGGCTGCCAGCGCCGGGCAATGGTTCACTATGTGATCCGCCGACTCTTCATCTTCTAGGCACAGCCTGCAGACGTCATCCTCCGCAAGACCCATCTTATGGAGATGATATCTGAAATTGCCGTGCCCCGTGATCAAAGAGATTAGCCAGCTAAGACTGTCTCTTCTGTATCCGAGTAGTAGTCTAGCCTCCGAACGGCTGCGAAGCGGTTTGATAATAACCATCCTCGCCTGACGACACGTGGTGAGGTTCCTCCACCTTCGTGCATGTTCAGAGTACAGCCACTCGTCCATCAAGGCCCTTACCTTCCCGTCGCTAAGAGCGACTCTCGGCTCAGGCCCGCAAAAGAAGTCAGCAGCCCCCTCCTTAGCAAGAGCGTCCGCTTTCTCGTTCTGTTCTGTGCCTATGTGCCCTTTGACCCAGCAGAGTGTTACCTTGTTGTATTGGGCACACTCATTGAGCTTCTGGACAGCCTCCAGCACCAGTCTCGAATTAACGTTCGTCCGCGCCATACTCTTAATCACCGCCTGGTTATCCAGTGCTAGCAGGATACTGCTATTCCGCACCTGATCGCCAATTAAGTGGTCCAGAGCATGTGTCAGGGCCAGTAGTTCGGCCTGATATACGGACACGTACTTCCCTAGATGGAGCTTACAGCCGAGGTTCAACTCCGAAGAGAAGACCCCTGCACCTGCCCTTCCATCTATCAGTGACCCATCCGTGAAGATGTTTAAGTCATGCTTACTGCACTCATCGTGCAGTCGGCCGTCTGCGATCAGAGTATCGTGCCACCTATCGATGATTCGCACCCTGCACATACCATCCACAGGCATGCAGACATCGCTGACCTTTGCACGAACAATGTCCATAATACGACCATGTCCTGCCGCTGGTAAGTCCGCACCACGCCATACAGCATTCCTATGCATTCGCATTGCCGCCAGCGCCGCCGTCCTCTTAATGAATAAGTCCAACGGTAGCAGCCCGAGTATCGCCTCCAGCGCGAAAGTCGGGGTGGTGCGCATGGCACCACTGATGGCTATGCATGCCAGACGTTGGACCCTATCCAGTTCGGCCTTCATCGTTATCTGATCTGCTTTATGCCACCAGACAACTGAGCCATACGTCAAACAGGGTCTAACCATAGCAGTGTAGATCCAGTGTGCCTTGTTTGGAGATAAACCCCATCGAAGGCTACACACTCTTCTGCACTGAAAGAGCACAGTCTTTGCCTTCCTAGTCCTCTCCAGCACATGCTCCTTCCAGGTAAGTTTGCTATCTAGGATTACTCCTAGGTACTTAACCCTTCGGGAGATGTTGATTTCGGATCCGAAAATCCTTAGAGGACTCCAGTTCGGAATTTTCCTCTTCCTTGTAAAGAGGATCATATCCGTCTTAGTAGCATTGATGGTGAGGCCCTGCTCTCTACACCATCTTTCTACAGTGGAGAGCGCCCCATGCATTACATCCCGCATGGTGTTAATATATTTTCCTCTCACCATCACCGCTATATCGTCTGCATATCCTATTGTATGTATGCACCTTGAGTCCAGCCTATGAAGCAGGGAGTCAACAGTGATGTTCCAAAGGATTGGTGATAACACCCCTCCCTGGGGACATCCCCTCGTCACTATCGCTCTAAGCCTATGACTCCCACATTGCAGATTTACCGCCCTGTGGCGCAGCATGAATTCAATCCAGTTAATAACGACCGGGTTGAGCCCACGGGCCTCCAGGGCTAGTTTCAATCTTCCAAAACAGATCTTATCGAAAGCACCCTCTATATCTATAAAAATGGTCATAGCGATGCCTCCGTTCATCAGTTCCTTTTCCGCCACCCCGACCAGGTCGTGGAGGGCGGTCTCCGTAGATCTCCCCGCTCTGTATGCGTGCTGAAATCTACTTAAAGGACGTTCCACAGATTATGGTTCTTACTTTTATTTATTCGGGGGATGTCCTTCCTCGACTTCTGGTTGTATTTGACAATGTTTTGTTTAACTGTTCACAATTACTGCCACTTGATCTGTTCTCTTTAACGGCTTAATTACAACTCCCACTCTCAATCCGAAAGATGGGTTTATATCTCTTCTGAGATTCGTTGTTGGACAGAATCATTTCCGCATCGTTTTGCAATTCTCTCAAGAATTAATTTTGACACTCATTGCAAATTTGGAATGCGATCAAGTTCGCGCGCTGTTCCACTTATTGGAATGCGATCAAGTTCGGCTTTTATCTAGGCCACAGTGGTGTGTGATTCACTTGTACTTTCGCAATTAATAAAGAATGGCCTAGAAGTATGCATTTTGTGCATTGTTAACTACTGGGCCGAAAAGTATGTGATGATAGCAACGTTAAGCGTTGTTATTACCAGAGCAATGATTCTGACCTACAACAGTGGCCAAAACAATTCTCATTTGGATTAAACCATCTCGGGAAAGAAACGTTCGAAGAAAGATCCTAACACAACATTTCTGTATACAAAAAACTACAGTGAAACGCAACTTTATTTGCAAAACCCCTCCGATAACTTTTTTAATACATGCTTACAACACTTTGCGATTTTTTTTAAAAAAGCAATTTTTTTAAGAAAAGTTGCCATGAGTCGCATTTGCAAGAAAAAATTATACAAGAATTACTTATACAAGAAAATTATACAGAGTCAATAAGTATTACTAATAACATCGGGGCTATTAGACTGTAGATTTATTTCAAATTATACCTTGTATTACCACAGACATATAATATAAATATTTCCATAAGTTTGCTTCCATTAATAGTTTAGTGTAATTTAGCATATCTTCTTTGCTAAATTTGCTCTTGCCGTGTCGGAATCCTGTCGAAATGTTAATTGCGAAAAATTTGTCTTTGCTGCAAGGTTAAAGTACAAAGGCTAAGAAGGCAAGGCTAAGAATGTAATTAAAAAATTTCTTTCTTTTTTCTCATTTCTTTTCTCTCAATTTCATAAATTTTATATTTGAAAAATAAAATATTTCTACATTGAAATTGATTGATTGATTTCTACATTGAAAAGTTACTTATATTAAATCATGCATTGGAAATTTTTTTAATACAGTGGGTTTAATTAAAAAGGCGGTTAAATAATAATACATATATCAGCTTATGCAAAAAAATTATTATACTCGGTACTAGTATAGCTTTGCTAAGGGTTTCGCCTGATGAACACATCTAAACTCAGTTGGAGATGTAAGGTCCGAACCAAATTATATTTGATTATAACAAACAATTCACAAATCGTTTATATATATGAATATAAATATATATGAAGTATATAAATGTATATATGTATAGTTTTCGTATTTACATTCAAGAGAAGTATTTAATGGTTACGATATTATATAATGAAGGTTCGAGTATATAAACGAGAGAAAAATGTGAGTTTTACTGTATTTTTAACAGCATTCAAATGAGAGCTATAAAAGCAATAGTATTTTTTTTTTTATAATAGTAGCAAAGTTTTCATAGACCGACAGTTTTTAGTTAAATTCATAAAAAGTTGTAAAAGTAAGTCCCATTTTCTAAAATATTTAACGTATGTTTTGATGTAAGAACTATATAATTTTTTTTTAATAATTTCTTTATTCAAATGTGTGGAGTGTGTGATATACTTATGTTATATTTTTTCAAATTAATCAAATGTATGTATATGAAAATATTTGCGAAATTTTTTTGAGTTAAAGATTTAATTTGAGTACAACTTAAGCATGTTTGCACCGATCATAAATTGCCTTATGTAGAAATATCAGTTATCGTTGATGTTGGTTTTAAATATATAGTACATATTTGTAATTGCTTTAATATTTAGCCGATGACTCAAATTTGTTATTATTGTTTTTTATTGAGACTCCAACAACAACAAAACTTTTTGCAGCTCTCTTCTGGTTTCAGAGTTATAACCGCTCGAAATTCTGAAGATTTCATCTGTACATCTAAGTCTGTTTTTACGAGATTGATAGGTTCCCAAAAACTTCGTGTAAAAAGAAATTGCGTGAAAAAATACACCGTGCCCATAAGGTCATTGGTTCCTCATTTCAAAAATTAGCAAAAAAGTGTGAATAAAATTAATAAAGTGGAATTCATCGTATTTAAATTAATATTTACTGTAAAATTGAATGTGTATATATGAGTACACCCAATTCTGTTCTTACACGGAAATTGGTTCCAGGAAAACCCGTGTAAAAAAAAAGCCGTGTAAAAAAGACATTGTTCGTATGCAAAATAGGTGATTGGTTCCTTATTTCTAAAACCTATTGAAGTTAGTGAAAAACAAGGATTTTTTAAGAACAACTATTCAGGTTTATTTTATTAAATTACATATCTAATGTGTTTTTACACAAGCATAGTTATTAAAGAAAAAACATAGTTCAGAAAATATTAACACATTCGAGTTGCTGTCACAAATAAATTTTATTGTATGCACCAAAAGGGAATTCCCCTAAATTTGTGATATGAACATATTTCACAAAAATTAAATTTAACCAAAAAAAATTTAAGCCCAAAAGATTTTGAATCGTGCTAAATGGAATAAAATCGTGTAAAAAAATTTTACATTTGTTTATTTTCAAACCGTGTTAAATCTAAACCGTGTAAAAAACGACCGTGTAAAAACAGAATTGGGTGTATATGTGTCTGCAAACTTACGTGCATATGAGTTGCGTTATTCTTTTATAAATATTTTTGATATTCAAATTATTATTCAACTGTTTTTAGTTAAATCAAGTTTAGTCGCGTAAAAAGAGAATCAAAATTTTTTGTTTTTGCGTTAAATCAAATTGGCGTTAAAATAAATCGCGTAAAAACAGACTTAAGTATGTATCCTTAACTAAACGAGATACGAGTTATTGATATCGTTGGAAATGTATTTAAATTATTATGCATTTGCATTGGTTTTTGCTGTGACCACTGTGTTTTTACTAATTAGTTTTTTGTTCTTTGCGAACGTGGGCTAACTGGGTCTTTTTTATTTTCGGGTTTTTTCCTTTCTCTAATCGAAAATACCAAAAAATTGTTTTTATTTTTCCAACGTTTCGTGGGTTTTTCTTTATTGAGCTTGTATTTTTTTTACATTAGGATTTTTTTATTACACTTCTTCACACATAAATCTAATGTTTATTATTAACTTCTTTTGGCTAAGGTGTAGTTTACGGGACTGACACAGTTCAGTCCCCAAACTACACCTTTGCTCGCCTTCTAGTCCTGAATCTAACCATGTAAAAAATTTTTGGGGCGTGGATTCAGTTTAGGATTTATGGGCGTTTGAATGTAAAAAATCTCAAATTTCAAATAGCGATATCTCCTAAACTATAAGGTTTACCAGTAAAAACTTGATAGCGTTCGAAAGGTAAAGGAATTAAGTAATAATTCTTTTTTGATTTTAATAAGTATTTATGGAGATAATTTAGTTTTAAGGAAAAATAGTGGAGGTTGCATTAAAAAATATTTTATTTTTCTCTTTTAAGGATAATTAAGGTATATATTAAATTCAGGTTTCTTAGAGCCCATAACCTCCCCTTTTCAACGGTATATAACATGATAGGGTATCTCCCACAGTTTCGACCACTTTCAATGAAATATTCAAAATTAGTGTTCGGTTCAAAGGCTCGTTTCATTTTTTTTATTTTATAATTTTTGGAATCAGCGGACCAAAATCCTTTAGAATATGCTGTCAAGCGCATATTGTTCAGTATTTCATATTTAAAATTGAAAAATTTTTATGAAAAATCGCGCGATTTTTAATAAAAATTTTTCGCCAGCGGCGCTATGAAATCCATCATACATTCATTACCAATATTTAAAATTGAAAAATGTTAATACATACAATAAGTAAGTATGGCATGTTATATACCATTTTAAAGGTAAAACAATGGGCTTTCACGATATATATTTTTGGGGTACATTAATGTATCCATTTCCGAGAAAAACATCTCTGTTTCACGAGCACAAATTCATAATTACATAAAAATACGTATAACGTCTAACCTGTTGGTACCACTGGCGGTACTAAAGGTTATATAATATAATACACACTTCCGGTCCACAGGGTAAAATCTAACGGTAAAAAAAAACTGAAAAAAATCGGAGAAAGTCCCGTAAACTGCATTTGTTCCGTGATTTCGGTGTTGTCATTATAGCGTTCCTATCGCGATTGTGTAGATATTACTGATGTTGTCTATGTCCTCTTTATTGTTCATCGTTCTTCTCTGTTTTTGTTGTATACGTAAGCTTTCCAGTGTATACCGGGTGTTTTGTCTATTTTCGGAGTCTAATATTTTGATGTGTGATGATGAGGAAAACATCACAATAAAATACATAGTGAAGTATGTAGATGACATTTATTATAACAAGATGACAAAATAAAGACAAGAACACGATTTTAAAGATACTTAACCAATATCACAACAAAATACAGTTTACGAGTGAAGAAGAAATTGACAAAACCATTCTATTCCTAGACGCGACGCTACATAGGGAGAAAAACAAAATAATATAAAATTGGTATAAAAAACCCATATCTTCAGGACGAATGATCAACTACCATTCGAATCAACCACTAAACCAAAAACTAAACACAGCCAACAAAGCAAAAAATAAAAAAAGGACTTACAATCAGCGACCCACAATTCGAAAAAGAAAATGTAAATAAAATAATATCAATTCTACAATCTAACAACTATCCAAAATATCTTATTAATAATATACTAAAAACTAACACACAGGACAGAAAAAAGTAAAATCGAAAAAATTATCAATAACGACAAAATAACCTTTGCATATAAACCGATCATGACTCTTAAAAACCTATTTACAAACATTAAAGACAAAGTGCCGATGGAAAATAAAAACAATGTGGTATACGAAATCACATGCAAAGGGAATAAAAACGAAAATTGCGAAAAGATATATAAGTTAACACGATCACTCGGCAGCAGACAACAAACGAGTGATGCAGCGTCAGCAATTTATGCAGACGTTGCAAAATAACGAACAACGTTGCGAAGCAGAATCTTATTCAGCAAAGTCGTCGAAAAGATATTGCGACACTTTGCTGGATCAGCAGTCCTTATGGATAGCTGAGGGATAGCTTAGCTTTAAGTTGGTTTTGTGTTCTATATTCAGTCGATTTTAAGATGTCAGTAATGTAACTTGCCTTTTGCTATAATTAAATAAAGTTGTGAAACATTGAAGCAGTGTAAAACTTTAATTTATATAGGGACAACAAAACGCACCGTCAAAAATAGAATGGCAGAACACGGACGAGACAGCGCGAATAAAAAACAAAGCACAGCATTGAGCAAACATTTAAAAGAACAGGACCACATAGCGGATTTAAAAAACATCAAAATATTAGACACCGAAAATAGACAAAACACCCGGTATACACTGGAAAGCTTACGTATACAACAAAAACAGAGAAGAACGAGGAACAATAAAGCGGGACATAGACAACATCAGCAATATCTACACAATCGCGATAGGAACGCTATAATGACAACACCGAAATCACCGTCTAGTTTTTTAGTTTTTTTTATTATTTTTATTTAAAGTTACAATTTTTAAAAGAATGAAAAAGAAAAAAGAAGTTAATAATAAACATTAGATTTATGTGTGAAGAAGTGTGATAAAAAAATCCTAATGTAAAAAAATACAAGCTCAATAAAGAAAAACACCTGATGAAGTGGGAGAAAAACCCACGAAACGTTGGAAAAATAAAAACAATTTTTTGGTATTTTCGATTAGAGAAAGGAAAAAACCCGAAAATAAAAAAGACCCAGTTAGCCCACGTTCGCAAAGAACAAAAAACTAATTATTTTGCATTAATGTTGAATAATATTTTATCGAAAATCATGTACTTTTGGAGAAAAATCAATTAAAGTTTGTGGGATTGATTTTTTCAATCGCTAATTTTTTTAAGTACAATATATAATTGATATACGCCCTTGTGCAAATTATTGTGGACAAAATATGTTTTCAATTTTATTTACAATTATTGTTATGATCATGCGCCCAAAACTGTTAAACGGGCGTTATAGTTACTCTAACCTCAAAACGAGCATGTGGGTTTATCAGCCGCGTAATGATATTATTTACAAGCAGAGCCTGAAAGTAACTGCCAATAATCTTCCGCAAAAAGATTATAAAGAAGGTCAACTTTTAACCTTTATTTTTTTAAAAGTTAACTTTTAGCTCTTTTTTTCTAAAACTGCTGTACAGTTATGCCACTTAAAAAAAGGTTTTTTTTTTCTGTCCATGATCAATATAAAAGATTTGATAAAATCTAGTCAAGGTTTTTTAATTTTTCTTTTTTTGTTAAACTCTTCAAAAGACATGTAACAATAAAAGTTTTCAAAGTCTTTTTCAAAAGTCTTCAAAGGACTTTTCAAAGACTTTTTCAAAAGTCTTCAAAGGACTTTTTTCAAAGGCATTTAAAAACAGAAGTCTTTAATAAGAGTTATTTTGTGACTTTTATTTTTAAGTCATTAATAACAGTTATTCAAAAGACTTTTTTCATAAAAGTAATATAAAACTTCTATGATTATAAAAATCGATGATTACAAGTTGTTGAGTGTTGTGACTGTTTTGGGTCCCGCATAAGATCTCAACTGTTTTCTTCGAGTATAGGTCACATTTTTAATTTCCAAAAAGGCACTGAACAAGATAATTAAGCTTTATAAAGAAGTGTATATACATACATACGCTTAAGAGTAACCATAGGGTAAAAATAAGAAGTGACAGAATATTGGACCACAAATTTTTCTATGGTCGATCTAGTACTGGTTTGATTTTTCACGCATTGTTGAGTATTATTCTCTCTTCTCTCTAGCTATTGCCTGAGCTATTGCTATACCCTGTATTTGTGTGTTTGCACTGATGCTCTGAGAATCAATTTCATATCCACTACTGGATCGTTTATTGATGTTTAGTTTTTTGCTTGCTTGATTACTTGGAAAAGGGGAACGAAAGGGAAAGGGGGAACTTACTCCTGGGGAAACGAAGAAGCGCATAGGGTGAGGAAAAGGGATGCCAATTATTTCTTACAGATTTCCCAATTTCCATTAAAAAATTTCTAAAATTTCTATTTTATTCTCCAATCCAATTCAATTAATTTCAATTTATTCTCTAATTTCAATTAATTCAATAATATATAGTATTACAGTCCGTAGTAAGGCTAGAAATATATGGCTTATACAAATAGTGGATGCTTAATATTACATACATATCATAACAAATTAAAAACTAAAATTTAACTAAAGTAAGATCAACAATAATAAAGTAGGCAAGTAAGAATAATAACTAACAATTGAAATATAAAGAAGTAAAAAAGAGATCAAGAGTGGTTAAATCTATTATATAATTAAGAAGGAAAGAGAGAAACAGAGCTAAGATGTGTAAATAATTAAGACCTGAAAGCAGCTCCACTTCTGATTGCACGCAGTGATGGTGGTAAGGAATTCCATAGCCGAGTGTCACTAATAAAGAATGGACGCGCTGGGGTAAGGCATGCATATCTTGGCTGGATCAACAATACCGATCTGGGATAACGACAAAAGCTGGATTTCCTAGAGAGGAACTGATTAAGGCACAGTCTATTAGATAATGCCCACTTATTAATATACTAAAGATAGTCATTCACTAGTCTAGGAGCTACACAGACTTCAGACCGCTTTCAGCTATGTATGAGCTGTACGTTATCAGCACAAATATGATCTAGACCATGTTTCACCTTGCTAGGTAGTTCATTACTATACATAACAAATAACATTCGGCCAAGAATTGTTCCTTGAGGCACACCTTAGCATATGGGCAGAAAACTACATAGACATTCGCAACAACACATTGATGCCTTCCACTCAAGATAAGTATTAGGATAAGGTTACAAGATTGGATTGGTTAACGAATATATTAGTCAAGACACTACACTATCGAAAGCTTTGGAAAAATCTAGGATAGTTAAAAACGACGACGTTATTTTTATCCATCTCTTTTCGTAGTTAGACAACAACAAGTGTAAGCGCAGTTTTGTAGCATTTATTAGCTCACCACCGCTTGTGTATTCAGAGATACCAACTAACAATTAAGTAATATAGGGTCCGCCAAATAACTTTTTGTTTGTTTGAAAATGCGAGTGTATCTTCGGCTGTGTGGCACGTAGCACCGTCCTGTTGAAACCAAATGTTGCCAATATCCTCCTCTTCAACATGGCCCGATAACGATCGCCATTGACTGCAACGGCCACTCCTTGCTCATTTTCGAAGAAAAATGGCCCACTTATGCCTCTGGACCAAAATCCGCACCAAACAGTGACTCGTTTTGGGTGCACCGGCTTTTCAATGTATGCGTGCGGGTTTTCTGTGCCCCAAATGCGACAATTTTGCTTGTTTACATACCCGCCAAGATCAAAATGGGCATCGGATTTTCAAAGTAATGTCGCAATATTTCCCAGCGTTGTTCAAGCGTATACACAACCATATTCGTTCAGCGGAAGGATAAACCTAATTATCTGTCAAATCAGACATGAGCTAAGTGATACCATTCACGAAATAAGCACTAGTTGAAAAAAAAACGTTAGATAGCGGACCCTATATTTGTAATATTTATATATTTGTATAATAATATTTGTATTTAATTATATGACTGCAAACTGTACTTTATTGGTATCATTGGACAGCTATTCAAATTACCTATCCTTTATGTTAAACAATCTTTTATCAAAAAACGTTTGTTTTTCAAGAAAAATTCAATTTTAGATTTGGCGTGTCTTTGTTTTTATGTTTGACAAAAATTGGTATTTTTTTAGTGTTATTGTTGGTTTTCTCCTAAAATATTGCACCGATTATGTTGTTATTACGGTAATTATATAGGTTAATAATACATTTTATTCAGAACAAAATTATTGAATAGAAAAATTTATATAAAAAATCTTACATATTTTTCTCTAAAAGTAACAGTTACTCCAAAAAATTATAGTTTACATAAATGAAAGGGAATTCGATTACCTTTCCAACGATAATAATAACTTATAGGCATCTCAAAAGGATTAGGGGACGTGAAGACGTGAAACTTTCAAATTTCAAAGGGCTGTAACTTGGAAGTTGTGAGAATTAATTCTTAGTTCTTGTACGAAACAACCTAATACCTTTTCCCACGATTTGCAATAAAAAATTTTTAAAATATAATTATTCACCATTTTGTTATTAAATAAATTTAATTAAATATTGTTAGCAGGTTGGCATCTCCACCCGTTGCCATGTTAACGAATTTCTTCCCAACTTCACCAAAAGGGCAACAACAATTCAATGCGAAATTACACGTATAGTGTACATGTTTTTTGATTTTACGATTTTTGAGTGTAGTGGAAGTTTCCAGTCTTGTAGGCTTTGATCATCATACCAGTAGTGATACCGTATCAAATGATACTGCGTCTAGCCAAGCTGATTACATTTCTTTCGTATACCAATGATTTTAGTTAATTTCCAGCAACGTGGAAAGCTAGTAGTTATAATAGTATTAAAAATATGAGTAAGTATTTGTAAAATGTATGGGAATATCAATTTGATAAATCTAGATTCAAGTCCAGCAAAACTAGAACCATTCGATTTTATTTTCAGAAGAGCGTCCAACACGTCTTCTTCCCTCAATCTATCAAACTGAAACGTCACATTGTTATCACTCATGTTAGGTTAGGTTAGGTTGGTTGGCTGTCCCTAAAGACGCACTTAGGATCCAAAGACCCCGCTAGGGTCCATTGTGATGGCATATGGATCTCACCCCCAAAATTTTAGCTCAGCCACCCCGAGGTATTCATATAGCGACTCAGAACCCCTATCTTGAGGGGTATCATCTCGCAGAGGTTGTTTTAGAAATAGGCTCCCATGTGGGTTTGCCTTCTTTGGGCCAGAGCTGGACAGCTGCACTCCTCTTCCTTCTCCTCATCCCTGCAGCTCCTGCAAAAGTCATTTGCAAAAATCTCTATGCGCTTTGCGTGAGAACCAAAAAGGCAGTGTGTTATGACTCCTATCACTCGCCGAATGTTCTCCCTGCTCAGCGGAAAGAGGTCCTTTGCATTCTTTTTGTAGTAAATGGGCCATAGCTGCAGTCTTGGAGTTCGATGGAAGAATGGCTGGTATGGTACAGTCGAGGTTTTCGAAATAGGCTGGTAAACCTTCCATAATTCTCTGGTGTCTAATCTTACTGTTAGTCCATTTCTTTACGGCATTCAGTCTTACGGCCGTGCCCCTAACCAATTGCCTTCCCATGATGTCTATTGGTCTTCAGACGCTTGAAGAGGGTTTCGTTTGAAGAAGGTGCTGCAGTCACTGCAGCAAATTCTCCAGTGCCCTTGGTTTTGGCTTCGCCTTGGTCTTTTTTATAGACCTTCAGTGTTACCGACGTAAAACCATATCCGACCACCCAGCCTGCCTTCTCTAGAAGTTCCGGAGACTCCTTATTTAAGACCATCATTGTTGATCTGTAGTCTACCTTCGTTCCTCTTGTTTAGAAACTTCCCACTTTCCAGTAGGCAGGTGTAGATTGCTGTACTTGAACATCTCCAGTACAATAGCAGGGTCGGCTGGCTCCACTGGGATCCACGCCCTAACTCTAGGCCGGGACGAAATTTCTTCTCGGGGGATGACTTCAAGTTGCGCACCCGGCCATATATCCCCTAATATGCTGATCGCCAGTTAGTATAGGTCGTACGACCTCTGATCTCCACAGGCGATTAGTTTGACACGTCCCCGGTGCCACCTCTTACTATGTGTACAGGGCCTAAACTTGCACTCATAATATGCAGCCTTAGATTTACGAAGTTTACAATTCACTGATTTGAGATCCTTCTATAATAGTGGAATATGGAAAACTACAAGTTTTTACATTTTCCACTTTTTACGAAGTTTACAATTCACTGATTTGAGATCCTTCTATAATAGTGGAATATGGAAAACTACAAGTTTTTACATTTTCCACTTTTTATAGGCTTTATCATAATACGCCGTATATCGGCTGCTAACCATACTGGAGAGCACGCTTTTATCTTTTCAGTTTTGTAGGCTACATATTTGTCTAGTAAAATAAGTAATTGCTGCTGCACAAAATTAAAATTAATTACATATATTGTAATTTACGAGAAATGTATCATAGACCGAATCTCTGAAACGAATAATTTTATCTTTATCACCTCGAATAGATAGGTGAGAAAAAGTAAATCATGCCTGGAGAAGCTTGGAGCCTCAATTTGATTATATACGAGAACATTGTTGCTTACATTAAATCAATTAACCTGTTAGATTTTGAAGTAAAATGGGTGGGAGTATTAGAATTGAGCGGGAGTAAATTGCAATTGAGTAAGACTGCATATTCTCTAGTAAAACTCTAGATTGAGCAGCATTGAGGAGATTGCAATTAAATTTCCCACAAACCATTATATCCGACGAGTTACATGCGATTTCGGCAAGAGCATGAGCAAAACTTACTAGTTTATTTGGCCGATATGCCAATAGAATCAGCACTTTATGTGTTCCATTGAGTACCTCCATCTTATTATTTTCCATTTTTAAGCTAAATTTAAATTCCATTAACTTTCTAGTGTTACTGGTATAACGTGTATAGTGCATTGATATGCCGACTAAAGTAGTCTTCTGCCTATACAAATTCTTCAACAGCACACTATGCTCGGAATGTAGATCGTGCCAGCGCTTTACAAAGCTTGGGCATCGTACAAGAAGCATAACAAAGTTACGAAAAGCAAAATTTCTTCCAAAAACCATAAAATGCAAAATTGAAAACAAACAGACGGACGGCACATGGTTTGTTATTGTAAGAGAAGAAAAAGAAGACGAATCGCACCTTTCTTCTCATCGCCCGCTGTACACAAGAAGTTGATCAATTCTCTCTTTCACACTTTATATGGCATACGAATGCTAGAGCGACTAACTCTTCTTACGCATATTCGCTTGCATTGTTAGTGTAAAATAAAAGAAACAAAGTCGATCTTCCGATCCCGTCATAAACCATGAATGAAAGCATGCCTCTACATACACACGTCCGCTCAAATCGAGCAATGATCACAGGCTGCAAAAATAAAATGTGAAGTTCATGTCGGGAGCCGACGAAGCCGTACGAAGTTAGAAAAACCCGACTGGGACCTAGCACTCAGAAAATTGTACGAACCACTTTTTTGTCGATTTGAGCTATTTATCTGTTATGTGGTTAGTGGTTATAACAATAATACATAACACAAATACTAACACTTATTAGTATAACATAACAATTATGATACCCATCCTACATAATTAGAGATTGTGCATGTAAACAAACAAAAGTGGCTTTGTTCTGCGCAGGTTATAGATGTTTTAAAAGGCAGGTGTTTTTTTATATATAAAAAAAATTACAAATGAAATGTTTTCACATTCGCCTACAAATGCTTAATATAATGTTTTCAATAAAATCATCATTTATCTGTGTCTCTCTTTATCCGTCTGCCTCTGGAACATATTTTATAAATATTTAAATTCTATTTAGAATTTAACGCTCAACTCTTCTTACGCATAATCATTTATGAAAGAAACAAGCAAACCGATTTGTATTTATACAAAAACAAAACAATGGCAATGAGAAGCAGATAATACGAAATCGGCACGAAATTTCAAACAAATGAGAAGAGAGTAGAGAGAATGCGTAGCAACACAAAAAACTACTCAATGTTGCGCAACATGGACGTCCACAGCAACGAGCATATATTCGTAAAGAGATTGCATGAAACATTTGTTGCCGGCAACATCGTGATTTCATGTGCGAAGATTAGGGCAACTGTTAATTAGCAGGACTTAGCACTGTAAAGAACAAAACATCTCTGTAAAGCAGGAAACCGAAGATGAAAACGAACTTCGTTACAGAGTACAAAAATTCTTTTGTATTCTGTGCTGGTAGCAAAGCAAAATTGCATGATCTACTAACGAGTGAGGGGTTCGGAAGATCTTCTTAATGAGTATGAAGGGATTGCAAGATCGACTTTGCTTCAGTTATTTTGCACTAACAATGCTAGCGAATATGATGAAGTGTGAAAGAAAGAATGGATCAATTCGTAGAGTACAGCGGGCGATGAGAAGAACGGTGCGATTCGTCTTCTTTTGCTTCTCTTGCAATAACAAACCAAGTGAAGCTGTCCGTCCGTCTGGGTTTATTTCAAATTTTTCATTTTATGGTTTTTGAAAGAAATCTTGCTTTTCGTAACTTTGTTCTGCTTCTTTTTCGATGCCAAGCTTTGTAAAGCGCTGGCATGATCTACGTTCCGAGCATAGCGTGCTGTTGAAGAATTTGTTTTTGTACAAAAGATCTATTTAGTCGGCATATCAGCAAATTGAATACGTTATACGAGTAACACTAAAATATTAATGAAGCAAACTTATGGAAATATTTATATTATATGTCTGTGGTAATACAAGGTATAATTTGAAATAAATCTACTACAGTCTAATAGCCCCGATGTCATTAGTAATACTTATTGATTCTTGTATAATTTTCTTGTATAAGTAATTCTTGTATAATTTTTTCTTGCAAATGCGACTCATGGCAACTTTTTTTAAAAAAGAGCTTTTTTAAAACAAATCGCAAAGTGCTGTAAGCATGTATTAAAAAAGTTATCGGAGGGGTTTTGCAAATAAAGTTGCGTTTCACTGTAATTTTTTGTATACAGAAATTTTGTATTAGGATCTTTCTTCGAACGTTTCTTTCCCGGGATGGTTTAATCCAAATGAGAATTGTTTTGGCCACATTAAACAAATTTTGAAATATCTAATTTCCATTCTAATTCGAAAATAGTCAAAGTGGCTAAAACAGAAAGAAACCGAGAAAATTACCCAAAAAAACAAACAAAACCTGGATCAATGGCGGATTGTAAAATTACGAAGACTTTTGGAAAAATAATATAATAATAAATAATAAAAATTAGCTTCATATATATGTATGGTAATTTATATAATGTTACTTAATAAGTGTTGTAAAATAATGTCTAATAAGTATTACTAATGACATCGGGGCTATTTGACTGTAGTAGATTTATTTCAAATTATACCTTGTATTACCACAGACATATAATATAAATAATGCCATAAGTTTGCTTCCATTAATATTTTAGTGTTACTCGTATAACGTATTCAATTTGCTGATATGCCGACTAAACAGATCTTCTGTCCAAAAACAAATTCTTCAACAGCACGCTATGCTCGGAACGTAGAACGTGCCAGCGCTTTACAAAGCTTGGGCATCGAAAAAGAAGCAGAACAAAGCTACGAAAAGCAAACATTCTTTCAAAAACCATAAAATGAAAAATTTGAAACGATTTCAGGCGGACGGACGGCTGCACATGGTTTGTTATTGTAAGACAAGCAAAAGAAGACAAATCTCACCGTTCTTCTCATTGCCCGCTGTACTCCACAAATTGATCGATTCTTTCTTTCACGCTTTACTGGGCTTCCGAGTGCTGGATCGATCTCTTCTTACGCATATTCGCTTGCATTGTTAGTGCAAAATAACAGAAGCGAAGTCGATCTTGAGATCCCTTCATACTCATTAGAAAAGATCTTCCGAACCACTCACTCATTAGTAGAGCATTAAATTTTGCTTTGCTATCAGCGTAGAATACAAAAGAAGTTTTGTACTCTGTAACGAAGTTCGTTTTCATCTTCGGTTTCCTGCTTTACAGAGCTGGCGTTTGTTTACAGCGCTGAGTCCTGCTAATTAACAGCTGCCCTAATCTTTACGCATGAAATCACAAATGTTGCCGGCAACAAATGTTTCATGTAATCTCTTTACCTATTTATACTCGTTGTCCACAGCACAAATTTTGCTGTTCAAAAATTCGTATGAGATGCGCCTTCTATATATTGTATATTCTTTGCTATAACTCTTAATGGAAATGTTTGTTAGTAAAGATCAGTCAGATCAGATCAGATAATGAAATTTTGTAATAATAATAAAAAAAAAATAGTAATCGGAGTTTTTTCCGCTTTCTATCACATCGAAAATTAACCAATGGTTTAGAGGAGTTGTGTTAGTTATAAGGTGTTTCATTAAAATGGTTTTTCCAGGTTTTTGGAATAAACTGTTTTAAGCCCCAAAACCACTCGTAAACTGTTTTAACTCCCGTGAAATTGTTGTTGCTATTCCAGCGCTAAACCAAAATGCGTTTGGTTTTTAGCCTCAGTTTTTAGTTTGCAAGTCTGTTTCGAAGTTCGGAATTGCAGACACACTATCTTTCTCCTTTTCTAGTTCCAATAAGTTAGAAAGAGATAATTTATGTCACCAATCTATTCTGCCAAATGCCAAAAAAACTCGACATACTGAGAGGAATTTGTTATTTATGATGTACGGTTTTTCGCTTTCCAAATTCTGTAAACTTGCGAATTTCATCAGCATACCAAAATACATTTCAACAATTTTGAATATTATTATTTTATTCACTGTATTATAAATTAAAGCGATGCACAATTTTAATATAGCTGCGTAAATATACAAGCAAAACAACAGCTGTTTATTTCTTCTTTTCGGTTTGACAGCCCGGACCGGATTATGTATGGAAACACTAGATCTGCTGATCGATTTTCGAACACATTAACAGGATTAAATATTTTTATGGAAACAGGCTATTAGACGAAGAATTTAAACCAAAGAGCATAAACCATAGGAGAACGATTAGAACTGTTGTTGTATAGATTTGAGCAAAATGTTCGGTGTCCGTTTTATAGTTCAGTCTTTTCTGTTTTAATATTTATTATGTGCAGCATTTCCATTATATATCGTTTTTCGTAGTTAGTCTCTTGTTAAAAATTCTTGTTTCCTTGATGTTCGGTGAATGTCCACTTGTAATGAAATGTGTTGTTAATGCTGTTTTGTTGATATTTTCTCACGTTTTAATCTTGTAGTCCGACTTGTGTGCTGCCAATCAGGTCCGTAGTTTCGTTTTGGTTGTCCCTACATATATTTATCATTCCGCATATGTGGGATCCGTCACAATTGCACGGGATGACATACCAGTAGTGAAACCATTTCAAAAGATACTGCGTCTAGCCAAGCTGATTGGTTTACAGATTTTTTTTATCTTTTTTGCCTACGAAGTTTCCATTGGGAGCCTCAAAATATGCCATCTTATAGATCGCGACTTAAATTGATATACCTTCCTTCGTTAGAGGATCGGAGGAAAATGTTGAACTCTATTTTTATTTTGAAGCTCTTATACGGTTTCATCGATTGCCCGTATTTATTGAGCAAGATCTACATTAATATCCCTTGCCTCTTCAGAAGACACTATGATCCCCTTTTCTTAAACTTTTGCAAAACTAATTATTTGCATCACGAACCCGTTCGGAAAGCCTGCTCGGAGATTACAACAAGGTTTATGATGTTATAAACTTATGCGACTCTATATATATGGCAAAAAGGAAAATTTTAAATTATCTTAAAAATATGTAATCCAATGCAACAATTTGTAACTAGTAGCTAATGCCTGCTTTCTGTTAATTTTTTTTTACCTAGTTTTAAGCTTTCAGCTATAAAATCATGTATAGATTTAGCTGCTTTTAAATAAATAAATAAATAAAATAAGCTACGCATACACAGAATATGAAATGATGAACGCAATAACGAGCACGATCTGCGGAAATGAGTAGGAACAAATTTTCAATATGTGAACGAAAGAAAAAACCTACACAAACAAAAACAATTGCTCTTGAAAAGACATTAGGAGAGTAAGAAATTTCGTGGGACCCAGGCTATAGAAGCATTTGTGGAAATGAGTAGGAACACATTTTAAACACGTGGAAGAACGAGAAAACCTACCGTTCATAACCACTGTAAAACAAAAACAATTGCTCTTGAAAAAAGGGACTTTTAGCGGTCTCTATGTTATGTGGTTAGTGCTTTTACCTTACTGATTATGTCCGTTATTGTGTTGTATGTGAAACCATTTTTCTTTTGTATTATTGTTTGTTTTTAATATGAAATTATGTTTCATTTATGACATTTATGACATTTATTATCCCATTAGAAAAACTATAAGTCACATTGTATATGACGTGTTTGTAACACAACAAATTTCACCAGTGCATTAAAATCGATATTTTTTCATCTTTACCTGATTTCAAAACAGGTTGGATCCAAAGTCTACAAGATTGGAAACTCTTTCTCCGCTTTGACTGCGTTCTCTGTGTGAAGTTAGGCTTGGGTGTAGTAAAGGGTGTTTTTTAAGCTGCATGAGAACTATCGATAACTATGGTTTGACAGCTGATAATGTCAAACTGTGTTGACATCTTTGTTCAGTAAGGTTTGACAAGTCATTATGAATCGCTTAACGCCAGAACAACGCTTCCAAATCGTGGACATTTACATACTTTGAACAAAATAAATTGGTTCGCGAAGTTCATAGAGCATTTTACGGTCAATATAACCGGCCCAGTGAGCAAGCCATTCGTGCAGTTATTGATTGTTTTCGCACTAATTTTCCTCTTCTCAATTCAAAACTTGTTCAACCTGTGCAACTCTTGTTCTTTTTCATAGGACTATGCCAGAAATATGATTTGTAAAATACGCAAAGAAGACCAAGAAGTAAGATTTAAAAACCATCGCATTCTTCCTCAAATTCACATGGAACCATTTTCACGTCATTTGATTGCACAATATCGAACATTTTACAAAGAAAAGGAAGTAATTTTTCATAAAAGTTGTCTGATTCACAAAGCTGTTTTTAACCACACGTACTTTTAACCAAAAGAGATGCCAACGTTTCTAACCTACCGCACATATTTTTAGCCGAAAGAGGTGCCAACGTTTTAAATTTATTTTGCTCAACATTAATCTGTGACTTAGTTTTACTTTTTACTGAGTTTCGATTTTAGTTCTTTAGCTCTTTAATTGATTTTCTTTATGAATTGTGAATTTATTTTCTTTATCTAATTTTAATTTAAATGAATAAATTGTGGATTGATTTGTATTTTTCTGATTTTAATTTAAAAAAAATAAAAATTACAAAAACAAGTAAGTTAACATTACTTTTTAATTTTTCCAAATCGCCGAGAAATCATTAAAACCGCGACAGCTCTTAATGCAATCCAAACAAATAATAAATAATAATAAGAATTAAAATTGTTTAGGCTCGAGGTCAATTTGAAAACATTACGTTTTCTGCATATAAAACAACAAATCTTGTTGTATTTATTTTAGACAAAACAACAACAAATTTATAACAACAACTGGCAGATCGGATCCGGAAAAAAGTCAGCCTAAAATTAAAATTCACAGATTTCTTGCGAAACTTGTATACATCATGTCCGCGATTTCTGCATTTCTGCTTTTGGGGTTTTGTATACAGCAAATTTGTTGTGTAGTGCTACATGCAAAAATTTTCGTTGCGACCTATTGTGAAATTAATAATTATTACATGATTTTCATATATGTATTATTTCAGTTGAAATATAAAATTCAAATAATAAGTTTTACTTTTTGTTTAGAATCGTTATTTTCTTTTCTTGCATATTAAAAACATATGCACCTTTCCGAAAAGGTGCGTCGGAATAGAATTGATTCGATCGTAGATTCACTACATCGGACTGCGAAGCAACGTCGGACCGGCCAAATGCTCCCATAAGGTTTGTACAGTAAATTCAGTCGCGTCAGTTCGAAATACTTCAGCACTTTTGCTGTTGCTCGCGATAGCAAAGTATGTAGTCCCAAAAGTTAGCATTGTATACTTTTCCCTTTGCTGCCGCTGTCGCTGGGGTATTTGTCCATGGTATGATATGTAAGAATTTAAGAGTGCCGATATGAACCAAGATTTTGATGACTGCAAATTATGTATATTATGTTCAATTAAGTTTACACATATATAGACGTTATAGAAATAATAATTTTACGTTATTTATCTTTTGAAATATACTTTTAGGTCAAAATGAAGCAGATTATGCTTTTAACAATTCTAGTTTTGGCTACTGCTGTGCTTGGAGATGAAAAATATACGACTAAATATGATAGCATTGATGTTGATGACATTTTAAAATCTGACCGATTGTTTAATAACTATTTTAAATGTCTAATGGATACTGGTAAGTGTCCTCCAGATGGTCGTGAGCTTAAGAAAACATTGCCAGATGCCTTAACTACAGAGTGCAGTAAATGCAGTGACAAGCAAAAACAGAATTCTGATAAAGTTATAAGATTTATTATTAATAACAAACCGGAAGAATGGAAGCAATTACAGTCTAAATATGATCCCGAAGGAATATATTTGGCCAGATATAAAGAAGAGGCAAAAAAAGCTGGAATTAAAATTTGATTATTAAAGTATTATATATATGTTTTTTAATTAATACTCATAATTTTTAACAAAACAATATAATTGTAGATTTGCTTACTTTTTAAACTTGTTGAAAATATGTTAAATAATTTAGTTTTCAAACACTTTCATCAAATGATAAATTGCTAATATATGTATAAACGGAAACTTGTAATATTAAAAATAAAAGATAAATAAATTATATATCACAATATGAAATAATACAATCAATATTTATTTCTACATAACCTTATAGTAATGTTGAGTACCTGAAACAGCATCAGACCTCATTTAAAGGTCTATTTTGATTTTTTTATTATTTACATTTTTACCCCAGCCTAATCAGAATACAGAGTATATCGTCGGCACGCATGAATTGTGGCAGCGGGGGAAAAACACCTCACTGAGGACAGCCTACCGTTGCACAGTGCGAGGAAATTGCTATTTTCGACTTATCGATGCATTATAGACTTTACGGTATATATTTTTCGAAACGTCACAAAATATATTTAAGAAATTAAACTTTTGTTTATGCTCACAATATATATATAAGATGTCTCCTAGATTCTCATAATTATAATAAATGTATACTTTCATATTTTACATAGATTTGTTGATTTAAGACTTTATAATTTTATACCTGATCTGCCTACTCTCAAGTGTCGCAATCTGCAGTTTCATTAACGAAATATTAATTGGCTCTAGTGGAATCACATCATCACTAGTTTCCTGTTGGAGCGTTGACTACGCTAAGTTCGGCTGCGTGTGCGTTCTTTTGCTTTCTTTTCGCTACCGACGCATTCTGTCGAGACTGCGACAGAAAATAGTGCAGTCGATAATTATTTACAATAATCTATATACATACATTGTATATACATTGTATTGATTGGATCAGCAGAATCCGCTGACCAATCACAAAGTAATTTTAAGAAATATGTTTATATTATTTTTAAGTCCGCCCATCCAAATCGACTATAAAAGAGCAAGAATTTCCAAAATAAATTTAGAATTTTATCAGAGCCTGAAATCGGCAGTCTTTTAATTTCTCAAGCCCTGGCATAAAATCTGCCGGCTTTAAAACTTTAATAATAAATCAAGGCTATTGTATTCTAGATTAAATAAAATCTAAACCAAATATCTGGAATATCTGATAACAGATAGCAGAGTAGCCTGGACTATATGCAGCTTCAAACCTTTCAAATCCCCGGGACCAGACAGACCAGGATATCCCCGGCTTAGCTGCAGAATGCCCAGGACATAGTCGTACTATGGTTGGTGGTCATCTAATTATAAGGGATGCCTACTAACTGGCTACATTCCTCTGAGATGGAGAAGTAGTGCGGTGGTGTTTATACCGAAGGCTGGCAAATGCTCGCATGAGGCTGCCAAGAACGTTCGAACCATCACATAATCATCCTTTCTGCTGAAGGACGTGGAGAGGACACCTGAACTGCACATAAGAGGAAAATACCTGATAAACATATCCTCTGCTCAACACGCGTATCTCAAAGGGAGATCTGTAGAGACGGCTCTAGCGCCCTGTTGGGCGCTATCGAAAAATCTCTAGCCTGGAAGGAATTCTCCCTTGTGGCTTTTGTGGACATTGAAGGTGCCTTCAACAACGTGGAGGCAAACGCAATTCTAGATGCTCTGAGAATCTTAAATGTAAAAGAACGCCTGATATCCTTTATCAGTCGACTGCTTAAAGGAAGGATAATTGAGGCGAGACTTGGGGACTCACGGGTTGAAAGAGTGGTATGGAGGGGTACTCCACAAGGCGGGGTCCTATCTCCAATACTATGGAATATAGTGGTTGATGGGCTACTAAATATCCTAGAAAAAGAAGGCCTAAAGGTCATTGCATATGCAGATCATCTTTCTATAGTGGCTTCGGGTAAACACCCGCATGTCATCAGGGATCTATTGCAAAACGCTCTAAACATTGTAACAAGATGGGCAGCTCCGAGAGGCTTAGGGGGTCAACCCCCAGAAAGTGGAGCTTGCCGTCTTTACACGGAAGCTCGATTTGAGGAATCGAGCAAGGATGGGTGGCGTTAGTCTCAGTTTTAAAGAAAATGCAAAGTTCCTGGGTCTCATCCTGGACAGGAAACTTAGCTGGAAAACAAACATCACTGAGAGGGTGAACAAGGCCATGGTAGCTCTTTACACTTGTAGAAATGCCATTGGAAACAGATGGGGACTTAACTCAACAATAACGCATTGGTTATACGTGGCGGTAGTCAGGACCATACTGCTTTACGGTGTGGCCATCTGGTGGCCAGATTGTGTATCGGAGGAGCTCTGAAGTCAACACCGACCTCGGCTTTGGAAGTTCTACGGCATCTTCCCCCAATAGTCATCATGGGAAAGCAGATGGCTAAGTATACGGCCGTAAGGCTGAATGCAGTAATGAAATGGACCAACAGAAATGCTGGACATCAGAGAATTATGGAGGGTTTACCTTCCTCTTTCGAAAACCTTGACTATATCATAACAACCCTTCTTCCATCGAGAAAATTTGGGTCGGAAATACCGGCCAGAGAGGAGTAGGAGAGTGGGAAACTGCCAGGCAGCGAGGGTATACATTGATATACCGATGGATCGGAAATGCTTGGCAGGGTTGGTGGGGGGTTTTCTGTGAACTTCTTGGGGTCGAAGAAAATTTTCGACCCTTTTTTCCTCGAAATTTTTCCTCTAAGCGGAAGTGCTGTCAATCCGCGAGGTACTGTCCTGGGTGAAAGACAATCTGACATACAATAGGGATATCTGTATTTGTACAGACAGCCAGGCAGCCATAAAAGCCCTGGATGCAAACTTCACCACTTCTATGGTGATAAAAAGCTGCCACCAATCCCTAAATGAGATGGCAGAGCAGCTTTCCATAAAACTGTGCTGGATTCCAGGACACGGTAATATTACAGGGAACTGCCGAGCGGATGAACTAGCCCGCCAGGAGACTGTAATAGTTATTAACCCAGATAACTCACGTTTAGGTATGCCGCTTGTTACCTGTAAGCTAACTATAAAATCATACGCCTTAAAAGAGGCTACTAAAAGGTATGAGCTGGTGTCTTGCAAGACTGCAAGGCAGCTATGACCCACTTTCCATCAAAAGAAGTCAAAAGACCTCCTTTCGCTGAGCAGGGAGAACATTTGGTGGGCGATAGGAGTCACAACAGGTCACTGCCTTTTTGGGGCTCACGCAGAGCGCTTGACTTTTGCAGGAGCTGCAGGGATGAGGAGGAGGAAGAGATGGTAACGCATCTCTTGTGCAGCTGTCCAGCTCTGACCCAAAGAAGGCAAACACATGGGAGCCTGTTTCTACAACAACCTTTGCGGAATGATACCGCTCAAGATAGGGGGTCTGAGTCGTTATATAAATACCTCGGGGTGGCTTTATTTACATATATTTTATACATATACATATATATATGTATATATATGTTATACATATATTTTATTTATTTATACATTTAACGAAGACTGGGGCAGTTTCTGCTAAAGGAAAGTCCATCATCACCTCTAGACGAAGATGCTCTACATTTTCCGTCATTAGTTCCACTAAGTAGTACGATCCGTCATTAGTAGTACGTGGTGGAATTCCTGTATTGTGTAGTCGCTGAGGTTGTTGATTCTTGGTGGCAGAAAACTATGCTGTCGTCCACCTCCATTAAAATTCGCTCGCCATATTTACTTTTGGTTTTGGGAACTTTTTTATCGCATTGCTCCTATTTGGCTCCATATCTTTGATGTTGAATTTGTCTTCTATGTGTAAAACAATGGAAACAGAACATTGAGTAATTGAGTTACAAACAACCCACCACCAAATCAAATCCAGATTGATAATTCCACATTCTGTTTGACGTACACGTTTCGGTAGACTATCTCTCATGAAAACGATTCTAAAATGTGGCAATTGTTTTGCATGCTCCATCAAGTCGATGTCTTTGAGCGGTCTTCTGAATAGCTTCCTTAACACTAGATGTACCAAGGGAGTCATTTTGGCCCCTTTGGGGGCAAAGTTTAATTTGGTGACTTTTAATGGTTCTTATATGGGGCCTACATTCAAAAATGGATAATAAAAATTCTTTTTTACCTTTGTATACCGATGGAGTCATTTTGACTCCTGGTTCGAAATTTTGGGTTTTGCTTGTAATTATTATAAAAAACCGCACTACAAATTGTGGTTTCCAAATAAAATTCATGTTCGCCCAAACTCTTTTTATAGTTATGAATGTTTAAAACATTTTTGAATTTGTCTGAAGGTGAATGAACAAATTTGAGAATTCTGCAATGTTAGATGAAATAAGTTTGCTGGAATTCCTTCGACAATAATTCGTTGGAATTCGTTTGATAATATGATGGATGAATAAGCGTCCGTAGTTCGGGTATTTGCATTCCTTTATTTAACTTCAGTCGATTCAGATGTGTATTTGAATATTTTATTGACATGTCGCGAAAAAATCTCACAAGTGAAGAAATTCTATTATTTTTGAATGGGTTGCCAGAAAATGAATCGGAAGGAGAGATAAGTGCTGAGGACTCTAATGATAGTGATTACAAAATAAGTGATTCTGAGGATTCGTTTGACGAAAATTTGTTTGAAGAAAAAAAAACAAATAAGATTGCACAAAGTACAGCAACAGCTGACAGTAAGTAGTTTTTGTTATTTATACTTATATACTATATTTTTTTTGTTTTCAATTTATTTGTAATATGTTTTTTGTACCTACTTAGGGTCACATAAAATAAAACGCGTGAAATTAGATGATTCTTGTGAATCGTCGACTAGCAGCCGTCCTCTCATTTTGCGTCAATTGAATGTAGAGAAACAGCCGTTAGAAGTTCAATCGGCGAATAGTGAGGAGTTTACTGCTCCTGACGGTACAATTTGGACGGAAATACTGCCTAATTCTAATTTGTCTGGTCGATTTCCTCAACAAAATATTTTAAAAGATGTGCCCGGTGTAAGTGCTCATGCTAAAAGGTATGTTATCTTAGGCAGCCCGCTAAGTGCTTTCCTTTTATTTTTTGACAATTATATGCTGAAGCATATTCAAAAGTGTACAGTCGCTGAGGCTAAGAGGGAGACAGCAAATGAAGATTGACATATGTCCGTACCAGAACTTCAGTCCTTCATTGGTATATTGTATGCCCGAGGAGTCAGCGGAACAAACGATTTGTGCTTTCATTCATTATGGTCCAACTCATGGGGCAATTCGTTTTGTAAAAATGCAATGTCGCGCAACCGATTTAGTGAAATTTTTAGATTCATTCGATTTGATGAAAAATCTACAAGATCTGAAAGGCTAAAAACGGATAAATTTGCTCTATATTCGACAATATGGAACCGCTTTATTGAAAACTGCATTTCGTGCTATCGACCAGGCCCGGTTATAACCATCGATGAACAATTGTTTCCGAGTAAATGTCGGTGTCCATTTACACAATTTATAGCGGCTAAGCCTGATAAGTATGGACAGAAGTTCTGGCTTGCTGTTGCCAAGGAAAGCAAGTACTTAGTAAATGGCTTTCCATATTTAGGAAGAAATGAATGTACGCCTCACAAAGAATGGTTGGCTGATCACGTGGTTGTGAAATTAATGGAGCCATA
Organism: Myopa testacea; assembly: GCA_949629155.1. Lineage (NCBI taxonomy): Eukaryota > Metazoa > Arthropoda > Insecta > Diptera > Conopidae > Myopa > Myopa testacea. The sequence goes on along the minus strand of OX451346.1, from coordinate 41,387,894 downwards.
CATGAACAAGGGTAGGAATGTCACTACAGATAATTTTTTTACTTCGGAAAACTTAGCAAAACAACTCCAAGCTAAAAAAAAATAGCATAGTTGGTACATTGAATAAAGCCAGAAGAGAAGTGCCTGTGCAATTAAAATCTATGAGAGGAAATCTTTATGACACAAAGATTCACAAAAGTGGAGATCTGACCTTGACTGTGTATCAAGGAAAATCGAAAAAATGTTCTGATGCTAAGTTCAGTACATCCGAATGTAAAAATTTTAGATAATAACAAAAGGACCCCGAATCTATCAAATTTTACAACGATACAAAATATGGGGTTGATATAATCGATCAAATTTCGAAGAAGTATACAACGCGAACCTCTACTAAACGTTGGCCTATACATTCTTTTCAGAACAATTTGGATTTGGCAGGGATAAACGCGTGGGTAATTTATAAGGAAGTCACTGGAGAAAAGTTATCCAGATTTAAGTTTCTTCAAAAGTTGGCGGAGGAATTATGCGCCGATTACATGTCGAATCGGCCTAAGAATCGAGTTCCTTGCCTACCTTCTTGTAGTTATGAAGGACAGCAATTGTAAGTACACAAAATACTGTCAAATTAAGAAAAACTATACAAAAAACAGAACAATTGGACAATGTACGAAATGTAAACAAAATCTTTGCGGAACTTGTAAATTATCAGTGCATTATATATGTGTTAATTACCACGATATATAATATTAATTTGTTCTCTTACGAAATAAATTATCTCCATCCAAACCTACAAAAAGGAATCTTATTTTTATTAGTTAGATGGAGTTATTTCCTCCATCACTTTATTATTGCTTCATTCAGAAATTCTCTACTAGTTTACGTTTCTTCTCTCTGAAAAACCTTTGTCTTTGGATTTTGAGCTTTTCCAAGCTTTTTCCTCCAATATTTGTGATCCTTATTTGAGAATAAGCACTATCGTGCTCTCTGCACGCAGCATCCATTGAATTAATTCCCTTATCGCCTCTTGCTTAACGTTTTTCTAATTTAGTTCCGGGGCCGCAGAATTGATAACCAGGTAAATGAAGTTCAATTGGTAGTGTATGTATTAAAGTATTTATTAAACCTTTTCCAACTGCAGATGGCTTTCGAGTAAAATTCTTTTCATAACATACAGCCATTTTATATCTTTTCAATTAAACAGTTTCGATAGAGATGAATATAAAGGGCTGATTCTTCTGGTTATATATCAATTACTAAAATGCGTTTCGTTAAATAAGACAAGAATATCATTGTTAAAAATTTAGATTTGTCGACTAATAATTCATCACATGTACGACACAGTTCATTGCTGCCGAATTCTATATGAGGGCTACTTGTTGGTCCCTCAAATTGTGGAAAGACCAACGTCATGTTGAGTTTAATAGAGAGTCCGAATGGACTAAAGTTTGCGAATATATATTCGTACTCAAAGTCATATCAACCAAAGTATGAATACTTAAAAAAATTATTATATTCGATAAAAAACTTAGGCTTCTATAAATTTTCCGAAAATGAAGATGGTTTAGAACCAAATGAAGCCCAAAGCAACTCTATTATGATATTCGATGATGTTACATGTGAAAAACAAAATAATATTCGAGCATACTTTTGTATGGGTCGCCATAAAAATATTGATAGTTTTTACTTATGCGAAACATATGTAAACATATAACAACAGAATGTTGGAAAGATAAATATGGATTTATTTATAAGTACAGACGATCCAATTGATGGTGGGCATTATACAAAGGCATTTGATATTTATATTCTACTATAAACTATGCTTCTATTATCTATTAACATATGACTTCAACCTCATCGTAAGCTCATAGTAGATCTGTTTAACCTGATCAAAAGCTGTTCGACTTCATCAAAAGCAGTTCAAAAGCTGTTCGATCTGAACAAAAGCAGTTCAAAAGCTATTCGACCTCATCAAAAGCAGTTCAAAAGCTGTTCGACCTCATCAAAAGCAGTTCAAAAGCTGTTCGACCTCATAAAAAGCAGATCAAAAGCTGTTGGACCTCATCAAAAACAGTTCAAAAGCTGATCAACCTGATACATTAAGAAACGACCTTATCGACCTCATCAAAAGCAATTCGAAATCTGTTCGACCTCATCAGATCAAAACCTGATCAACCTAATACATTAAGAATCAACATAGAGACTAGAAATGTATTGAAGAAAAATTTAATAGTTTAAAATTGGATGAAGCCGATATGGAGAAAAGATCAGAAGAAACATTTAGCTGCATCACAAAACCTCTAAAAGAAATAATCAAATAATCTAAATCAAATGATAAAATAAAAAAAAACAACATCACAATCAATAAGAAAGAACTCTTCCTAAAAACTAGCACACCGTTTAAAGTAAGAAATTAAAAACAATTCAAAAGAGTGCAAATACTATTACTGAGAGTAATGATGATGATGACGATGATGAAGATCCCTTTTTCTAGCAAATGGATTCAACAGCAGCCGCTTGTAAATCGTGTAGTAACATCTATATGAATTGGAAAAGCAGGATAAGTTAGATACTCTATACGGAGCACATAGAGGTTCAGATGGCAAATAGAGAATTGGTAATGAAACATTTGAATTAGATGATAACAAAATATCTATTTGTAATCATAATTGGAGCTTAACATCAGGATTGGCTGAACTGTTGTTCCCTAAGAAAACTAAAAATTATACGATACGATATACGACAATACAGAACTACAAATGTACAAACAAATATTAGATACTACAAATACTCATAAACGTAATTATAGCCCAGCTAAGCAAATCATGTGGACTAAAGCTTTCAAATACAAAATAGTAAAAAAGTTATTCAATGGCCAATTATATGCAGAAATACGAAAGTAGCGGTGGATTAGTAGCCTTATCACACTATTACTCAGGCACAGAGAAGAAAAAACGTCCGCTCGAAACAAGTGATTGCCGATGACTGTATTAAATTATATTCTATTATATTGGTGCAAACAGAAGTTGCACGGAGAAAGATGAGAATTTGTACTGAGAAGTGACTTCCACCAAAGATAACATCAATGTCAAAGATTTGTTCCTGATCATAACACGACAGGTGCTGTAGTAAAAGTTATGCAATGCATTTAAATGCTATTTATTACAATTACAATTTATTATATTACAATTAATGTTAAGCATAAAAAGATAAACGAAGAAGTAAATGTTGTAATTGAAATGCAAATGTGGCAATGTTTTGTGCGTTTACTCGAAAATAAAGGCTTTAGAGCTATGGCTACAAACTTAAATCCTTTGAGCTTCATTCATTAACACATTTTTCTGAAATACAGATCAAAACAATAAATGTTGCTATATAGCTTGAATTAAAAAATTTAGTCGAGGTGAAAATGTTAATGACGTCACGAAACAGCGTTTCTGTTCACATTACCAAAAGAAATTATAAATGTATGAAATTGTGTAAAAGCGGATGTAGGAAAAAATGTGGAAAAATAAAAAAAAAGTTTGTTGATAACATTAAAAGGAAAGCTTAATTACAATAATGGTTAATAAATTAGGCATATTGAAATATACGTGTATTTTTCAACCAAAAAAAACATATTTTTTTTAGATCATACATATTTTTGGTAAAGTAAACATAAAAATGTGAGGTTGGCAAACCGGAAAACTGAATGTAATAACGAGGTGAATTAAATATGTAGATATGCCTATATATTTATATAAATTTAATAACCTATTTTAATATTGTGTTTATTGTAGAGATCATCATAAAGTTGATGATATAGTCAGTTGGGAACCCATGTTCCTGTGCAACGTCGGTTAATCAAAATAAACATTACCGCAAATAGCATAAGGCATGACACGCTTGAATTTGAAGTTATTTTAACACAAAGCCAGCTACGCCAACACGCTTAATTTAAAGTTAAGCGCCAAAGAAAAAAACGTCCCATCCTCGTGTCAACCGCCAGATGACAGCGGCAAAAGCAGCTCCAGCCAAGAGTCGAAAGGAGACTGTTCCCAGCGAGAGTGTGGATATTGCAGTGCTCTACCCTGGCTACCAGATAATTCCAATTGGAAATTAAATAGAATTTGAAACCAGAGACACGCACCATAAAAGATAATTAATCCGGTAGATGTCGCAAAACGGCGTCGAAAAGAAATTACTGGTAACGAAAATTTAAGATAGATGATACCACAGAATAAACAGTATATAAACAGTAATATTTCCATTCTTACATTTTTTATTTTTGCTTCCATTAACTTTTTATTTTTACTCGTATAACGTATTCAATTTGTTGATATGCCGACTAAATAGATCTTCTGTCCAAAAACAAATTCTTCAACAGCACGCTATGCTCGGAACGTAGATCGTGGCAGCGCTTTACATAGCTTGGGCATCGAATAAGAAGCAGAACAAAGCTACGAAAAGCAAGATTTCTTTCAAAAACCTTAAAATGCAAAATTTAAAGCGATTCCAGACGGACGGACGGCTGCACATGGTTTGTTATTGTAAGAGAAGCAAAAGAAGACAAATCGCACCGTTCTCCTCATCGCCCGCTGTACTCAACAAATTGATCGATTCTTTCTTTCACACTTTACTTGGCATACGAGTGGCTGGATCGATCTCTTCTTACGCATATTCGCTTGCATTGTTAGTGCAAAATAACAGAAGCAAAGTCGATCTCCCGCTCCCTTCATACTCATTAGAAAGATCTTCCGAACCCCTCACTCATTAGGAGATCATTCAATTTTGCTTTGTTATCAGCGCTGAGAAAACCGAAGCATGGCAAAGAGAGTAACTTCGCGAGTAGTGAAGCTGTTTTCACTCATTTGCTTACACCCGCTGCCTGCGACCGACCGCATCTGATTTGAAAAATTTCAAAATTTGAGTCATGCGTCTTCTATATTACTACATATTCTTTGGTTTAACCCTATAAAAGGGTTTCCATTAATTTTTTAATGTTACTCGTATAACGTATTCATTGTCTTGATATGCCGACTAAAGTATTCTTCTTCTTAAATCTTCTGCCTATTCAAATTCTTCAACAGCACGCTATGCTCGCAACGTAGATCGTGCCTGCGCTTTACAAAGCTTGGGCATCAAAAAGAAGCAGAACAAAGCTAAGAAAAGCAAAATTTCTTTCAAAAATCATAAAATGCAAAATTTAAAACAAATCCAGACGGACGGACGGCTGCACATGGTTTGTTATTGTAAGAGAAGCAAAAGAAGACAAATCGCACCGTTCTTCTCATCGCCCCCTGTACACGATAAATGGATCGATTCTTTCTTTCACACTTTACTTGACATACGAGTGCTGCATCGATTATCTCTTCTTACGCATATTCGCTAGCATTGTTAGTGCAAAATAAAAGAAACAAAGTCGATCTTCCGCTCCCTTCATACTCATTCGAAAAGATCATCGACTCTCATATGATGTGTGTTTGTTGGTAGAGTGTGCACTGAACTCGCTCTTTTGATGAAACTTGCCTAACTAATAACAGCAGAGAACTTCGTCGCCCGACAAATTAACAGCGACAAAGCTCTGTTAACCAAATTTTGTTATCCCCCTATTGCTTTCGGCCCGCACCCGTAATTCAGATTGCTTCGTTGGGCGACATGCGCATTCTGTATACTGTTTATTCTGTGATGATACATATGTATATGTATAAAGGTAGTAACAAAGAATATGTAATAATATAGAAGACGCATGACTCAAATTTTGCAATTTTTCAAAACAGATGCGGTCGGTCGCAGGCAGCGGGTGTTGGCAAATGAGTGAAAACAGCTTAACTACTCGCGAAGCAAAGAGTATAAATCAGTGGTGCGCAAACGAACACTATCACATTTTAAGTGTGTATTGGAAATTTTTTTCACTCATCACTGAGAAAAAACTATGCGCTGAAACACAAAGCATGAATTTTTTTGGATTTTTGTTTGTTTGCACGCTACATATTTGTATTATTGCAGTACATTGCGAATGAATCATAAGATCGTAAATTAACTTGTAATGAGTAATGTAAATGTAATCTTTTATAAAATAAAGTAGATAATGCAATAATATTTTATAATCTAAAGTAGATAAAGCAATAATAATTTATAATATGAAGTAAATTGAATAATGCAATAATATTTTTTAATATAAAGGTAAAATTCGCATAAACTTTGTCATAAAGCATAGAGAAAGAATAACAAGAGGCCGAATCAGCCAAAAGTACTCAACGGCGACATGGAAGCGGTCGGTCCGCAAGGGAAACGAAGAATCGCAATGAGTGCGAAATGAATCAACACGCAGAGAGCAAGCAATTTCAGTTTCTCAATTTTTGCTTTGTGTCTTTCTCTCATTATTCGGATCTACATATGCATGATGATATGTTATTCTTTCTCTATGAATAATGGCACATGAAATCTTGTTCTTCTTTGAGTCATAATATCTCTTTACTATTTATACTCTTTGGGTGCGGTTTGTCTTCTTTTGCTTCTCTTACAATAACAAACCATGTGTAGCCGTCCGTCCGTCTGGAATCGTTTTAAATTTTGCATTTTATGGTTTTTGAAAGAATTTTTGCTTTCGTAGCTTTGTTCTGCTTCTTCTTATTCGATGTCCAAGCTATGTAAAGCGCTGGCACGATCTACGTTCCGAGCATAGCGTGCTCTTGAAGAATTCGTATAGGCAGAAGATTTAAGAAGAAGAAGACTTTAGACGGCATATCTGAATATTGAATACTTTATACGAGTAAAAATAAAAAGTTAATGGAAGCAAAAATAAAAAATGAAAGAATGGAAATATTTCAGAGAAAATATTTATGTAAATGTAGCAATTCGAACACATTTTTTATGAGTATGAAGGAATCGGAAGATCGACTTTTATTTGTTATTTTGTACTAACAACTGTAGTGCTGCTGTCTGACCGTCTATGTATTTTCCAGTAGTTATTGTAGTGTCCAAAACTAAAATTAAATTAAGAACTAAACTTTTTAATATGTTACAAAAAAACAAAATTCCTTTAATAAACGAAAAATAATAGCGGGAAAAAAATCCAAACTTAATAGACTTATAGACGTAAGCACCTGTTTTTTTTTATTGTAAAGGAACCAAAAAAAAGTCAAATTCCCTTGTTCCCTCAACCACTGCTTTCAAGAAGAAATCGATCAACCGATTCATTCTCATCTCCTTTGACATACAAGACTCCATCGCTCAACTCTTCTTACGCATAATCATTTATGAAGGAATACAAGCAAATCCGAGTTGTATTTATACAAAAACAAAGCAATGGCAATGAGAAGCAAATAACACGCAAGAGAGCGAAGCATTCAGAAATGTATCAACGATCCAGTAGTGGATAGGAAACAAATGCTCAGAGCAGCAATGGAAACACATGAGCATTGGCAATAGCAAAAGAGAAGAGCGCGAAACACTCAGAAATGAGTGAAAACTCGATCCAGTACTGGATCGACCATGGAAAATATTTTTGTTCAAGATTCGCCCTCTTGTTATTCTTTCTCTATGCATAAAGACAACAGCGATAATTTTTTGGGTGTAGCAAAATCAAAGAAGCGCAGCATACAGTCCGCACTCGTTGATGGCTTGAGAGCTACTGACGAGCGTTCGTCAAACGCACTCAATATATACATATTATGCCACTCAAAAATTGAGTAGCCGAATGGCTGCCTTTGCGCACCACTGGTATAAATAGTAAAGAGATATTATGACTCAAAGAAGAACAAGATTATTGCCATTATTAGCATGAATACACACCACTCTGCCGCTATCGAAAGGCAGCGCAGCATGGTGAATGTGGTCCAATATTTACACTAAAACATAATTTTCACCATATTATGATTGATAAATTGTTGGTAACTTTTGCTTCGCTTTCGGCGGAAAGTACGGAAGCACTTCAACTTTGTTTTTGTTTTACTAGAAAAGTAACAAAAAAGTGTACAACAACAAAATGCTTCTGTATGCCCTGAATCCCTTGATAGTTGTTGTTATAAAGTCCAACTCAGCGGTCTTCTCAGTGCTCGCAAAGAGTATAAATAGTAAAGAGATATTATGACTCAAAGAAGAACAAGATTTCATGTGCCATTATTACACAAAAATACACACCACTCTGCCGCTATCGAAGGCAGCGCAGCATGGTGAATGTGGTCCAATATTTACAGTGAAACATAATTTTCACCATGTTATGATTGATAAATTGTTGGTAACTTTTGCTTCGCTTTCGGAGGAAAGTGCTGAAGCACTTCAACTTTGTTTTTGTTCTAGTAGAAAAGTAAAAAAAAGAGTACAACAACAAAATGCTTCTGTATGCCCAGAACTCCTTGATAGTTGTTGTTATAAAGCCCAACTCAGCGGTCTTCTCAGCGCTCGTAACAAAGCAAAATTGAATGATCTACTAATGAGTGATGGGTACGGAAGATCTTTTTAATGAGTATGAAGGGAGCGGAAGATCGACTTTGTACTTGTTATTTTGTAGTAACAACTGAAGTGCTTCTGTCTGACCGTCTATAAATTTACCATGTTATTGTAGTGTCCACAACCATTATTAAAATTAAATTAAAGACTAAAATTTTTAAAATTTATGATTTTAGTTCTATTAAGGAAGCATTGCATATGGGCTGGCAATAAAACGAAATCAACCCTGCATTGAGCTCAGTGTATCGAATTACCAATAACACATATTGGTACAACAATTATATTATAATTTTATACATATAAAATAACAATAAACAATAACCTAATTTAATAATAAACCTAATTTAAAATACTAATAATAATAATATTATGCCGGCAAAACGTTGCAAAAAACCAAATTCCTTTAATAAACGAAAAATAATAAAGCGAAAAAAAAATCCAAGCTTAATAGACCGACAGACGTAAGCACTTGATTTTTTATTGTAAAGAAACCAAAAAGAAGTCTAATTCCCCTGTTCCCTCAACCCCTGCTGTTACCCACAATTCGATCGTTTCGCTTTCAACTCCTTTGACATACAAGATTCCATCGCTCAACTCTTCTTACGCATAATCATTTATGAACGAAAATAAGCAAATCCGATTTGTATTTATACAACAACAAAGCAATGGCAATGAGAAGCAAATAACACAAAGGATGGTAAACAAAGGCAAAAGAGCGAAGTAAATCAAAAGACCGACAGACGTAAGCAACTGAATTGTTATTGGAATTCATCAACTATTTCTCTCACTCCTCATCTAGCATACGATTGCTGCATCGATAAACTCTTCTTACGCATAATCATTTACCAAGTAAAACGAAGTTCACCACGAATTTCTCTGCTGCTATTCGCCGTAGCAGCGCTCTCGACTGCATTCTAATAATGGCACATGAAAATCTGCCGTTAGTCGAAAATTTTGAGTCATAATATCTCTTTACTATTTATACTCTTTGGTGCTCGTAACAAAGCAAAATTGAATGATCTCCTAATGACTGAGAGGTTCGGAAGATCTTCTTAATGAGTATGAAGGGAGCGGAAGATCGACTTTGCTTTTGTTAGTTTGCACTAACAATGCAAGCGAATATGCGTAAGAAGAGATCGATCCAGAACTCGCATGCCAAGTAAAGTGTGAAAGAAGGACACGATCAATTTCTGGAGTACAGCGGGCGATGAGAAGAACGGTGCGATTCGTCTGGATTTGTTTTCAATTTTGCATTTTAAGGTTTTTGAAAGAAATTTTGCTTTTCGTAGCTTTGTTCTGCTTCTTATTCGATGTCCAAGCTATGTAAAGCGCTGGCACGATCTACGTTCCGGGCATAGCGTGCTGTTGAAGAATTTGTTTTTGGACAGAAGATCTATTTAGTCGGCATATCAACAAATTCAATACGTTATACGATTAACACTAAAATATTAATGGAAGCAAACTTATGGAAATATTTATATTATATGTCTGTGGTAATACAAGGTATAATTTGAAATAAATCTACTACAGTCTAATAGCCCCGATGTCATTAGTAATATATACAATACAATACAACAACAAAAACAGTATACTGTTTATTCTGTGGTAATACTTATTAAACATTATTTTACAACACTTATTAAGTAACATTATATAAATTACCATACATATATATGAAGCTAATTTTTATTATTTATTATTATATTATTTTCTCTTCGCATTTTTACATCCGCCATTGATCCAGGTTTTGTTCGTTTTTTTGGGGTAATTTTCTCGGTTTCAGTCTGTTTTAGCCACTTTGACTATTTTCGAATTAGAATGGAAATTAGATATTTCAAAATTTGCTTAATGTGGCCAAAACAATTCTCATTTGGATTAAACCATCTCGGGAAAGAAACGTTCGAAGAAAGATCCTAATACAAAATTTCTGTATACAAAAAATTACAGTGAAACGCAACTTTATTTGCAAAACCCCTCCGATAACTTTTTTAATACATGCTTACAGCACTTTGCGATTTGTTTTAAAAAAGCTCTTTTTTAAAAAAAGTTGCCATGAGTCGCATTTGCAAGAAAAAATTATACAAGAATTACTTATACAAGAAAATTATACAAGAATCAATAAGTATTACTAATAACATCGGGGCTATTACTCTGTAGTAGATTTATTTCAAAGTATACCTTGTATTACCACAGGTAAATAATATAAATATTTCCATACGTTTGCTTCCATTAATATTTTAGTGTTAATCGTATAACGTATTGAATTTGTTGATATGCCGACTAAATAGATATTCTGTCCAAAAACAAATTCTTCAACAGCACGCTATGCTCGGAACGTAGATCGTGCCAGCGCTTTACAAAGCTTGGGCATCAAAAAAGAAGCAGAACAAAGTTACGAAAAGCAAAATTCTTTCAAAAACCATGAAATGCAAAATTTGAAACAAATCCAGACGGACGGACAGCTTCACTTGGTTTGTTATTGCAAGAGAAGCAAAAGAAGACGAATCGCACCGTTCTTCTCATCACCCGCTGTACTCAACGAATTGATCCATTCTTTCTTTCACTTTATCATATTCGCTAGCATTGTTAGTGCAAAATAACTGAAGCAAAGTCGATTTTCCGATCCCTTCATACTCATTAGAAAAGATCTTCCGAACCACTCACTCATTAGTAGAGCATTCAATTTTGCTTTGCTACCAGCGCAGAATACAATGGAAGTTTTGTACTCTGTAAAGAACTTCGTTTTTATCTTCGGTTTTCTGCTTTACAGAGATGTTTTGTTCTTTACAGTGCTAAGTCCTGCTAATTAACAGCGGCTCTAATCTTCACACATGAAATAACGATGTTGCCGGCAACAAATGTTTCATGCAATCTCTTTACGAATATATGCTCGTTGCGGCTACGTCCACAGCACAAATTTTGCTGTTCAAAAATTCGTATGAGATGCGCCTTCTATATATTGTATATTCTTTGGTAGTAGTTTATTATTGTAATCCACTTGTATAATTAGAACTTTTATTAATAACTCAAACTATCATAGAAATCTTCTTTTAACTTATTTTGATATATTTTATTTGAATTTCAACTGCTTAATTTGATATAACCTTGAATCGATCCGATTCAAAAATTCATGTTATTCGAAATTCGCCCTTGGCCCTTGGAAGTTCGCCAACTTGGTTGGTTTTCTTATAAATCTGCCCGTGTATGCGGCAGTCCGTGAACTTTTTTGACGCTTACAAGTCGGTTTGGACAAATTTAAAATCTTTCGAAAGCTTGGGGGTGGAGCTTCCAGTTGGTAACTCAGTTGGCACGTGTGTATAGAATTCAGCCGACAAACTGTCAAAAAACAACATTTGCCATTTTTTAACCACTCTTTCATTCAAACGTTTTATTTCCTCTATTTACATAGTGAGATTCATCTTAACATATTGCCACTACATTTAGAGCGCCAATATTTGATTTCTCGCACATTTTATTTATAGAATATAGAATACTATGCAAGGTTTATAGAATAGATACCTTTTTATAAACCTTGCATACTATGTATGTAGTTCATTCAAAGTTTTACATTTGCTCTTTAGTTTATGTAATTGTCTGTCAGGTGTGTAGGCGAAGCTGCCCAACCAAGTTGACGAACTAGTCGCCCCTTGTTAATGCAACCATTTTTTTCGTAAAATTAAATTATCTCCATAATTATGTGAAAAATCAAAAAAATTTATTGTATACAAAAAATGGAATCTAAGTAGAACTTTCGAATGGTGTGCATGGGAAATCTGTATCTTTTATAGTTTAGAAGATATCGGTCCTCCAAAAGTCAACATTTTTGACATTTAAACGCCCAGAACTCCTAAGCAAAAGCCACGCTCCTAAAAAATTTTGGCGGTTAGAGAATGATATACTGTGGCACTACAACCAGAGAAATATACTGGACAAAATTATGATTTCATTCCATTTTTTCACTCCACATTATTTTCAATATTTTTGTGAATATTGAGACTAATTAACTTCGGTGTGCTCGGTCTACTCCGTGTACGCTAGACCGGTCTAGGTACCGTTACAAAAAGAATCGCGCGATTTTTCATAAACTTTTTTAATTTTTAGGCGTTGTCTCTTAAAATTCTGCGCCGATCATAGTGAAATAAATTTTCAAAGAAACCTAAGGATCCTTGCTTTCTTATTATTGGGATAATTACATACTTTAATTAGGCATTTTACTTAGAAAAAAATTAATGAGTTGGGGAAAAAAAGTAATAACAAGTTTTAATTGCGTTTTTATCGAAAACTGTAAGGTTTTTGACAAAATCTTATATAACAAAAATGGAGGGTAATAATAATAATACTTAATACTTTTCTTACGGTATCTATATGCGATATGTACTATAGTTTAGGAGATATAGAGATCTTAATTTAATTTTTCAAAGGGATATACAACTGGAAGGTGCCACTCCTTTTTGGGTTGTTGTTTGGGTCAGCGTCGAAAACAATAACAACAGCAAAACCAAAAATAACGTAGACCACTGTGTCGTAAAACCTATTTGTTTCCAAATAAATCCTACTTCCCAACAAAGCGGTAGAGCCGTGGTTACGCTACCATACATGCTTGGTAAGTAGGACTTTTTTTTATGATGTGTTTAAAATAGAGAATGGGATATTTTTCCGTTATCATCAGCACTCTCTCACACGGAGCACGAAAACTCGATTTAGCGTACACCGAGCCACCGGTGTTGCTTCGTCTCATTATTCACAAAGGTATTGAAAAATGTAGTAGAGTGAAAAAATGGAATTAACTGCAAAATTTATCAATTATATTCTTCTAATTATCGTTCCAAAATATTACGCCTTTATATACATATGTTAAACATAATTCAATTAATATAAACATTTGGTGTTCCATCGCGTCGAAATATTTATTTATTTATTATATACTTGAGGAATGAATTTCTAAAGTATAGGTGGTGCAGGGTGACCATATAGCACTAGCTTTGCAAGTATTCAATAGAAGAAAGATTTTTAAATATCATTTGATAAGTTGTTTTTCCTGATTGCTCCATAAATGATTGTGATACTTTCCTTCAGACAACAGTCGAGGATCTCTGATTTCTAAAATATATTTTTTTTGTCACCTTCAACAGCAACCCGCCAAACACAAACTACACAAATGAAAAAACGTATTATCTGAGATGTAGTTTTCGTCGTGATGATGGTTATAACCAAATGGTTATATTAATTGAAATGTGTTTAACATATATAAAGGCCTAATATTTTAAAAGATAATCAGAAAAATATAATTGATAGATTTATCAGTTCATTCCATTTTTGCACTCTACTCCATTTTTCAATACTTTTGTGAATATTCACACTAAGCGACACCGGAGTGCTCGGTATACTCGGTGTACGCTAGACTGACTTTTCGTGCTCGGTGTGAGAGAATGGTGCTGAGAACGGAAAAATATCCCATTTAGCTTGGCTAGACGTGGTATCTTTTGAAACGGTTTCACTCAGTTCGTTAGAGAGAGAGAGATGAGGAAGAAAGAGAAAAGTCTACATTGTGGTATCGAGTGTAGAGAATTTCTGAAACGAAAATAGACCCTGCTTCTCAGTTTCTTTGCACGCACCCAAGTAAGCAGTAGTAAAACGAAAGAAGAGCAACGTAGTTTGCCGAACGTGTGTTCATATTTCTTCTCACTCTGGTTAACATTGGGATATTCAGTAAATTTCATACACACATTGGCATCACCTTTTTAAGACTTTTGAAACCAAGTGAGAAACCACAGAGTGTAGCCACCGATGGTATCGACATAACAGTAGTGAAACCATTTCAAAAGATACCATGTCTAGCCAAGCTACTTCTCTCTTTTACACACAAAACCAAAAAAATCCTACTTGCCGAGCAAAAGTCGGTAGGGCCGTGGTTATGCTATCGAGCAAAACTCGGTGGGAAATTACTCTCATTTTTGTGATCGGAGTCCGTGCAAAAAGAGTGGTTACGCTTGTGCTTGACCCACGCTTGCTTTCTACAAATATGTATATTTTTTCTCACCTTCAACAGCAACCCGTCTACTACACAAATAAGAAAACGTATTATTTTAGATGTTTTCGACGTGATGGAAGACCAAATGTTTATATTAATTGAAATGTGTTTAACATATATTAAGTCGTAATATTTTGGAACGATAATCACAGGAATATAATTGATAGATTTATCAGTTAATTCCATTTTTTCACTCCATTCCACTCTTCAGTACTTTTGTGAATATTGAGACTAAGCAACACCGGTTTGCTTGGTGTCCTCGGTGTACAAAAGTACTGAAAAGTGGAATGGAGTGAAAAAATGGAATTAACTCATAAATCTATCAAGTTTTGCTCGATAGGGCCGTGGTTATGCTATCGAGTTTTGCTTGGCAAGTAGGACTTTTTTTGTTGTTTTGTGTGTAAAAGAGAGAATGGGATATTTTTCTGTTCTCAACATCACTCTCTCACACCGAGCACGAAAACTCGGTCTAGCGTACACCGAGGACACCAAGCAAACCGGTGTTGCTTAGTCTCAATATTCACAAAAGTATTGAAAAGTGGAATGGAGTGAAAAAATGGAATGAACTGATAAATTTATCAATTATATTCCTCTGATTATCGTTCCAAAATATTACGTCTTTATATATGTTAAGCAGATTTCAATTAATATAAACATTTGGCCTTCCATCGCGTCGAAAACTACACCGCAAATAATACGTTTTTTCATTTGTGTAGTAGACGGGTTGCTGTTGAAGGTGAGAAAAAATATATATTTTTGAAGAAAGCAAGCGTGGGTCAAGCACAAGCGTAACCACTCTTTTTGCACGGACTCCGATCACAAAAATGAGAGTAATTTCCCACCAAGTTTTGCTCGATAGCATAACCACGGCCTAACGGACTCCGGTGACAAAAAGTAGAGAAATTTCCCACCGAGTTTTGCTCGATAGCATAACCACGGCCTTTTGGATGAATCAAATTAAAATTTCTCTTTTAGCGGTGAAAGAATTCACGTGTGATCTCGGGAATTGTGTGATGGATACCGGAACAGTAGTAATTTGTTAATTTGATTGGCAGTCGTGGGGAGAACTGGTCCTAAGCCATTTTTCGGAAACTGCACTGAAAATAAAGATATTGTGGTGTTTGTTGTTTCCTCAGGGGATTTTCGAAGTTCATATAAAATGGTAAGTTGTCTAAATCTATCAATGCAAGCGTACTCAATTATAATTATGTTGAACATGTTCAAGTACGCGCAAAATATTGATATAAATAAAATTTATTATATCTTTATAAAATATGTATCTATCGATAACGTGCGCATGTATATATATATACATATATATCTATATATATACATATATATATATCTAAAATCCATAAAGATCACATACTATTAGTTTATAATAACTTATAGTATGATATTTAATGTTTTCATGTATTGTATAAGACGGAAAAAGACAAAAATAAAACAAATTGGTGTATATATGTGAAAGGTATCTAATGTATGATTCATCTTTTCATCTAAATAAGAATCATCTATTAGATAGGGTCTACAAGTACCAATTTTCACTTTCTCCATTTGTGTGAAACGTCTCAATCTATTTTACGCATAATTTTTTTATAGTTAATGTATTATAAATAACTAAAAAAATACCTTTAAAAATATCTTAAAAAGTTATTTTAACCAAAAAAAAGTTCTATGTACAAAATAAAATGTTCAAATAAATAAACATTTTTGTAATAACTTTTACATTCTTGACGATTATGCAACTAGATTTTAAATATTTAGGTATACATATTTATATCTATATTAATATCTTTATACAGTAGTGTGGGTATATAATGTGTATGCAAAGCTATATATGGTAAAAATAATAGTAGTGCCTAAATCAAAAGGTTTTCAAGCTCCAAAAATAATACGTTTCGTTAATCGTAAAATCGTCCGCTACGAAAGAAATTTCAAATAATTTATTCTTAAAAATTGTATCTACTTTTTTAGAAAAAGAACTCTAAAACTAATCGCTCAAAAAATAACAGTTTGTTTTAATTTTCACGAATAAAAGCAAGCTATCTATTAAGACTTCAGGTGAAGGAAGTATACCTGACTATGCTAAATTTATAGTGGTCGCGATGATACGTTTTTTTACAAAGATGTGTTGGTGAGTTCTGCATCCCACACCGAGTATCTAATGTAACCTCTATTTTTTAATGCGGATGAGGTCTAGAGGTTGTAGGTGCTATTATTAACCCGAAAGCCCGCATATAATATATATTGTAATCGTATATATATTATTATGACCCATTGCATTGGCATATCCTCTTTCCCTCCATAATTTTTTTATTGTATAGAAAGTGTATTCATGATCAGCGTCAACCCCCCTGGCCAGGCCTAGGCAAATTGAAATTTTATATTTAGATAATTTGATTTAAAAATTAAATAAAATGGTTCTTTGAAATAAACATGCAGATGCAATAATTATTTCAAATAATTTGTAAATTGAAGTAATCAATTTTTCTAATACATTTGGTTATTTTCGAATTATTTATTATTATATTTATTATATAATATTATATAATAATTATATTTTTTATTATTATTTTATTTATGTAAAATTAATCAAAAATCCTTTTTGATTTTGGGACATTTGAATCTGAATTTACTGAATCAAGATACTAAGGCAAGTGTTAATCTGCTTATCGTGGCGGACTTCAGTCATCCAATCCACTTTAACATTCAGCATGACTTTCTCCTTAATTGACTTCTTTCTTGTGAGTGATTCAGTAGTTGTTAGAGAGACCCTTATTTTTGCGTCAGAGGATCTCCCAGGTCAGCTCCTGCATTCCATTACTGTAGTTGCAGACAAAAATGCTGATCACTTGCTTCTAATATGTCTGCATTTAAGGACCGGTACAGAAAGGTTTGCAAAATTGAAAGTACTATATTGTACTGTTTTATATATACTGTTTTAACGAACATTTATATATATACTGTTAACCTAAATACATTTTTGCAGTATCAATATTAGAAAAAATGCTTGATTTTTTCTTATAAGACCTCTCGCAACTCTGGTACATTCGGTGGGTTCATGTCTTTTGTAACAGTGAATATTATTGTCACTGAACCACTTCTGAGTGACATTAGCATAATGTGATGGAGCCAAATCTAGCCAAAACAAGAAATGTAAAAGTCGTTTCTACAGACACTCTTTGACATAAATTTGCGTGTAGATTGTGCCCACTGTGCAGTACGGGGTCGATATTTTTTTAGCATTGGCAAATGGCTTGCCAAATTAGAGCTTTTTTCCAAAGTTTTCCACACGAATGGTTTTCTCTGGTTCAGGAATGTCTCCTCCAGGCTGCATTGAGTAAAGCTGGTCACCAGGCAAAGTTCTTAAGTGCATTTTCACGCATGTTTCATCGTCCATAACTTCGCAAAAGTTTTGCTTGTTAGTTCCGTTTCGTACAATTTCCGTGGAACAAAAATGCTTTTTGCATTCAGTTTTTCGCTGGATTTTGGAACTTTTTTCTTTTTGTTAGTTTTTATATCATTTCTCTGTTTGGTTCGAATAACTTGTACATGTGTAGTACTTGCTTTTTCGGCAATATTTCTTGTTGACGGGGAACGGTTCTTACTTACTATTGATACCATTTTCTTGTCTAGATTTGCGCCCGTTGAATCTTTAGGACGTCCACTTCTTTGCTTATCCTTAACCGAGGGATTGTCTTTAAGCCGCAAAATGGTCCTTCGCTCGGTGGCATATGTTGATTTGGGGAGTTTTTCCACCGTTTGGAACTAATATTTGGATTATTAGTCCAAATGGGCAACTTTTTTTTACGGAGTTCTTCTAGCTAATTTTTTTGGGTTGTAAGATGCTGCCCCGAAAAGTAAAATAATTTGTGAATGATATATTATCGACATCGTTAAAAAAAATTCCAAGTCTATTTAATATTCAGAAAAAAAAAATTTGTTTGCAAAACTTTCTCTAACGGTCCTTAGACATGTCTCAATAGCGACAATATAGCGTTCAGGATGTGAACTCTAAATTAGAATGCTTGAACTCGCTTATTAAGTACCTCTTTGACACCTTTGTACCACTGAATGTCCTTCTCCCCAAGCGCGGATAGCTGTCCGTGGAGAACTAATGGGTTGAGCCAGGCGATCGTGCCTCGAGATTTGAAACATAGAAACAGGGTAACTCAACTGAACAGAAAAGCTAGATTCCAGTTCGGTAATCGACACGTTAGACTAGTGCACCAAACAATTATAGGAAAACTGTAAAGTTTTGGTGAGCTTAAAGCAGCCGGTTGAACTGAACGAAGCGAATTAAATAGATTCTTTGCATCGCTTCATGCCTCGTCATAGTCGCAGATATTGGTATGAATCTCCTAAAGGTGAAGCATACATTTCTTTTAGATGTATTTCGTTTGACGAAGCTTTGGAGCCCCTACGTGTCATGAGATCGAATTTAGTGGTACTGAACAGTATTAATGCCAAATTCATGAAACTAATCTTCCATGCTTTTCGTAGCCATATTCTCCATGTGATTAACACTACTAATGTCATCTGAATTTCCTATGTAATGAAAGCACGCGTGAATTACACCGATTCCCAAGTCGGCAAATCCTGGAAGCATTGATAATTTTGGAAGCATTGTTAATTTCAGTTCATCAAATAGATCACATTCAGTATTAGAACATCAAATGCTTTATCAATCCATTTAAAGAGTTTCGATCTCTGCGAGCTTTTAAAAGAGCTGGCGCATTGCGTCACTTGATGACGACATAACAGTTATTTTTGGGTATGATGTCATTTTATCGGATCGGTTCTTACTGCTGCCGTTCTAAATTCTGGCCGTCCTTGCTAACTCTGTGTTGTCTTCAGGGGCGGTGGTGGTTGTTGCATTGGAATGAATCAGATGAAAGAGAATTGTCTATACAAGGTATTTTTCATTAATCTAAAGAGTTATTTAGTAACTACTTAGAATAGTAACATTTCAACCAAATTAGAATCATGATGTGAAGGATATTGAACTTTATTTTAGTTTTACTGGATGTGATGGCTTTCATTCATACTGTCTTATTGCAGAGCTGTATGTCATAACATTCTTCTTGTACAATAAAGTTAAGGCCTTATAATAAATGTAATAAATAAATAAATAAAGAAACAAAATTAAAGATATCTCCTTATATGTGGTGCCAATTATCTCAATTCAGTGGGGTAGGTTGTTACGATTTTTTTTCGAAAAACATTTCTCTGGTTGCCAATGTTAAACTTGTGGCATCCTTGATTTATCTACCGTTGATTCAGTGTTTTCTATGAGATTTTCCATGAATTGCTCATCAAGTAAATGCTGGCTGTGTGTTATCAATAGCTGTATCGTATCCTTTATCGCTGAAAAGTAGAGCGACTGCATTTTATTAATAAACAACTAAATTTTTGCATTTGTTATAAAAGATTTAAATCCAAATATCCGATGTAGTATAGGATATCACAATGGACCAAAATTGGTCTATGTGTGTCCTTCCGATAGCCCAACCTAACTTCGTACCATGTTTATTTTAATGTAAACTGGTAGGTCCGCAATGAAATTTTTGGCAGAATGGTGAAGCCCGCGTTGAAACAGCGCAGCCGTTTAAGACAACCATTTCTAAAGTGACATGATAGTCGTGAATATTCACGTGGATATATTGGAAGTGTGAATAAGTTCTCGTCGTTGTCCTTAAGAGGGTTGCTATTTTACATTAGAGAGCTGCACAAGATGTCTTGAAACGCACATCAAGTCACAACAAAAATTTCAAGCCTTGCACTGCTTGCTTATTTTGCTTTCGAAACAAGACATTGACTGCCGTAAGCGTGCTGATAACAAAGCACAACAAAGCAATAGTATTCATTGCCATTCGTTGCTTTTTTGAACGAAAAGGCAATGCATAGCAATGCATGACAATTGCTATGACAATTGATAACGCATGGCAATGTAAAGCAACGAATGGTGTTAAACTCAAACGAAGACTCATGCAAAAGAATGGGATAGCTTCATATAACTGCGCATCGTTGCCGACATCATAGCAGTATTGCTATTTTCGTTGTCTTGTTGCCTTCCTAAGGCACTATTGCCTTTTCTGCTTACAATTCAAGCCCTTCATTGCCTTCACAGAAAAGCAAAGCAACACAATGTTTTGTTCGAAGGAGGTAGACGGCAAGGCGGTCACGGCTTGTTCGGGTAGTTGCCTTGAAGTGTTCGTGTCAAATCGTTCATTTGTGCACGACAGTGCACTGCAAGGCAATACTGTGCCATGGTGCCTTTAGCAATTCAAGACATCTTGTGCAGCTCTCTATTTTACATGTATACATCTGGCAATACTATGCCCGGTCTTTTTTTGAAGCTAAGACTTGTTTCTACAATTATTGGAGCCTTGTTCCAAGAGTCTAAGACGACAATCGTCTCTGACCAGTCTCGGCGACGTTACGAATCTATTCAAAGAGTCACTGAAATCGTCTCGTCTTGCTATTACGTCACCAACAAATGTTATAATTGTTGTTAATTTCAGTTAATAAAAACCTTACAAAAGTTTTTTTTCCCGACAGCAGGTTTATGTTTCTAAAATATACAATAAACTTGGAAAATTATATTTAGATTAATATTTGTGTTATATTATATTATTTCGCTTAAATTGCAGGAAAAAAATTTACCATTGTTTTCCTATTTTTGGGAAGTTTCGAACACTGAAGCACATTGTAAACAAAGACATTTTCAATTCCACGCGGAGAAGTGAGCAATCTTGAAATGGTTTTATGGTGCCCTTAACCCTACGATCCATAACCGGGTATGAACATGAAACTCCGGATCATCAGACATTTCGGCTAAACTTAGAGACTAGAAAAAATTTATAAAATTTGGTTAAATATATTAACCAAAAAACGAGTTTAATGTTTTTGCATACAGGGGTCCATGACCAGGGTACCCGGGCACCTTAGTGCAAATTACCTTATAAATCAAAGAAAAAATGTTTGTTTTATTTTTATTTTGTTTCATAATGTTTATTGATGTGTAAAATATGAAATCTAATTGTTTCTTAGTTGAATTATTTATATTTTATTCATTTTAACTTATTTCTAATATTTGATGTCTTATGTTGAGTCATTGTTGAAACATGGAAAACATTTCGATATTGTTTTAGTATGTTGATCGCAAACTGTTTAGTATGTTGATCGCAAACTGCAAACGCTGCAGACTTTTCTCGTCTTTCTTCTCCTTTTATCTGGCAAAGAAGCGCACAAATAACAGCTTCCTGTTATTGGCTTCCTGCCATCAGTAGAAGCGGCCGTAGAAGTAGATGGTTGCTCGGTATAGGTTACCGTCTCCACTGGTCTTCCCAAAAAGCTCTCAATTGCTTTTTGGTGGAAAATAGTCACGTTACTTGGCGATTGGATACTCTTTCTTCTATTATTGGCGCACACAAATCTTCGCATGTTGTTTGATATGGAACAGTTGTGTTATTCTCATAAAATTCTCGAAAAAACTGCACTAGGTACCGGGGTACCCTGGTTATGGACTCCCGTTCATCCAGCCGGCATGGTCAAATGGTCAAAGAATTAGCAAACCATGCATTATGAGAAATTAAAACACCAAATATCCTAATTCTTATAGCTGCCACAATTTTCTGTGGTTTTATTTTAACCTTGAACGTATATTCTTATATACAACGGAAACTACGGTCGTAAGACGTCGTGTACTCCAGAGCAGAGAAAAATAATAATTTTCATGAAAAAAAAACGGTAGAAGTATTGCAGAAATAATATTGGCCGGTCAAGAAATTTGATTTATAATGCGTTACAGCGTTATGAAAATTATAAAAGTTCCGAACCCGTAAAAAGAAGAGCGCCTCCAAGAAAGACATCTGGTGCTGAGGACAGACTAATTTCGGTTCAAGCAAAGAAAAATCCGTTTATAACTTCACGCGAAATAAAAGAAATTATAGCCCGGGATCACCAGATAGCAATTAGCAGTAGGACCATCCGAATAAGGTTAAATGCGACACGTTTGTTTGGATATGTTGCACAAAACAAAGCATTTGTGTCGAAGAATAATATTGAAACAAGACTGAAGTTTGCAAGATTATATGGTAACAAGACATTATAATTTTTTAAAAATGTTCTTTGGAGCGATGAGTCCAAATTTAATCGACTTTGGTCTATTGGTAAGCGTCATGTATGGCATCCACCGCATAACCAACTAAACCCACGGTACACCATTAAGACTGTGAAACATGGTGACGGGAGTATAATGGTTTGGGCTGCTTTCTCATGGTATGGTGTAGGTCCAATTGTTAAGATTGATACAAGAATGGATCAGCATATTTACAAAGGGATTTTGGAGAACCACATAGAACCTTTCGCGGATGAAAACTTGCCATTAAGGTGGACATTCATGCATAACAATGATCCCAAGCATACTGCACGACACGTAAAGCAGTACCTTAATGATAAAAAAATTAATATTTTACCATGGCCGGCACAAAGTCCAGATCTCAATCCAATTGAGAATCTGCGGAATGATGTGGAAAAAGCGGTGCAACCAAAAAACCTCAAAATTCCTCTGAGCTTTAGCAGGTCATTCAAGATGGATGGAAGTCCATTTCCCGAAGCCGCTGCCAAAACTTGGTTGAGAGTTTGCCTCGAAGATTACAAGCGGTTATAAGGCAAAGTGAATATCCAACAAAATATTGATGAAAACTTTTAAATACGGCCATTGAATTATATTATTTTTAAAGTGTGCTAATTGGGTGTCCGTAAGAAAATCGACTTGTAATTTAATATATGAAAAAATATTAAATAATTTTCTGTTCTTCAAATTATTGTTTGTGTTTTTAAGCTGTGAAATAATTGAATATGTTTTTAAAAGAAATTATTATATATTGAAATTAAGTTATATTGAACTGCTAGGTTTATAAAAAAATTATTTGTTTTAAAAAGTTTTAATTTTGCTAATTCTTTGGCCAACACTGTACATACATAATTTTTACAGATTAATTCAGGGTAGAAGTTTGATATAAGAAGTCGCAGATATTGGTATGAATCTCCTAAAGGTGAAGCATACATTTCTTTTAGATGTATTTCGTTTGACGAAGCTTTGGAGCCCCTACGTGTCATGAGATCGAATTTAGTGGTACTGAACAGTATTAATGCCAAATTCATGAAACTAATCTTCCATGCTTTTCGTAGCCATATTCTCCATGTGATTAACACTACTAATGTCATCTGAATTTCCTATGTAATGAAAGCACGCGTGAATTACACCGATTCCCAAGTCGGCAAATCCTGGAAGCATTGATAATTTTGGAAGCATTGTTAATTTCAGTTCATCAAATAGATCACATTCAGTATTAGAACATCAAATGCTTTATCAATCCATTTAAAGAGTTTCGATCTCTGCGAGCTTTTAAAAGAGCTGGCGCATTGCGTCACTTGATGACGACATAACAGTTATTTTTGGGTATGATGTCATTTTATCGGATCGGTTCTTACTGCTGCCGTTCTAAATTCTGGCCGTCCTTGCTAACTCTGTGTTGTCTTCAGGGGCGGTGGTGGTTGTTGCATTGGAATGAATCAGATGAAAGAGAATTGTCTATACAAGGTATTTTTCATTAATCTAAAGAGTTATTTAGTAACTACTTAGAATAGTAACATTTCAACCAAATTAGAATCATGATGTGAAGGATATTGAACTTTATTTTAGTTTTACTGGATGTGATGGCTTTCATTCATACTGTCTTATTGCAGAGCTGTATGTCATAACATTCTTCTTGTACAATAAAGTTAAGGCCTTATAATAAATGTAATAAATAAATAAATAAAGAAACAAAATTAAAGATATCTCCTTAGATGTGGTGCCAATTATCTCAATTCAGTGGGGTAGGTTGTTACGATTTTTTTTCGAAAAACATTTCTCTGGTTGCCAATGTTAAACTTGTGGCATCCTTGATTTATCTACCGTTGATTCAGTGTTTTCTATGAGATTTTCCATGAATTGCTCATCAAGTAAATGCTGGCTGTGTGTTATCAATAGCTGTATCGTATCCTTTATCGCTGAAAAGTAGAGCGACTGCATTTTATTAATAAACAACTAAATTTTTGCATTTGTTATAAAAGATTTAAATCCAAATATCCGATGTAGTATAGGATATCACAATGGACCAAAATTGGTCTATGTGTGTCCTTCCGATAGCCCAACCTAACTTCGTACCATGTTTATTTTAATGTAAACTGGTAGGTCCGCAATGAAATTTTTGGCAGAATGGTGAAGCCCGCGTTGAAACAGCGCAGCCGTTTAAGACAACCATTTCTAAAGTGACATGATAGTCGTGAATATTCACGTGGATATATTGGAAGTGTGAATAAGTTCTCGTCGTTGTCCTTAAGAGGGTTGCTATTTTACATTAGAGAGCTGCACAAGATGTCTTGAAACGCACATCAAGTCACAACAAAAATTTCAAGCCTTGCACTGCTTGCTTATTTTGCTTTCGAAACAAGACATTGACTGCCGTAAGCGTGCTGATAACAAAGCACAACAAAGCAATAGTATTCATTGCCATTCGTTGCTTTTTTGAACGAAAAGGCAATGCATAGCAATGCATGACAATTGCTATGACAATTGATAACGCATGGCAATGTAAAGCAACGAATGGTGTTAAACTCAAGCGAAGACTCATGCAAAAGAATGGGATAGCTTCATATAACTGCGCATCGTTGCCGACATCATAGCAGTATTGCTATTTTCGTTGTCTTGTTGCCTTCCTAAGGCACTATTGCCTTTTCTGCTTACAATTCAAGCCCTTCATTGCCTTCACAGAAAAGCAAAGCAACACAATGTTTTGTTCGAAGGAGGTAGACGGCAAGGCGGTCACGGCTTGTTCGGGTAGTTGCCTTGAAGTGTTCGTGTCAAATCGTTCATTTGTGCACGACAGTGCACTGCAAGGCAATACTGTGCCATGGTGCCTTTAGCAATTCAAGACATCTTGTGCAGCTCTCTATTTTACATGTATACATCTGGCAATACTATGCCCGGTCTTTTTTTGAAGCTAAGACTTGTTTCTACAATTATTGGAGCCTTGTTCCAAGAGTCTAAGACGACAATCGTCTCTGACCAGTCTCGGCGACGTTACGAATCTATTCAAAGAGTCACTGAAATCGTCTCGTCTTGCTATTACGTCACCAACAAATGTTATAATTGTTGTTAATTTCAGTTAATAAAAACCTTACAAAAGTTTTTTTTCCCGACAGCAGGTTTATGTTTCTAAAATATACAATAAACTTGGAAAATTATATTTAGATTAATATTTGTGTTATTTTATATTATTTCGCTTAAATTGCAGGAAAAAAATTTACCATTGTTTTCCTATTTTTGGGAAGTTTCGAACACTGAAGCACATTGTAAACAAAGACATTTTCAATTCCACGCGGAGAAATGAGCAATCTTGAAATGGTTTTATGGTGCCCTTAACCCTACGATCCATAACCGGGTATGAACATGAAACTCCGGATCATCAGACATTTCGGCTAAACTTAGAGACTAGAAAAAATTTATAAAATTTGGTTAAATATATTAACCAAAAAACGAGTTTAATGTTTTTGCATACAGGGGTCCATGACCAGGGTACCCGGGCACCTTAGTGCAAATTACCTTATAAATCAAAGAAAAAATGTTTGTTTTATTTTTATTTTGTTTCATAATGTTTATTGATGTGTAAAATATGAAATCTAATTGTTTCTTAGTTGAATTATTTATATTTTATTCATTTTAACTTATTTCTAATATTTGATGTCTTATGTTGAGTCATTGTTGAAACATGGAAAACATTTCGATATTGTTTTAGTATGTTGATCGCAAACTGTTTAGTATGTTGATCGCAAACTGCAAACGCTGCAGACTTTTCTCGTCTTTCTTCTCCTTTTATCTGGCAAAGAAGCGCACAAATAACAGCTTCCTGTTATTGGCTTCCTGCCATCAGTAGAAGCGGCCGTAGAAGTAGATGGTTGCTCGGTATAGGTTACCGTCTCCACTGGTCTTCCCAAAAAGCTCTCAATTGCTTTTTGGTGGAAAATAGTCACGTTACTTGGCGATTGGATACTCTTTCTTCTATTATTGGCGCACACAAATCTTCGCATGTTGTTTGATATGGAACAGTTGTGTTATTCTCATAAAATTCTCGAAAAAACTGCACTAGGTACCGGGGTACCCTGGTTATGGACTCCCGTTCATCCAGCCGGCATGGTCAAATGGTCAAAGAATTAGCAAACCATGCATTATGAGAAATTAAAACACCAAATATCCTAATTCTTATAGCTGCCACAATTTTCTGTGGTTTTATTTTAACCTTGAACGTATATTCTTATATACAACGGAAACTACGGTCGTAAGACGTCGTGTACTCCAGAGCAGAGAAAAATAATAATTTTCATGAAAAAAAAACGGTAGAAGTATTGCAGAAATAATATTGGCCGGTCAAGAAATTTGATTTATAATGCGTTACAGCGTTATGAAAATTATAAAAGTTCCGAACCCGTAAAAAGAAGAGCGCCTCCAAGAAAGACATCTGGTGCTGAGGACAGACTAATTTCGGTTCAAGCAAAGAAAAATCCGTTTATAACTTCACGCGAAATAAAAGAAATTATAGCCCGGGATCACCAGATAGCAATTAGCAGTAGGACCATCCGAATAAGGTTAAATGCGACACGTTTGTTTGGATATGTTGCACAAAACAAAGCATTTGTGTCGAAGAATAATATTGAAACAAGACTGAAGTTTGCAAGATTATATGGTAACAAGACATTATAATTTTTTAAAAATGTTCTTTGGAGCGATGAGTCCAAATTTAATCGACTTTGGTCTATTGGTAAGCGTCATGTATGGCATCCACCGCATAACCAACTAAACCCACGGTACACCATTAAGACTGTGAAACATGGTGACGGGAGTATAATGGTTTGGGCTGCTTTCTCATGGTATGGTGTAGGTCCAATTGTTAAGATTGATACAAGAATGGATCAGCATATTTACAAAGGGATTTTGGAGAACCACATAGAACCTTTCGCGGATGAAAACTTGCCATTAAGGTGGACATTCATGCATAACAATGATCCCAAGCATACTGCACGACACGTAAGCAGTACCTTAATGATAAAAAAATTAATATTTTACCATGGCCGGCACAAAGTCCAGATCTCAATCCAATTGAGAATCTGCGTAATGATGTGGAAAAAGCTTTGCAACCAAAAAACCTCAAAATTCCTCTGAGCTTTAGCAGGTCATTCAAGATGGATGGAAGTCCATTTCCCGAAGCCGCTGCCAAAACTTGGTTGAGAGTTTGCCTCGAAGATTACAAGCGGTTATAAGGCAAAGTGGATATCCAACAAAATATTGATGAAAACTTTTAAATACGGCCATTAAATTATATTATTTTTAAAGTGTGCTAATTGGGTGTCCGTAAGAAAATCGACTTGTAATCTAAAATATGAAAAAATATTAAATAATTTTCTGTTCTTCAAATTATTGTTTGTGTTTTTAAGCTGTGAAATAATTGAATATGTTTTTAAAAGAAATTATTATATATTGAAATTAAGTTATATTGAACTGCTAGGTTTATAAAAAAATTATTTGTTTTAAAAAGTTTTAATTTTGCTAATTCTTTGGCCAACACTGTACATACATAATTTTTACAGATTAATTCAGGGTAGAAGTTTGATATAATGTATAACATGGGTTATATAAATCTTCGCGAATATTTACCTGATTAAGAATTGTTGAAAAATTATAAAAAATACTAAAGGGTTATCCAAAGGATAATGTTGAAAGCCTCCCATGATTGTTTCTTGAAAAAAACCTATTATTTGGTGTGAATTTTAATCGAAAGCCGTAATTGGTCCATCTTTTTTTAAAAACGCGAATGTAAATACAGTGAACTCTGCACGTTATAATGAAATTAATGATTACTAGCTGACCCGGCAAATGATGTTCTGCCATATAAATTATTTCTGATTGGTGCTATGAACAATGAAGGCACGCACCACCTTGTCTTGTAAATTATTTCTGATTTATATATCAAGGTCTCTCAAGGCAGAGAGGCACGCACCACACTCACAACAGTCAGCAGGCCGAGCTAGGTATGTACAGCTCTGAACACTAGAATAGCAGTGCGTTGGAATATATGATTACCTTCCTAATTTTTAATAATATATTAAAGAAAAATTTATCATTTGCACATATATCGGTTGCTCAAGTGTCAAGGGAAATTATTATAGCAATAAGCAGATTTAAACATGGCCACACTTAGGTAACGGTACATTAAAATGATCTATTCAGTATTTCTACCAAACATTAAAATAGCAGTGTTGAACCAATTGTTCTTTAACTTTGCGAAAAATCAGAATTATTCGATTTTCATCAACCAATAAGTTATTATTATTATATTAAAATTAATTTAAACAAAATGCCCGTGTTTTTATATTGAGTTTTGTTGTAGTGGGTCGTGCTAAACAATGCACTAATGAAAAAAGAGAACTAATTTTAAAACTAAGAAAAGACGGAAAATCGTACACCGAAATACAGGATACTTTGAGTTGTTCTGCTAAGTTAATATCTAATGCTATCAAATATCGAGAAAAACCGGAAAAAGAGGTGGAAAACGTAAAACAACATCCCATGAAGACCGAATGATTTTGAGAACCTGCAGAAAGGATCCAACAAAATCGGCAGTACAAATAAAAAAGGAACTTAACCTTAAAATCAGTGATATGACCGTACGAAGAAGATTACTAGAGAAAAGTTTAGCAGCACGCAGCTCCAGAAAGAAACCGCTTTTAACAAAAAAAAACATCAAGTTAGGCGCCTGCAATTTCCGACTGGCCTGTTGAGAAATGGCGCAATATTTTATGGACTGATGAGTCCAAAACAGTTTTATTTGGTGGCACTGGATCACGTCAGTATGTCCGTCGTCCACCTAATACAGAATGCCAACCGAAATACACAACCAAAACGGTTAAATTTGGCGGATCAAAAATTATGATATGGGGATGCTTTTCCTACTATGGTGTGGCTCCCATACACAAAATCGATTCCATAATGGATCAACATATTTACGTTGATATCTTGGAGAAAGTAATGGTACCATTTAGTAGTGAAGAAATGCCGATTAAATGGGTTTTCCAACAGGATAACGACCCTAAACATACGAGTCGAAAGGCAAACGAATGGTTTAGAGTCAACAAGATTGAGGTAATGGAGTGGCCAGCACAATCGCCTGAACTCAATCCGATTGACAATCTAAGGGCATATATTAAAGATCGGTTTATAACTCGAAGCCAACGAATAACAGGGAACTATGGGAAGTTGTCCAGAATGCATGGTATTCCATACCAACTGAGAGATGCCAGCGGTTAGTTAACTCCATGCCGAAGCGCCATAATTTTTCTTAATTATTTCTCTTTATTTTCAAAAATTTCGTCAAAAATAAAGTACGATTTACTCAACCACTGCTATTTTTATGTTCACTACAAAATATCTTTTTCTTCGTCCAGAAATTATGCCTAACGTTTTAAATGCTGAGATGGTTTTTTTTTAAAATTCTGTTATGACATTTGATAATAAAAAATAAAATAAAAATTATTGGATAATCCGATGGGTAAGATATTGGATAAATTAAATATTAAGATTGGTACTGCTATTTTGTTGTTCGCAACTGTATGTATGTATGTCTGGCTGTCTGTCTGTCTGTCTGTTTTACAGTGCCCACATACATACATATGTTACACCTACTTCTCCCACTTCCTCCCATGCCCACTTCCACTGATTGAAATACGAACGATTAGGATACTGTTCATACAAAAATATTAAAATCGGGATTAAAAAAGTGGGAGTAGGGGATAGGAGGCTGAAATATACTTTACAACCTATTCTCATATCTACCAAATATACATAGGAAATTTCATAAAAATCGACTGAGCCGTTTGGGAGGAGTTCGAACACAAACACCGTGACACGAGATTTTTATATATATAGATTTATGGCTGAAATTACATGGAACGATTAGCGATAAGCATTGTTTATTTTCAACAATAAGGAGCTACGTTACACACACACCGCGTGGAAGGATAACTTTATTTCGATTGAAATTCAATGGTCGATTGCTTTCAAGGGAATTCAAGTGAAACGGTGATGTGAATTGGTTAGTGTGATTTAATCTCATTAGACTTTTTTATTTGGAGTTATTTTAGAACTTAGAACCTTGTATCACAAGATAACTTTACCAATCGGTTTGAAATTTATTCCGATAATAACACTTGAAGATATCGAGACGACGCATGTCTACACCTTTTCCACAAGTACTTCAGATTATTACAGGTTGAATTCACAAAATTTCAAATGGACTTCAGAATAACGACATGGACTTCAGAAAATTGAAAATATATTTCAGAATTTTGAATTTAATTTCAGAAATGTTCAATTGGACTTCAGAATAGTCAATTGCATGTCAGATTATTACAAATGGACTTCAGAATAACGACATGGACTTCAGAAAAGTGAAAATATATTGCAGAATTTTAAATTTAATTTCAGAAATGTTCAATTGGACTCCAGAATACTCAATTGTACTTCAGATTTCTACAAATGGACTTCAGAATAGTCAATTGTACTTAAGATATTTACAAATGGACTTCAGAAAATTTCAATTACATTAAGCGTTGAACACAATCGGAGCAACAGGATACAGCAACATTTTCAGGCAACAAGAAATTCCATGGCGTTAATTATAATGGCTGGGCAACTGTTGCTCAGCAACAAAAATTTCATATGTCAAATTCTTAATGGTGGTGTAACACTAGGCCACTTGAGGCCGTCTTAGAAAACCTTCAACTGTTTCTTAAAGTTTCTCCAGCATCCTTTTTTAGAGAATTTTCCATTTCTTTTAGTAATTGATAAATATTTTGACTAATTTTTTTAAAATAGGAATGCCGTATATTTTCTATTTCAGAAATGAATTGCTTGTAATAATAATAATACAAATTTCGTTAAATATTAACTTAAATAAATTGGCATTAAGTTGCATAGTGTGACACCCCCACAATGCAAATTGTCAAATTTTACATGACAGAATGTAAACAAACACACCGAAGAAGAACAAGAATGATTTTGTTTTTGTCAAAATTAGAAATTAGCCCAGAGACAAGATACAAAATGGAATGCAAACCAGAGCAACAAACTGGAAAGCAAACTTTTTTCTCGATCTCCATAAGAGCCCATGTAAATTTGACAGCTAAAAATGTACAGTACCGCTCATAAGTATTCGAACGATTCATATATGTGCAATTTAGACCGATTTAAAAAAAAAGGAAAGCAATCGAGTTTTGGCACACACATGTGTGCCTTACGATATATTTATTTAAAAAAATTACAATAACAACAAATAACACAAAAAATGTGGTCCCTATAAACTTACATCTATATAACAGCCTTTTGCCTTAATAACTGCCTTACATAATCTCGCTAATTTTACTAAAGTTTCAGGCCTGATCTCGCCCCAAGATTGAAATAATTCTTCCAGAGGTCTTCCTTAATTGTAGGATTTAGAGCTTTAGCCTTTCTGTCCAGCTCGTTCCACAAAAGCTCAATGAGAGATAAATCCGGTGATTGTGGTGGCCACACTATGCGTTTCAAGATATTCTTGTCTTCCAGATTTTGTAAAAATGATCTGCACAAACGTGAAGAGTACTTCGGATCATTATCTTCTTGAAAAGTGAATCCTTCACCTATAATTCTAATTCCTGAAGGCACAGCATGTTCTTCTAGTATCTTCTTGTATCCTTCTTTGTTTAGTTTTTCGATGATTGTGACAAGGTCGCCGGTGGATCCTGCACCGAAACATCCCCAAATCATCGTGTTTCCTCCTCCATGTTTAACTGTAGGCACGATACAGCCATCAGACATCCGCTCTCCGATATGTCGACGAACAAACACACGCCTGTTGAACCCGAAGATTTCACACTTGGACTCATCAGTCCAAAGCACATTTTTCCATTGCTCCAACGTCCAATCTTTGTGTGTCTTCGCCCATTCCAATCGCTTTTTCTTATTTGCAGACCGAAGTTAAGGCTTCCTCGCTGCTATTATTCCTGACAAGCCAGCTTCCTTCAGACGTCTTTTTACAGTGGAAACAGATATGGGATTTGGGCGGTTGCAGTTTATCTGGCTGGTGATATCTGGGGCCGTTAGACGTCTGTTCTGTTTGCTCTGGACTACAATGAACTTATCATCTCCTGCAGTCGTCTTTCTCTTTCTGCCGGAACGATTTCTGTTGGCAACACTGCCGATATCTTACTGTTTTTTAACAATGGCCCAAGCAGAACTCTTCGATATCTTTAAACGAGCAGCAATCTGCTGGTAGGAATAGCCTTCTTTGCGAATGGTACAAACCACAGAACGTTTCTCAATTGACATTTCTTGTCGTTTTGGCATACTTGTGCTGCTTTTTTGACTTTTCAGGACGATATGCAAATTACAATTAATGTCCGAGAGAATTCAGTCCTGGTATTTAAAGGAATGGGGTACGGATTCAGGTAACTAAAAAATTTAGTTCCCAACACCCAACAGATAAAAAACAAGACCATAAAAACCGTTTGCAAATCGCCAATATTGACAGGTAGTCATTAAAAGATTGTTGATGAAATTTTCTATAAAGTCGATTTCGGACAATATGCACCTATGCCACAACAAAAAAGGGTTAGGATTTTTAGGTTTCTCCCAAAAAACCACAGAGACGTCATAAAATCATAAAATCGTATTTAATTTCCAATGAATTCTACTGATTCCGAAAAATTCTGAATTTTAATGTCGTTCGAATACTTATGAGCGGTAGTGTATCTTGTATCCTGTTGCTCCGATTGTGTTCAACGCTTTAGTTATTTTGCATTTATACAGGGTCCGCCAAATAACTTTTTTTTTTTTTTTTGAAAATGCTATAAAAAAAAGCTACTGAATATTTTCTCAAATTTCTTTTTTTATTTGAAAGTACAATCCTTCCGGTTAATAATGGAAAATAATTTCATTCAAATGGCTGCCTCGGCTGGCCATGCAGTAGCCTACACGATCGGTTCAATTTTAATTGTGTGCAGCTGTATTTCACCAATGGCTTTACGAATATTGTCCAAGTGTCAATTGTCTCTGGCTTGTCGGCGTAACACTTATCTTTGACGGCACCCCACAAATAATAGTCCAACGGTGTCAAATCGCAGCTCCGAGGTGGCCAAACGACATCAGCTCAGCGGCTGATAATCCGATCAGTGACTCGTTTTGGGTGCACCGGCTTTTCAATATATGCGTGCGGGTTTTTGTGTTCCAAATGCGACAATTTTGCTTGTTTACATACCCGCCAAGATCAAAATGAGCTTCATCTGAAAAGATGATTTTTTGGCGAAATCGGCATCTTCTGTAAGTCGATCGCAGGCCCACTTAGCGAAGCGAGTTCAAGCGTATTCACAACCATATTCGTTCAGCGGAAGGATAAAACTAATCTGTCAAATCAGACATGAGCTAAGTGTTACCATTCACGAAATAAGCACTAGTTGAAAAAAAAATGTTAGATGGCGGACCCTTTATATAATATTGTACAATACAATATATAATTTTGTTATATTATTTAGTTACTTACTTAAAAACTTAATTAGATTTGAATTTGGAAGATTTTGTATTTTCTAATAGGATAATTATAAAACTTATATTATTAACATTTACCTAAAAATTAAGCTTAGTTACTTATTCTTAATTTTTTTAATAAATTATTAATCAATATCAATACATAAATAAATTATTAACAAATGCTTAAATATTGTCCAATTAATTTGCTAAATATCTATATAGTGCAGTACATCTGAAATCTTAGTAAAGCTTTGCTGAAGTCGAAATGAAATTTTCTGAAGTACAATTGAACATTTCTGAAGTCCATTTGTAAAAATTTGAAGTACAATTGACTATTCTGAAGTCCAATTGAACATTTCTGAAATTGAATTCGAAAGGTCTGAAATATATTTTGAATTTTCTGAAGTCCATGTCGTTATTCTGAAGTCCATTTGTAATAATCTGAAATGCAATTGACTATTCTGAAGTCCATTTGAACATAGTACTTTACAACAACATAATAGTACTTTACTTTAAAGAAACGAAGAGTTCTTTATTCATTCTTTTGTGATCTCTAATAGTGACAAGATCGTATCTTAAAGTTATTTTAAATAAAGACTTTAACATTCATATTGAAAATTGAACTTGTGTTTTATTTCTACATCTAAAAGGTTATGAGCCCAGATACGGTCCATTGATTGTGAATTATATAAATAAAATATTATTAAACTTTTCGAGAACTATGAAAATAAAGAAAACTTGAACTATTAAAATATAAGATTAAAAATAAAATATTAAAATGGAAAAAGTGAAAAGAAACATTAAGCCCTTTGATGGTGAAAAATATTCAATTTGGAAGCCTAGAGTAACAGCACTCTTAGTTGAGATCGATTATCTAAAAGTTGTTGATAGTGAAGTTCCGGAATAAATTACTGAAGATTGGAACAAAACTGAAAGAAATGCCAAAAGTATAATAATTGAATATTTAAGTGATTCATTTATTGGCTTTGCAAGTACTGAATGTACTGCAAAACAAATTTTCAAAAACTTAGATACAATATATGAGCCAAAGAGTTTAGCGTCGAAGTTGGCTGTTCGGGAAAGTTGCTTTCGTTAAAATTAAAGGGAGCTTCTGATCATATAATAAATGACGAAAATCTGTTTGCTGATTATATCAATTTGGAGTCGCCAATAAAAATAGCAGTTGCAAAATGTGGAGAATATATTTATGCCCTGGAAGATGTTTTATTCTGTAAAGATGTTTCACAAAATTTACTTTCCGTTAGAAGGATGCAAGATGCTGGAATGGCTATTGAATTTAATGCAGGAGGTGTAAAGGTCTGGTAAGGTCATTAATGGTAAAGAGGTAATTATTGATAGTAAGTGTATGAATAATGTACCCATTATTGACTTTGTTTTGAGTAGAACAATATATGCGTCATATGCAATTAAAAGTAATGATTATCTATTGTGGCTTGAAGGATTAGGACATATTAGTAAAGGAAAATTTTTAGATATAAAAGGCAAAAATATGTTAAGCGATATTAACCTTTTTAATGAATGTGCAGCCTAATAATGAATTATGTGACGCATGTATAAACGGGAAACAAGCTAGACTAAGTTTTAATAGATTAAAAAATATGGATTATATTAAAAGAATTTTATTTGTGGTTCATTCAGATGTCTGTGGTCCGATAACACCTTCAACAATTGATGGCAAAAATTATAATGTAATTTTTGTTGATCAATATACGCACTACTGTGCTTATTATTATTATTGTTATTATTATTATTACTTATAAATCTGATGTTTTTTAAAGATTTTGTCACAAAAAGCGAAGAACATTTTAACTTGAAAGTTGTGAATTTATATATTGATAATGGTAGAGAATATTTGTCAAATGAGATGCGTGACTATTGTGTTGAAAAAGGCATCAGTAACCACTTAACAGTTCCACATACTCAACAATTGAATGGTGTGTTCGACACAAATTTGGTATGAACCAAATGGATACAAATTGTGGGATGTGGAAACTGGGAAGTTTGTGACAGGGAGAGATGTTATCGTTGATGAAACAAACATGATGAATTCTAGGACTGTGGTAAAGAACAGATTAATTTGAAGGACTCTAGTAATGAAATTAATATCCCGAATGAGAGTACGGATGAAATAAAATTAATTTTTCCGAATGAGAATTCGGAAAGGAAATCTGATGAATTGAAATCAGGTAAACAGCCTAGTGGTGTGGTAACAATTAAAGAGAATGCCGTAGGTGGGTTTTTACAATTAAATATGATGAATTAGGCAACCCAATTATATATAAAGCTAGGCTCGTTGCACGTGGTTTCACACAAGAAAATTTAACTGATTATGATGAAACGTTTGCTCCAGTAGCAAGAATTTCTAGTTTACGATTTATATTATCGGTTGCAAACCAATTTAATTTAAAAGTTCACTATATGTATGTTAAAACTGCCTTCTTAAATGGCATGTTGAAAGAGGAAATTTATATGATGGTTCCTCAAGGATTATCCTGTGGTAGTGATAAAGTCTGCAAATTAAATAAAGCCATTTATGGACTTAAGCAGGCAGCAAGATGTTGGTTTGAAGTTTTTGAGCATGCTTTAAAAGAAATAGGTTTTGTAAGCTCAGCGGTAGATCGTTGCATTTACATTCTTGATAAAGGTAATATACTTAAAAATGTATGTGTTATATGTGGATGACTTAGTAATCGCAACAGCAGGTATTGAAACAATGACGGATTTCAAGAAAATGTTTAATTTAGAATAACTGATTTATTTGAAATTAAATATTTTATTGGAATAAAAGTCGATAGAGATGATAACACAACAAATCTAAGTCAGTCCGTTTATATTGAAAATTTTATAAAGAAATTTAAAATGAATGATTGTAATCCAGTTAATACTCCACTTCCAAGCAGACTCAGTTATGAAGCATTGAATTCAGATGTAAAGTGTGATGCACCATGCCGTAATTTAATTGGCTGTTTAATGTATATTATGTTGTGCACCCGACCTGATTTAAGTACATCTGTAAATATTTTGAGTCGATATAGTAACAAAAACAATAAAGAGTTGTGGCAATGTCTGAAAAGAGTTCTGAGATATCTTAAAGGTTCTATTGATTTGAAATTAGTTTATGTTAAAAACTCAAATTACAAACAAATGTTTGTTGGCTATGTTTATTCTGATTGGGGTAGAAGTAAGAATGATAGGAAAAGCACTACCGGTTACTTATTCAAAATGTTCGAAACATCTTTAATTTGTTGGAATACAAAGAAACAAAACTCAGTTGCAGCTTCATCTACTGAAGCAGAGTATATGGCATTGTTTGAAGCAGTTAGAGAAGCTTTGTGGCTTAAATCGTTAACGAATAGTATAAAAATTGAATTGAAGGAACCAATTAAAATATATGAAGACAATCAAGGTTGTATAAGTATAGCAAGTAATCCTTCATGTCACAAAAGATCAAAACACATCGATATTAAATATCATTTTTCAAGAGAGCAGGTTGAAAATAAACTAATCAATATTGAGTATATTCCTACAGATAAGCAGCTAGCCGACATTTTAACGAAGCCGTTACCTGGAGTAAGATTTTTGTTTTTGAGAAGTCAAATTGGATTAAATGATTGAAAACAGATAAAATATTAATGCTGCTCGCACACTGCGTGCGTTTTTCGTTCGTCCGAATTCTGACGAAAACGATTCGTCCGAAGTCTTAGGCTGCTCGCACACTGCATGTTATTGATTGTAAATGCGCACATTGAAGCACTGTTCCGTCGTCAGAATTGCTGCGAAAAGTTGCGAATTGCGAACGATCCCATTTGACTGGGATCGTTCGCACGATTTCGGACGAAGTGTTTTTTTTTGTCAATTAGTTATGCAGGTGATGAAATATTTACCAAAATGACTTCTTTTCGCGAAAACCTCACCAACTCAAATCTTCCTTTTGAAAAATTTTCTTTTTAGATAAGAATTTTCTAATAAAAAGGTCATGAACCGTGTCTATTATGTTATGGACACGTATGGAGCATATGTTGTTTTTGCTTTACTTATAATTTTACGCACCAGTTCTGATAGAGTGTGCGCATTTACAATCAATAACATGCAATGGGATCGCCCGCATGTTTTCGTCAGAATTTGCACGAACGAAAAACGCATGCAGTGTGCGAGCAGCCTAAATGTAAACGTGATGTAAATATAGGGTCCGCTATCTAACGTTTTTTTTTTTCAACTAGTGCTTATTTCGTGAATGGTATCACTTAGCTCATGTCTGATTTGACAGATAATTAGTTTTATCCTTCCGCTGAACGAATATGGTTGTGTATACGCTTGAACAACGCTGGGAAATATTGCGACATTACTTTGAAAATCCGATGCCGATTTTACCAAAATCATCTTTTCAGATGAAGCTCATTTTGATCTTGGCGGGTATGTAAACAAGCAAAATTGTCGCATTTGGGGCACAGAAAACCCGCACGCATACATTGAAAAGCCGGTGCACCCAAAACGAGTCACTGTTTTGTGCGGATTTTGGTCCAGAGGCATAATTGGGCCATTTTTCTTCGAAAATGAGCAAGGAGTGGCCGTTACAGTCAATGGCGATCGTTATCGGGCCATGTTGAAGGGGAGGATATTGGCAACATTTGGTTTCAACAGGACGGCGCTACGTGCCATTTTCAAAAAAAAAAATGTTAGAATGAATATGAAAGAATATACGACTTGTCACATGTAAATAATATGTTATATAAAATGTAATAATATGAAGTATGATTTGTAACGATCAATGTATTTTTGAGGAGGTGTGTTGAATGCACAAGAATTTCAGTTTAAAATAAATAAAGAAATACGCAATAACACTTTTAAGGAAATACGCAATAACACATCCTTGTGAAATTCTGTGCTTCAACACGAAGCAAAAATATGTTGATCGGAAATATGTTATTCCCTTAGGTCAAAGTAAACATACTTTCATTGTTTTTCTAAGAAGATAAGAGGCGACGAGTGGTCGCATGTTATCTATGTCCGTTTTTATAAGAATGCGTAATAGTACTTTACTTTAAAGAAACGAAGAGTTCTTTATTCATTCTTTTGTGATCTCTAATAGTGACAAGATCGTATTTTAAATTTATTTTAAATAAAGACTATAACATTCGTATTGAAAATTGAACTTGTGTTTTATTTCTACATCTAAAATTCTGAAATATATTTTCACTTTTCTGAAGTCCATGTCGTTATTCTGAAGTCCATTTGTAACAATCTGAAGTACAATTGACAAATCTGAAGTCCAATTGCAGTTTTCTGAAGTACATCTGGCAAAGGTGTAGTACAGATGAACGTATTTGGTTACAGTAAGACCCCCGCTTAACGGTGTTTCGGTTTAGCGTTGATCTGACTGACTTAGAATGTTATTTGTTTTTATAAGTAAATTCGTTTATATTGTTTTTATTTTTGTAAGAAATAAATGTTTGGTTTTATTTTTATTAAAAACAATATAATTATTAAATTTGATACCTAACCAATTTTCTATCCATCTTCTCCTAACCCCAATATGTATTTACATATTAAGATAGCCTCGTTTAGCGCTGTTTCGCATTACGCTCTACTTTGATGGAACGTATTCCCCGCATTAAGCGTAATTTAAGATTTCAAAAGTCTAATGTTAAACTTTCCAGAATGAATTTGAATTTAAAAACAAGTTTTTCTCACTGTTAAACTAAGCCATCAGATACATAAACGAATTAACAGTTTGAAAATTGCTTTTTTAAATAATGATTATTAAACAAAACTACCTTAAACGTTTAAAGATCTTAAGCGCCATTTTAGTCACGCGTAATTAAAGTCCGAAGTTATCCATACAATTAAAAGCCTGTTAAAAATAGCTACGGAATAAATACCTCAGTTAAATATTGATTTAATTTATATTTAGTTAAACTTAACGGCCTGTTAAAAGTCATTGTTAAAAATTTCTCTAGAATATTTGTGCACAATGTCAAAAAATAAAAATTTATTTCGAAACTGTTAAATATTAAGGCCATGAAACTACAATATGTTAAATACCAATTTAAAAATCGGCTATGTCATTAGTTCGACATGAATTCTCAGTTTACCCTAATCTTTAGTTCCGATCGTATTAGCCGTATCTCTGCAGAAAAGCGTGGCTGATGTAATCTTTCCAGAGTGCTGACACTACGAGTGCGTTTAGTTTGTTGCATAACAGTTGGAGATGTACTTACTATGAACAGGCCTTGATTGTCAGTATTTCTACAAAACTAACATTTTCATGAATGTTGTTTTTTTTTTAATGCAGTCATCGACCTCCATTTTTTCTCCGAAAACGTTGTGCAGCCAAAATGCAGCTTCCTTAAACATTTTTGGTAATTTACCAAATCACCATCCATAGGTAGAAATTCATCGCATATTTTTTGAAAATTAATGGGGTCATTCTGTATCTTTCAACGGAAACGTCGGTGCACGTTCCTAACCGAACGCCGTGTTCTTAAATTTCTATTCACTATCTTTTCCAATGGATTTCGTTGAGCGAACTCGGTTTCGTTCAACTTTCCAGGCTACTTCAACGACCGAACGGTTGGCTGTGTATACATATTCTACACTCGTGTATGTTATACAGACAGTTTGCTCTTTTCGTCTTATAAGTAATTGTATGCGTTCAATAATTTTGTTTTGTGGTCTCTTTTTCTCGCGTTATTATATAAGCATCGTGAATGTTATATATAAATTATAGTATGCTTAAATAGTTATAAATAGTGAAATATTGAAAATAAAAATTGATAATACATAATTGAAAATAAAAATTGAGAAAGGCATAATGAACTTTGAAGAATTTTCGTCGTCGAGTAGCACGGAAGAGGAGAATCCAAATCCGAACACTTGGTGCCGAGTTCGGAACAGGGAAATTAGGAGCAATGGCAGTGTACTCGATATGCCGCATCAACAAATATAACAAAAAACAGCACACCTTCTGCTCCGATCGCAGGCAAACGTTTGATTTTTTCTGTACGTTGGATTTGACAAAGAAACACGGCCGCGTTTCAATTCTTAAAAGATACTGAATTTCGTTTTCCAGAGCAAAAACACAAACAGCGTGGAAAGTGTTGCTG
The DNA here is from genome assembly GCA_949629155.1 of Myopa testacea. NCBI lineage: Eukaryota > Metazoa > Arthropoda > Insecta > Diptera > Conopidae > Myopa > Myopa testacea. The sequence continues at coordinate 41,346,661 of OX451346.1, read as the reverse complement.
TAAATTGGAAGGAACGGCGATTGCCGCTTCAAAATAGATAAGAACCGTCGGCGTACGTTGAGCAGCATTTCGATCAGCTGTGTTACGAAAAACACAAAGCAAAACGGGTGTAAACGTTTCCGTTGAAAGATACAGAATGACCCCATAATTCTTTTGGACTTGAATCTAAAATAACACTTCATACTATACGTGTCTATTCGCACTAATTTGAGTCGAATATGAATAATAATCAGCAAATTTTATTAATAGGTTAATTCGTGCGGTTTTTTCGAAAATTGAAGCTTTATTGTGAAAAAATGGTTACAAATTTAATATTCGCGACGCCAAGTGATTTTGCAAGTTCTTGCGTTTGGGATGGATCTTGGTCGAGCAATGTCTCCAATTCGTGATCTTCAAACTTTTTTGGCTGTCCGGGCCGTTAATCGTCCTCCAAGTCAAAATTGCCACTTTTAAACCGTGCATACCACTTCTGGCACGTACGCTCCAAATACGCATCAAAATACGATGACTTTCGGCAGCCTTCTTCTTCATATTGAAGTAATGAAGAAGTACTCCCCGCAAAAACACTATTCGGCACGAAATTCGACATTTTCAGAGTAAAAAAAAGGATTGTTGTTTACGCTTCAGCTAAATGACATACTGATTCTGCAACTATATGACAGTAGCTTCCCAGTAGTATACAGTAGTAGTAACACATATTTGGAAAGGTGTTACTGGAATAAAAGTCAAGTTACGCCATCTGTTAGAAAACCCCTATTATATAGGGTCCGCTATCTAACGTTTTTTTTTCAACTTGTGCTTATTTCGTGAATGGTATCACTTAGCTCATGTCTGATTTGACAGATAATTAGTTTTATCCTTCCGCTGAACGAATATGGTTGTGTATACGCTTGAACAACGCCGGGAAATATTGCGACATTACTTTGAAAATCCGATGCCGATTTTGCCAAAGATCATCTTTTCAGATTAAGCTCATTTTGATCTTGGCGGGTTGTAAACAAGCAAAATTGTCGCATTTGGGGCACAGAAAACCCGCACGCATACATTGAAAAGCCGGTGCACCCAAAACGAGTCACTGTTTGGTGCGGATTTTGGTCCAGAGGCATAATTGGGCCATTTTTCTTAGAAAATGAGCAAGGAGTGGCCGTTACAGTCAATGGCGATCGTTATCGGGCCATGTTGAAGAGGAGGATATTGGCAACATTTGGTTTCAACAGGACGGCGCTACGTGCCACACAGCCGAAGCTACACTCTGCATTTCATTTGACATTTCTCAATTTCAGGCTAACTCAATTTGAACCATGGAAAGATACACAATCGAGCAACGCGTTAAAGTTATTCAGGCTTATTATGAAAATGGGCGTTCAAATCAAAATGCATATCGTGCACTTCGTGATTTTTTCGGTCTATTTAATCGTCCAAATGTGCGTAAAATCGGAAAAATCGTGCAAAAATTTAAGCAAACTGGTTCTGTAGGAGATGTGGAAACACCAGTGCATGCTCGTACAGCTCGTACTGCAGAAAATATTGCTGCTGTTCGCGATAGTGTGGCTGAAGAGCCGTCCACCTATATTCGTCGTCGTGCCCATCAATTGCACCTCTCAGGCTCGTCGTTGATGAACGTTATGCATAAAGACTTGCATTTACACGCTTACAAGGTGCAATTGACTCAAGAATTATTATATACTAGCTGACCCAACGAACTTCGTCTCGCCCAAATATAATAATATCTGAATTGAAAAATTTTAATACGATCATGACTTTATTAAATTAAATACAATGCATCTTAACTCACAACGCCAATTAATTTCTTCATCAAAATTTCCAAGGAAATAAATTTGAAGAAATTTGTGATCAGTTTCTTGAGTTTGTGTGATGTTTTCCTTCGTTGAAGCGCTTTCGTAAATTTGTAATATTTGCATTCGAAAAAGAATTTACCTTAAAAGTAGGGTTAGGGCTTCGTGTTTTGATAATATTCGCCCCCAAATGAAGTCATTTGGAAGGAACTGCTATACTTTTGTTGTATGTATGTATGTTGTCCAAGAAATGCTTCGATCGAGTATCTTCGCCAGAAAGCAATGATGCCAATGGCTCTGGTGGCGCTGTCAATTGTGGTAATTTTACCTTTCCGCTCGCACAACATATTCCTGGTGGTTCTTGTCGGAACCTCAAAGCATTGCAATATTGACAAACAGTGCTCATTGTACCGAAGTTGGCCATATCCGCTGCGTAATCGAATGTTGGATCGTACCTGAACGCCAAACGTTCGTTAATGATTGTGTCGGTTGGCCGTCTTTTTTGTCGACGTTCAAAATTACTTCGAACGTTAGCTTGTACTGATCGAGTCGAACTTGATTGAATACGTTGTTCCGGAGACATAATCGATCGAAATTCTTACACGATTTCCTTTCAAACAGTGTCTGCGTTCTTCATCTTTCTCATTCACACGATGGTTACTTGTTCGAGCTGAGTTACGCGTATGTCGACCGTCTAACTGGTAGCATTTTAAAGCGCAAACCAAAAAGCAAAATATTAAATTATCAAGAACTTATTTGACCACAGTAAACAAAAACACAAAATTATCACGCACTGATCACTTTTCAACTTTTTAAAATAGACTATGTATGCAAGAAAGATAGATTACTATCATTATTGTATATCATATCAAAAATTGTCATATTTTATTGTTTTTTTTAATCTCATATATTTTTTTTTTCATTTTCATTTTTATTTTTCTAAACATTGATGTGACAGCAAACAACTGATGTAAACTGGTTTTTTCTAATATTTTTTTCATACAAATTACAAATAGTTTCATACAAATTAAAACTAAAAATTTTCGACTTTTCCCATCGATTTTCTCAACATTTTCTTTCATACAAACCTTGTCCTGACAATTACGAATACAACAAAATAACAATCAGTCAAATCGGTCCAGGCGTTCTCAAGTGAAGGCGTTACATACATGTGGCATTTAATTTTTATATATACAGGGCGTTTCGTATAAGAGTGATCAAAAGACTAGGGCGTGTAGGACGGGTCGAGACAAGAAAAAAATCGTATAGGAGGGGGGGGTCAATTTCCGCCCGTTTAGGCGGGAGGGGCCATTTTATAAAAATCCGACTTAACACCGAAAAAAATAATATTAAAAAATAATGGTTAGACCTAGATAACTTTTGCTTGCTGATTTTCAAAGCCAAATATCCGCTTCTTAATATTCTTTTTAAATTAGGTTCCTATGTCAAACAGTTTTTGAGAAATTTAATGACAAAGTTAAAATTTGGAAAAAAAATTTAAAAAAAAAAATGTTTGGTCGCAATTTTTTTTAAAAATTACGGTATTAAGTATAAAAATTTTTCCGACCATAAAATTCTTTAATCAATTCTAGAGAGAATGCTTCAAATCGGAAGTATTTATGTTTTGTAGTTTCCGAGAAAAATGAAAATTACGAAGCATACTTTCCTTTCAAACACCAATTTTTTGGCTACTTGTGTTTTATTACTGGTGCAAAAATATGGAAAAAGGAAGGAGTGTACTTCGTAATTTCCACTTTTCTCGGAAACTACAAAATATAAATCCTTCCGGTTTGAAGCATTCTCTCTAGAATTGATTAGAGATTTTTATGGTCGGAAATATTTTTATACTTAATACCGTAATTTTTTAAAAAAAAAGTGATATCAGCGTTCGTTTTTGAGTTATGATAATAAAATTTTATACTTTGGTATAGAGTAGCATTATCCGTTAATATGCCAAATATGGGCGTGATCCGCGCATTTTTAGGTTACACAGGCAAAAGAGGGTCTTAAATGGTTATATTGTTAAATATATAAACTTCCTGAATAAAACTTTACATAACAACTTATTTTCCAATAAAACATTATAACAGCACAACTGGGCGAGGTCCGCCCACTTTTACACTACTTATACAGTATAGCTCATGAAAACAAATTTATTACCACGGAAATAAAGTTTGAACACAACACGGAAAAATTTGAACACAATAATAAAACAACTAATCTAGTTATTTTGTTGCGAAAATAGGTAACGACCACGCTTACTATTTATTAAGAGGCGGAGCTAGGACTCATGGAGCCCGGGAAGGTTAATCAACTTGCAGCCCCAAAAATTCTTAGAATTCAATAAGTCAATACTTGATTTCCAAAACTGCCGCTCCGGGGGGACTGCCACTCCTTCCTCCCTAGCTACGCCACTGTATTTATACCCGTCTGTGATTAAATGTGGTTATAAGGTAGCTTTGCTTATAACCAGATATGTATTTTCTCTAGTTTCAGTTTGAATTTCACTCTATAATGCTACTGTTCTGCAATCTAAATATATTAGGAATTTAAATTTTAATAATTAATTAATATAATTAATAATAAGATAATTTTTCAAAACTTTTAGGTGTAGGTGTATCTAGGATTCGGCCATGCCGAATATGGCACTCTTACTATTTTGATGTAGTTAGTGAACCAAGGCTTATCAGGTTTATTCAGAAACTTCGTTTTTTCAGGTACATGCTTGTTAAAAAGTGAGATAACTTCATTATTAAAAAACTTGATTATTCACCTCTGCCATCCTATAAATTCCAATCAACGTTCTCAACATCTGCCAAAAGAACATCATATATCGGTTTCCAAAATAATCGAAGAAAATGTTCCGAATATATAAAAACAAATCCAATAAAATTGTTGTTTAGAGGAAGTCTTTTCCTTATATGTATTCCTCCAGCCTGTCTCAGGAGTTGTAGCACTTCAACTACAACTGGATGCATGTTTGTAGCAAGGACTGCAGCATTTTAATTACAATCTTCGAATGCTCTTTTTTAACTAGAAGGAAAGAATAGGTGTAGTGTTGTTGTATAGTAATTACACTGACTTTTATATGGGTTTTTATAAGTCACACAATATATGGGTTTTTATAATCTAATGACAACGTAAGCAATAATATAGCAATACAACCAGTACAAAGTTACATTAGAAATAATATATCGTACACTTAATGAACTTAACATTGTAGAAAATAATTGAATGTCGTGCGACTAATTGACGGTATTAGAAGAATGGTCTCTGACACCTTTTTAAATTGGTGATTGGTTTTGCTAAACTAATATTCCGAGCCATCAACACTTTTGTGATCGTATTGTATATACAGGGTTAGGTGATTGAAGTGTTACCAACTTCACACCGGTATATCTGGAAACGCGATATCCAATTGTGTCAAATTCATAACAATGACAGCTGTTTATATTGTTTACAAGCTACCACAAGCATTTGCGCCTAAGTTTTATAGAATAAAAGTTATTCGAAATGGAGTCAAGCGAATTGGAAGTACGGATAAACTATTGTGAAAGGTTTTCAAAACCAGCCTCACTGGACTTTCAAAAAAATTGTTCGACAGCTAAAAGTAAGCCGGAAAACTGTGTCGAGAGTATTGAAAAAATTTAAGGAGGACTTGGTCGTCACTCGGGAATTAGGTTCTGGCAGAAAAAGGGGAATTGGTGACCAGAAAAACAAAAACAAAATCGCCACTATTTTTCAGAAGAACCCCAACATTTCGAGCAGACAACTGGCGCAGAAGAGGGAGTGTTCCGAGTTTTTTATTCGTAAAGCCAACGTCTGAAGAGTTCAAAGTACAAAAAGTTCCACACAGAAATGGTGTGAAGAACAGAAAGGCAAAAAAGCGCCAAAAAATTAAAAAACAAAATTTTTTGAAAAATTCGATTGCTGCATCATGGACGATGAGACGTATGTTTTAGCCGACTTTTCGCAGATCCCAGGCCAGGAATTTTACACTGCAGACTTTGGTGCCTCGAGAAGCAAATCCTCCAAATTGTCCATAGCTTAGTCAAATTGAAAGGTTTACTGGGGCTTTAGTCAAAAGAGAAATCAAGGCAACAAAGAAAATAGCCAAGGATGCTAAAGATTTTCGGGAAAAGTTTTATTCAGCAGCTCGAAAGGTATCGGATAATAACATAATATCCTTAATGGAAGGGGTGCCAGAAAAGTTAAAAAGATTTCTAAAAAGCTTAATAAAAACGGTTAAAGAATGTGTTTCGTTTTTAAAATCGGACTACTAGTTCAGGAGATTTTTTTAATTTTGTGATGGACAATTTGTTTTTAAACGCTGTCCTTATTTGAGTGGAAAATCACAACAAGCTATTGTTCGTGAGCTGAGGCATCTCAAAGTGAAAAAAATGTTTGTGTATCGCAAATTGAAAATTGAACTGAAATTGTTCGGAAAGTGATAGCTCGACTTGAACGAACTCCACGCCGTAGTGGCAAACAAATGGCCAAAAAACTGAAAATATCCCAGCGAAGCCCCGACGCATATGAGCTCAAGGTAAAGCCTTGCAAGTTCCAAAAGGCACATGATCATGCAGCAAAGCAAAAAAAGTTAGAATCGAAAGAGTAAAGGAGTTGTTCGCTTGCACAAACTGATGAGAAAAATTTCCCTACTGAGCAGTTCATAAACTCTCAAAATGATCATGTTTACTTAACTGAACACACTTACACACTTACATAAATTTCAGCCTACGAACGGCAACCCGAAGTAATTTTCCATTTCAAGTAATGGTATGGGCAGCTCTGACTGGTGTCAAAGTCAATGCGATATCGGGAAAATGTTTTGGAAGCTGCTTTAAAGTTATGGGCACGCAAACATTTCGGTCGTACACCATGGACATTCCAGATTCGGCACCGTCTCATAAAGCTCGAGTGAACCAAGAATGGTTAACCATGTTCCACACTTCATTTTGTCCACACAATGGCTTTTGAATTCGCCAAATGCAAATCCGATGGACTATGACCTGACTATTCGTGCAGGATGCAACTAATTTTTTAACTGTTTGAAGACCATAGTCAAGGGAGAAGTTGTCTACATCGAGCTAAAGCGAATGGATTCTAAAATTGTTATTATTTCCACACATATTTGTAATTTGAATCAATAAATAATAATTTCACCCAAAAAAAAAATATGATCGTTTGAATAGGTAACAGTTCAATTGCCTAACCCTGTAGTTAGTAGTTCATTAATGTGACGTCGATTCAAATGACTGACTCCCCTCCGCTGTTCGGTAATATGTTCGAGACGTACTTAGCTTTATATGTGAAGTATGTACTCAAGAATAATAGAATACAAGATTGCGCAATGCGCAGGTCCGTTATTCGCAGTCGAAAATTTGACAACCGTCATTCCAGCGCGTGATGTCAAGATAGTTGTGTTTGCTTGCATGAATTGCATTCCCATTGCGATACTGCAAAATAAGAATTGCACAGTAATAATAATAATTTCCGCTTGAGAAATTATATTCTTGGACGCATCTGCCATCTCTCACAGGTATTTGCACTTTATTATGTTTTGGTGACCCAAAATAATCGTATTTCATTATATTTAGGAATTAAAAACTCGCGCCCGCGATTGCGACGATGAATCTGAATGCGAAATAGAAGACTTAGAGTATGATGGTATTGAAAACTTTGCTGGATATATATGCCACAAACTACGCAATGATTTACCGCATATATGTAGCTGTTAACAAACAAGAAGACACATCATACACCTGGTTAATCATTTGAGTGAAGGTGGCCTGTTGAAGCAAATGGCAGAGATGATGTAAGCGCTTAGAAAAAAAATATTTATAGCAATTAATGGCGATGGTTTGCTCATTATAAATGACTTTGTAAAAAAACACATTGAGCAAGCTTCCGATGTCAATTGCCACATAAAGGTTAAAGAACTGTTTTTCCGGGCCAGAATTTTCTTCAAAATCAGACAACTGAATAAAGAACTTGAAGATAATGCCCACAAAAGGAAAAGGAAACTATGTAACAGTATTACATATTACATATAAGCTAATATAAATTAGATAATATTATTATTATTATTATAAATAAAATTATAATGATGAAATGAAAAAATAAAAACCAATTTTAAATCAAATTTTAATTCTACATAACTTTAATTGGATTCACAAAGGTAAAAGTACATATGTGAATATTGTGTTTTGCTGCAATTGGTAAGCAATATGATGCCGCTGTAGATTTTCAAGTATTTAAAAGTAAATTTTCAAGATTTTTAACTACGCAAATATATTCACTTTACAAAAAAGCTGCAAAAAAATGCAAAAGCTTACACTTTTACATGCAAATCGCACATTAATTTGAGAGTTCGGCATATTGAAAAACTATGATGACGTAGATGTGCAGAACGAAGCATTTTTGAAACCTGATTAGCGTAATCTTGTATTCTATCATTCTTGGTATGTACTTATGTATGATTATACAATTGCCATGAAAGTACAATTATGCGAAAGAGTATTTTGTGCGACTTTCATTTAATTTGAGACGAAGTTTGTAGGAGTTTATAATTATAAATAGATATAGGAAACTCAAATGCTTATAATTATCTTAACAGATTTATCTCCCGTATTTGTATGCTTTACCATACCTTAGTTTTGAATCGAACTTTGAATAAAACGAACGTTGGGTTTTTAATTTCATCTCAGCTTAAAATTTTTTCCTCCAGAAATGAAAGTTCTGGCAAAAGTTCGGTTTGGCCCAGATTTAGAGGTTTGGCTTCGCTAAACCGGACTTTTGCTACCCTCTTCCCCCCTGAATATAACCAGGTTAACATTTTTTGTGGCTTGGCTTTGGTTTAGTATTTATGGAGTTTTGGAGGTCAGACCTTTGAAGTGCGATATCTTCCAAACTATTAAGTATAAATACCCCTTTTCTTATTAGAGGAAATTTGCTATATACTAGTGTAATTGATAAAAATATCAAGGCACTTTAATATATTTGAACCTTATCTTTAAATTATATATGTATATTTGAATACTCTATGGCACTTCTAGGCATCAGGCGTAACTGTTTCAGATGTTTGCAAAACTACTTACGAGGAAATAAAGAAAGATAAAAAGCATCGTTATGTAATTTTCTTTATTCGTGACGAAAAACAAATTGATGTTGAAACTGTGGGAGAACGCAATTCGGAATACGACCAGTTTCTGGAAGATATACAAAAATGTGGTCCTGGAGAATGCCGGTAATTAATATTTATTACAATGGACTAATAAAATATATAAATAATTTTGGTAAATTAATATAAATCTTTGGTTCTCAGGTATGGACTGTTTGATTTTGAATATATGCATCAGTGCCAGGGAACATCTGAAAGTTCTAAGAAGCAGAAACTTTTCCTAATGTCATGGTGTCCAGACACAGCAAAGGTAATATTAATTAAGCCAATTAAATAAAAATCCTCCTAATGGATAGTCCCGAAAAGAAAATCGCTGATTCTGTTTTCTGCTTTCTGTTGTTTTTTGCGTCTTCGAAATTTTTGTATTTCATACAAATCAGGGTTCGGTAAACGTTTTTTATATCGCTCAGTTCATAACCCTAACTGAAGATAACAATATTACCATCCTCATTGATAAATATCTTTTCATCCAAGTATAAAGAAATAAATACGTTCAACATAATTCCATGCTTTCCAACTCTTCTTATCTTCAAATATTTCGATACGCAGGCAAAGCATCGATCTTTGAAGTAGAGATTCAACGTAGAGATCAAAAACGACAGAGGAAAAGAGTCGTTTTGGTTTGGTGATTGGTTTTGGTTGGTTTCTAGGTTGAACGGTTGATAATGAAATTTTGAGTGTGTTTTGTATGAACATGCTTTTGTTGGGTTTCGTAATGGATTATTAAAAATTCATTTCGGCATTGTGTGTGGTGGTAAGCTATAGGAGTAGCAAATACGTAAAATATTAATATGTAAAAAATGGTTTTCTAACATAAGTAATTTTAATATATTGTATACATATTTCTACTATACAAATCTGTTATGAATTATTAAAATTTGTAAAGCACAGTGCTAGATCTCGCCAGAGTCGCGGCCAAGAATAAAAAAATCGCATGCTGATTTTATTTTATTCTCTAAATAAAGTAAATTTAAATTTATGTGGTTATTTATTTTTATTATTATTTATTTATTTTTATTATTATTTATTTATTTTTATTATTATTTATTTATTTTTATTATTATTTATTTATTTTTATTATTATTTACTTATTTTTATTATTATTTGTTGAATGCACAAGAATTTCAGTTTAAAATAAATAAAGAAATACGCAATAACACTTTTAACGAAATACGCAATAACACATTCTTGTGAAATTCTGTGACACGAAGCAAAAATACGTTGATCGGAAATATGTTATTCCGTTAGGTCAAAGTAAACAAACTTTGATTGTTTTTCTAAGAAGATAAGAGGCGACGAGTGGTCGCATGTTATCTATGTACGTTTTTAAAAGGATACGTAATAGTAGTTTACTTTATAGAAACGAAGAGTTCTTTTATTCATTCGTTCGTGATCTCTAATAGTGACAAGATCGTATCTTAAAGTTATTTAAAATAAAGACTTTAACATTTATATTCAAAAGTGAACTTGTGTTTTATTTCTAAATCTAATAGGTTATGAGCCCAGACACGGTCCATTGATTGTGATTAATATAACAAAAATATTATTAAACTTTTCGTGAACTATAAACTATAAAAAAAAACTTGAACTATTTAAATATAAGAATAAAAATAAAATATTAAAAAAATGGAAAAAGTGAAAAGAAACATTAAGCCTTATGATAGTGAAAAATATTCAATTTGGAAGTTTACATGAAGTTCGGGAACAAATTACTGAAGATTGTGAACATTGTAAAACTGCACAAATTGCAACAGATGATCTACAAAATGATTTTGCATTTATGATGAGATGAGCTTCTGATCATATAATAAATGACGAAAATCTGTTTGCTGATTATATCAACTTGGAGTGCCAATAAAAATAGCAGTTGCAAAGTGTGGAGAATGCCCTGGAAGATGTTCTGTAAAGATGTTTCACAAAATTTACTTTCCGTTAAAAGGATGCAAGATGCTGGAATGGCTATTGAATTTAATACAGGAGGTGTAAAAGTTAGTAAGGATGGACATGTAATTATTGATGGTAAATAATGGTAAATTGGTATGTATGAATAATGTACCAATTATTGACTTTGTTTTGAGTAGAACAATATATGCGTCAAATGCAATTAAAAGGAATGATTATCTATTGTTGCATGAAGGATTAGGACATATTAGTAAAGGAAAATTTTTAGATATAAAAGTCAAAAATATGTTTAGCGATATTAACCTTTTAAAGAATGTGCAGCCTAATAATGAATTATGTGAGGCATGTATAAACGGGAAACAAGCTAGACTAAGGTTTAATAAATTTAAAATTAAGGACTATATTAAAAGACCTTTATTTGTGGTTCATTCAGATGTCTGTGGTCCGATAAAACCTTCAACAATTGATGGCAAAAATTAGTATGTAATTTTTGTAAAAATTATTATGTAATTTTTGTTGATCAATATACGCATTACTGTGTAGTTTATTTAATAACTTACAAATCTGATGTTTTTTTCGGTTTTTAAAAATTTTGTCGCAAAAAGCGAAGCTCATTTTAACTTGAGAGTTGTGAATTTATATATTGATAATGGTAGAGAATATTTGTCAAATGAAATGCGTGACTATTGTGTTGAAAAAGGCATCAGTTACCACTTAACAGTTCCACATACTCCACAATTGAATGGTGTGTCTGAACGCATGATAAGAACAATAACAGAAAAAGCTCGTGCTATGGTTAGTGGAGCAAAATTGGACAAAGCCTTTTGGGCTGAAGCTGTTTTGACAGCAACTTATTTAATTAATAAAAGTCCAAGTAATGCGTTGAAAGACAGTATGAAAACACCGTATGAAATGTGGCATTATAAAAAGCCTGATTTAAAATATTTAAAAATATTTGGTTCGACAGTATATGTACATAATAAAACAAGAAAAAGAAAATTTGATGAAAAATCATGAAAAGGTATACTTGTCGGGTATGAACCAAATGGATACAAATTGTGGGATGTGGAAACTGGGAAGTTTGTGACAGCGAGAGATGTTATCGTTGATGAAACAAACATGATAAATTCTAGGACTGTGGTAAAGAACAGAGTAAATTTGAAGGACTCTGGTAATGAAATTAATATCCCGAATGAGAGTACGGATGAAATAAAATTAATTTTTCCGAATGAGAATTCGGAAAGGAAATCTGATGTATTGAAATCAGATAAACAGCCTAGTGGTGTGGTAACAAGTAAAGAGAATGCCGATCCACTTGAGAGTGGTGGAAATGTATTAGAGAATACAAATGAATATAATAGTCATCTGTCCAACTCTCATTTGAATAAAAGAATGATTGAAACTGAAGTCAGAAGAAGTGAAAGATTGAAGGAACGACCACAGATATCATATAAAGAAGAAGATTTGTGTATCAGTAGTTGCATAATGAATGCACAGAATTTCATTAATAGTACTCCAAATTCTTTTGATGAAATTAAAAACAGAAACGATAGGCTATATTGGGAAGAAGCAATTAAAGAAGAGCTTAGTTCGCATTATTATAACCAAACTTGGTCTCTTGTACCAAAACCTGAAAATATAAATATAGTTGGTTGTAGGTGGGTTTTTACGATTAAATATGATGAATTAGGTAACCCAATTAGATATAAAGCTAGGCTCGTTGCACGTGGTTTCACACAAGAATATTTAATTGATTACGATGAAACGTTTGCTCCAGTAGCAAGAATTTCTAGTTTCCGATTTATATTATCGGTTGCAAACCAATTTAATTTAAAAGTTCAACATATGGATGTTAAAACTGCCTTCTTAAATGGCATGTTGAAAGAGGAAATTTATATGATGGTTCCTCAAGGATTATCCTGTGGTAGTGATAAAGTCTGCAAATTAAATAAAGCCATTTATGGACTTAAGCAGGCAGCAAGATGATGGTTTGAAGTTTTTGAGCATGCTTTAAAAGAAATAGGTTTTGTAAACTCAGCGGTAGATCGTTGCATTTACATTCTTGATAAAGGTAATATACTTAAAAATTTATATGTGTTATTATATGTAGATGACTTAGTAATCGCAACAGCAGGTATTGAAACAATGACGAATTTCAAAGGATATTTAATGAGCAAATTCAGAATGACTGATTTATTTGAAATTAAATATTTTATTGGAATAAAAGTCAATAGAAATGATAATACAATAATTCTGAGTCAGTCCGCTTATATTGAAAATGTTATAAAGAAATTTAAAATGAATGATTGTAATCCAGTTAATACTCCACTTCCAAGCAGACTCAATTATGAAGCATTGAATTCAGGTGTAAAGTGTGATGCACCATGCCGTCATTTAATTGGCTGTTTAATGTATATTATGTTGTGCACACGACCTGATTTAAGTACATCTGTCAATGTTTTGAGTCGATATAACATCAAAAATAATAAAGAGTTGTGGCAATGTCTGAAAAGAGTTTTGAGATATCTATGAGGTTCTATTGATTTGAAATTAGTTTACGCTAGTTTATTGGCTATGTTGATTCTGGTTGGGGTGGAAGTGAAAATGATAGGAAAAACACTACTGGTTACTTATTCAAAATATTCGAAACATGTTTAATTTGTTGGAATACAAAGAAACAAAACTCCCATGGTAGATGGTTGCAGCACCATCTACTGAAGCAGAGTATATGGCACTGTTTGAAGCAGTTAGAGAAGGTTTGTGGCTTAAATCGTTAACGAATAGTATAAAAATTGAATTAAAAGAACCAATTAAAATATATGAAGACAATCAAGGTTGTATAAGTATAGCAAGTAATCCTTCTTGTCACAAAAGATCAAAACTCATCGATATTAAATATCATTTTTCAAGAGAGCAGGTTGAAAATAAACTAATCAATATTGAGTATATTCCTACAGATAAGCAGCTAGCCGATATTTTAACGAAGCCGTTACCTGGAGTAAGATTTTTGTTTTTGAGAAGTCAAATTGGATTAAATTATTGAAAATAGATAAAATATTAAATGTAAAAGTAATGTTCATAAATATATGCACATGATCTGATTGGGTTTTTCTGGGTTTTTCCCAATCCTTGCAACAAATGTTGGATCGTGATATTGTAATGCCCCAGAATATACGACTTGTCACATGTTAATAATATGTTATATAAAATTTAATAATATGAAGTATGATTTGTAACGATCAATGTATTTTTGAGGAGGTGTGTTGAATGCACAAGAATTTCAGTTTAAAATAAATAAAGAAATACGCAATAACACTTTTAACGAAATACGCAATAACACATTCTTGTGAAATTCTGTGACACGAAGCAAAAATACGTTGATCGGAAATATGTTATTCCGTTAGGTCAAAGTAAACAAACTTTGATTGTTTTTCTAAGAAGATAAGAGGCGACGAGTGGTCGCATGTTATCTATGTACGTTTTTAAAAGGATACGTAATAGTAGTTTACTTTATAGAAACGAAGAGTTCTTTTATTCATTCGTTCGTGATCTCTAATAGTGACAAGATCGTATCTTAAAGTTATTTAAAATAAAGACTTTAACATTTATATTCAAAAGTGAACTTGTGTTTTATTTCTAAATCTAATATTATTTATTTATTTTTATTACTATTTATTTATTTTTATTATTATTTATTTATTTTTATTATTATTTATTTATTTTCAAATGTACATACAAATTTAAATGTTATTTTTATGTTTCCCGCAAAGCTTTTGTGGGTTTTCTGCAGGAAATATTAACACATTCTTATTTCATTATTGTGGTTGTTAGTTTACCGTTTAATTACAATTACAGATTACTTAATAAAAGTTAATTAAATGAAATGAGTATTTGCAAATAAAAAATATTGTAGGGTACCCACATACCCGAACTCAGCTCCTGACTATTTCACACACACAAAATTAGCACAAACTTGACAAACTGCTTATTCCTACACTTTAAGTGTAGGATTTTCTGTACCGACATTCTGCTTGCGCTTTTCACTCACAGCATCTTGGCTTTTTTAGCCAGCACTTTCAGAACGTGGTTCTGAATATTTTGCAATTGTTTGCAATGAATCGACGTTGCTTAGGCAGTTATGCCGTCCCGTAAGGATGACTCACAAAGAGACAGATATGCTTGTTTTAGTAGGTTATATGTGCAGAAATTACACAAGTTATATATGAAGTAAGCGGATTTTCTAAGTTTCGTTCACAGTGACTCGACATGTGTGCGCCAACTGAGATTCTTATCCACTAGTACTCCCAGATATTTAAAATTATCTACCTCTGCAATGCACTTGTCACTTAAATTATTAGCATCCTTTTCTCAGTTAGCTTGTAGACAATCTAAGTTATGATATTAATGTTATGTACATAACATTTTTTTCAAGGCATTCAATGCTAATTCGTTAACGTGATACCATCTTGCAATTGCATTGAAATCCATCTGCATTCTTTCGATAGCTATGTTGAGCACTCTGTTGGATACCACAATTGCTGTGTCATCGGCATACGCAAAGGTGCATCTATTTTTTAGCACATTGAGCATGTCATTTGTGTATATAATGTACAGCAGGGAACCCAATTTCGAGCCTTGGAGTACGCCATTATTTACTAATTTTTCTTTGTTACCAATTTTTACAGTAAAGGATCTGATATTTAAATAGTCATTGAACCATTCAAGGATTATGCCTCGTATTCCTATCCGGTATAGGCTTGTAACAATTTTTTATGGGACAATGTATCGAACGCTTTGCTAAAATCAACAAATAGCGCTAAGCTATGATTTCCTTTACTCAAACTTTCATTTAAAAAGTTAGAAAAAATGCCCAAAAGTTTGTTTATGCTCTCTCCACTTTGGAAACCATATTGACTGGGATGTATTTTGTTTAGAGCTGAGCGATATTTCACGACCTGTGATTTTGTCACAGGTACACAAAATCACGAGTCACAGTTGCGATTGAAAACGCTCCGAACCTGTGACTAGCTGTCACAGGTACAGCGGAAAGATATTTAACGAACTGTGATTTCATTGAAATGAAATCACGAGTCAGTTTGCTGCTCTAGCGTTTCGTTATTGTTACAACGAGTTATTGTCCCAGCTAGAAGCAGTGATGCCCTTTTTTGTGCAATTTGTCGCAATCAGGGATTTCTTGTCTGGATTTTGTGGGATTACCTGTTTTACTGTTTTTATTTTGCGATATTTGTACTATATTTTGGATACTACTGAAGACATGAACGAAAGTTGTTATGTGTAAATATCTAGGTAGGACTTGTTTTTTTCAACCTTAGACTATGATCATGCAGCTCAAATAAAAATTTTATAAATGCGTATTGTAAAATACGGAATGAACTTAATAACATTAATAACTTAACACTTTCAATACGATTTTGCCTTCATTATTTTGAAAAAATACAAATAAGATTTTGGTAATAAAATATTAATACAAGAATGTTTTTTGCATATAAAATATGTATATATTAGTAGTTTTAATGACTTAAAATTGGTGTCTGTATTAATTCATACTTCTGTAAAATATGAATGCTTTTAAAGTTAACGAATAGCTTCACTTCGTTCCTATAGCAATAGCGAACCAAACCAAAGCAGATCTGAAATAATGCCGTTATTTTGAATGCATGTAGCACGTTTTTGCGCACTCATTTTATAGCGACTGCCTTGTCACGAGTCACGGGTTTTTATACCTGTGACAGTACTTTCACAGTCACAGGTCGGAGCTGCTCCAGAAAAATCACGGAATCGCTCACCTCTAATTTTGTTGTACTTTTTAATAAAACTTTTTAGTCTCCGCGCAAAAACTTCTTCTAGTATTTTTTCAATTACTGGCAATATTGAAATTGGTCGATAATTTTTATAACTTGTTTTGATCCCGCTTTTTAAATTGGCGTAACTATGGATTCTTTTAATATTTTTGGTATCATACCCGTTGTCATGCTTTGTTTTATTATTTATCTCTTTGCATGCCTTTTATATAAATTATCTTTTTTTACACAGCAAGCTATTAATTCATTATTTATCCATGGATTTAGGTTTCTCTGTTTTTTTTTTATTGTTATTTGCTTGCGCGAATTGTATATTTGTTGAAAGGTTGATTGTAGTTCATTATATAATTTATTAACATCTTCAATTTCTAATTGTTTTTGCCGATTGGTATCCCTGATAAGATCGTTCACCCTATAGTCTAATATTTTATTTATTTGTTTTTCTTGTGCAGTCATAATATTTTCCGAAAGTTCAATAGAACATAAAAGAGAGTAGTGATCGGATACGTCAGTTTGGATCACAGCAGTTTGTACATATTACTCATGAACTCTCACCAACAGATGATCAATGCATGACCGCGTATCACGGTTGATGTCCACTCTTGTGTTCTCAGCAGGGTTCGGAAATGCTCGCTCCTGTTTCGCAGGAAAAATTGCATGCGCTCCTGCTCGCTCGAGGGAGCGTTTGTTTTCAGGAGCACGAGCGAGCAGGAGCAGGAGCGGCAAAAAAGGAGCGCTGAAGCTGAGCTCAAGCTCATCCGTAAAGGTATGCGCGGAATTGGAAAGGTCACTTGTTACTCTTTGATATTTTGTGTTTCCTTCACATAGACTGCAATTCGTCCTCCTTTGTGATCTCTGTTCGCATACTCTGCATTGAATCCTAATATGGAATATTCTTTCTCTTCGTTACTAATATTTGTCTCGACCAGAATTATTACGTCCACATTAGATAGTATATTATTGATCGTTGCTAAAAATGTTAAGAAATGTTTTCTAAGGGATCGTATATTATTAAAGACCTTTGGATGAACATTTGATTATTACTTTAACAGAAGAATATCTTCTTCCGATGAAATTTTTAATACCTTAGTCGTTTCGTTTTTTTAGCAAGAACTTTAATCCTTCCATCCATCTCTAACCCATATAAAGCTCCAATTGTTTTCCTTGGCCTTTGTTTTTGCCATTCACAATGATGATGTCGGTTAGTAGCCGTGAGCTGATCTCCAATAATTATACAATTATTATTAGTGTTATTAGTACTATTTCTTCCTTCTCCTCCTTTATTTCCTTTTTAATGGATGCTAATTTTACTACAATTGTTTTGTTTTTTGATTTCACCCTGTATGCGTCAACAATGTCATTCTCTTTAATTTCGACATTTGCTGCCTTACTAACATTTACAACAGTCTGATAACGCTCTCATTTTCTAATTGTGGTACATTCCTTAGCTCTATCTCTAAGCTGTTGATTTTCGTCTCTAACAAGAGTATACGTCTATCATTGTCTTTATTCTTTGCAGATAGATCTTTCACCTGCTCTGCTAGCTGCGCTATGGTCTCATTTATTTTAGTGAGTGCACTAGCCTTCACTAGTCTTCACTACCCAGTTGTTTCATAATTTTTCATCTCCTTGGAATCAGATTTTACTTCGTTGACATCATTATGCAGAATTTTTAAGTCCGATGATAAGGAGTTTACGGAAAATGTGTCCGTAGTTTTCAGTTCAGTTGTTTCTCAGTTTGGGTGCGCTGAAACGTATAAATTTACGTTTGCAGCTCTTTCTGGTGTGAATTTTGGTTTCACAGTCCCTTTGGGCACTCCACTAGTAGTTAGCCATCATGAGAGGATCCCATCTTCCCTGGTATCGAGTTTGAGGTCCATCAAATACGCCGGGTTTAGTTTTTTCGTAGATAACACGTGGAAACTTTTGGCATATATACTGGAAATAGTCACCTTGAAAATCAACTTAAGGCCTTATTCAGAGAGTCACGACCACGACGTTATCGGGTGATCCTCTTTGGGGTTTTCGTCGACTTTGACATTTTCTAATGTCTTTGTTTTTGTAATCGACGAAAAGCACAAAGAGGGTCACCCCATAACGTCGTCGTGACTCTCTGAATACGGGCCTTAAGCTTTAACATATTGCTTAATGAGCAATCATCTACGTGGTTCTTTGGTTCGCCAAAAGCTAATTTGTTGCGTTTACCTTTGCTCCACTGCCTCAAATTCGCCACAAATGGTTTACACACTTTATATGGTGCCCATAACTTTTCTTGATCACCAAGTTTTACATGAAAATAGGCTAAATACATTTTATTAACGAAAACACTTATTTTTGCCCTTTGACTTGAAACGATAAAGCTGCCACAAATGTAGCAGAAGGAATCGACACTATGTGCAAATTTTCGTGTAGTAGACATAATATTCCTTTTTCACTAGCAACTAACATGAGACTAACATTTTCTGTTTCCATCAGACGCAAATGATTGGCTAACGGTTTTCGTTCCATTTTCACCACGTGCTGCTAATCATTGGTGTCGATGCAAATTAATGGTATCATCAATACATGTTTTTCAATTCTTTGAAGAACTAACGTTGCCAAATTTGCTGCATTTAGTTTACGGCTTTCAAGAAAACCTCCAAGCGAGTCATGATGTGGAAATAAAACGTGACGTGATAGAGTAGAATGGGTTTCTTATTTGGCGTCAGGGTACCAATATTAGTTAAAAACAAGTGTCAGATCTAAGTCAGCAGAAAAACAATTTTTTTTATTGGCCTGTGTTATTAAAAAAAAAATATAGGAAGGCGAAAATGTCAACAGCCAAAAATACTGTCTATTTGCTAAAATTATTTCGGGTTTAAACACTTTATGAAGAGTATTTAATTTTATTGTTAAATAATTTTCGAGATACTTCAATAAGATCACAGTGTTAAAAATTCTTTTTAAATATTACACAATGTAACACGCGATTTCGTTCGATTTGCGTTCTCTCATATAACATTATTTTTTGAGAGTCAAAACGGCGAAGGAAACAAAAGAAAAGTTGGATAAATATTATGGGGCTAATGCTCCGTCAGATTACACCGTCAAATATTGGTTTCGAGAGTTTCGTGGTGGCCGCAACTCCACTACCGATTAAGTCCCCAGCGGCAGGCCCTGCGATGCGGTTACAGAGGACAATGTCAATAAAATACATGGTGTGGGCTGACCGGAAAATGAAAACGGCCTCTCACATCGCTTCACGGAAGCGAAAAAAATTTTGTTTTTGCAAGACAATGCGCCGGCGGACAAGAGCATCGCAACCACGGCTAAAATCAATGACTTACGGCTCCAATTGCCATCGGATTATTATCTCTTCCCAAACCTCAAAAGATGGCTCATCAATAAAAAATTCAGCTCACGCGAAGAAATCATTGACGCCACGGAGGAGTATTTTGCAGACCTTACAGTATCGCACTGAAATTTGGCATGTCTGCCTAAATATGAACGACTTCAAGGCACCATAACCTTTGTTGCAGCGCATTCTGGCGGTCAAGGAAATGAGGTTCCTTTTCACCCCACTTAGTACTGTGATACGTTTTGGATAAATGAAGACAGCAGCACAACTAAAGACATCGTGCGGAAAAGAACTAGTATGTTGAGGCAGAATTCAGAATTATTGGTCTAATTATTGATATGTCGAAAGTTGCTTTGCAAAATACTAGTTTAGTTTATATAGTTTTGGAAATAGTTTTCTATAATTGACGTTGTTGATGTGGTTTTAAAAAACTATACATATTTGAGAATTGATATCTCTGACACTTGAATATAACGGTTTGTATGCTTTTTTTATCATGAAGGTGCATCATTACTCTTTCAAATTCATAGTGGTCATCGTAGTTCCCTTTTGAATCTTTTGATATAGAGTAGCTTTTATAAGACAATGGAACTGTAAAAAATGCAGGTAATTTTCGAGTGTGTTTATGTTTGTATATGTGTTTACGATATGAGTTTCGTCGCGGAACCAATGCATCGCAGGTAGCTCAAAACATCAATGAAGTATTTAGGGAAGGTGGAGCTGATCATCGGACCTTGGCTTGATAAGTTCCGTTCTGATGATTTTAGCTTTGCAAATGAACCACGTGGAAGACCGGGGAGTAAGTTGGATAATGATAACCTGAAAGCGGATACGTCTTAAACTACGCGTGAACTAGCAGTAGGTTCACGTTTCTATTCCTACAATTTGGATCAACAAATTGCTAAGGTCAAAAAGCTGGATCGATGGGTTCTATATGAGTTAAACGGGCGTCAAAAAAGAAATCCTTCGAAGCTTGCATTTCTTTACTGTCATGGTATAAAATCGAACCTTTTCTAAGCCGCATTGTAACGGTTCATAAAAAATGGATCTTATTCGACAATTGAAATCGTTCGGCACAATGGTTGAATGAAAAAGAGGATCCGAAAGGGAGCCCTAAACGAAATATTCATCAGAAAAAGCTTATGATGTGTTATTAGTACACGTTTTTCCAACCAAATCACATATGAAATTGTTATTGTCATGTGAATGGAGTTGATCATGTATTAGTTTTTATTTAGTTTAAGTTCTCAAGTAATTATATAAATTTACTAGTTGGCACCTAATTGGCCTTATGGCTTATGTGCCAAAACATGCTCTTAAATAAATAAATAAATAATTATAAAAACAATATAAAAAATTGCCTACCTGCATTTTTTGCTCTTACAACGAATTAGTGACCAAGTAATCGAAAAAGGTGATAGAAAATCCGGCAAAGATTTTATTGTTCCCTATACAAACTTGTCCTTTATGCACCAAAAAATGAATAACACTTTTATTTTCATAGGTAGATACAATTTTCAAACGAAGAAAATCGAGTGCCCGGGTATCGTCAGGGGTCAAGTATATTTGGGAAATTTTATCATAAAGCTTTGAGTTTTAAAGCAGAAACTATTAGGCATTCTATGAGCTGTCACGAGCTTCAAAAGTTATTGCTGGTCGAACATAAAAAAAATAAAAAATAAATACAAATATTCTTAATAGCCATAAAGATAAGTGGATTGGCTTTAAAAATGTTAATATTTGTCTTTTATTTTGCGTCGATTACTTTAATACCGCTTGAGATACCCGCACTAAAAGTCAGAAAAAAAATTGAAAAAGCATGTTGGAATGCTTTATTTTGAATTCTTCAGCTTGATTACCATGAGACTCCAGATCAACTTTCATACCTTTCAAAGTTACCTTTCATACCTTTCCAGATCAACTTTCGATACCAAGAAGTGATCTCCCACTGTGCGGCGATGAGGACTGCGCTCTTCATGTAAGGGAGCGCTATCTGGCGTGATGTCAGAATTAAACAATTATTTGATTATTGAAATGTTGTTTGATTCCCTCTATTCTTTTTAAAAAATTTTTGTATTTGGTGACTATTTCGTTATATTCATAGTTTACATTTTTAAGGACAAGCAATGTTGGATTAATATTCGCCATCAAGGTCCTCTGTTGGTCCTCCGTTAAATTCTGAAGTTACATTTCTTTGGTATATTGGTTTATAACATCTACTAGTTATGCTGTGTACTTGTCCTGTTTATAGTTGTCTTTAATAGATGAGATTAATGAAATACTCATACTGTCTTATTACCACTTTCAAATTAGATCTTAAACTAATGCTTATTATAAACTTAAGAAGTAGATAGTCCTATGGATTAATATATTTTTAACTAAATTATCATAAGGTAGTTTTAGTCAAAAAATTTCTAACTAAATGAAAATTCTTAAACGAGACTTATTTCTATGATTATTGAAGTTACTTATTTTATCTATCTATTCTCTTCTATCATAACATATTTATTCTATCCTATTCGTATTTATTCTATCCTACTCCTAATATGCTTCTATACCTTATTGTGATTATCTAACGTTATAATGATTACCTTTTTTCTCAACTCAAATTAATTTTCCGATTGTTCCGACTGTACTTTTCCTTATTTACTATTATATAACTTAAGTAGATTATTATGGTAGGGTTTATCCCAGACTTTAATCTTTTACGACTCCTTGATGACCTCCTAAGGGTGCATCGTGGAAGTTCTTTATTAGGGTTTCTATTTCCTCAGGATCTTCCAAAATTATAGTCGTATTTTCTGTCTGACTATGTTTTCGATGCTCCTCTGATATAAATTGTGTATTTTGTTGTCTCTGTTGTTCTATTTTCGTTGTTTTGAATGTGATTTGAATGTGGTATTCTGGTCGTGGTATCCAATATCTCAGCGCTCTGTACAGCGCTCCACCAAAGTTCAGACTAGCCACAAGGATCCGGTTGGATTGTAGGTTTCCAAAAGAGTTTTATTTTTTTCATGGTCCTACGAAGGCGGATTGATATTGAAGCTACCTAGAGCTAGATAGCAGCACAAACACGAAAACTTTTTTTTTAGAAATTGCGATCTGTCAAACGTCAGCTGTTAATTTCAGCCAAATTCATCGATTAGTTTATTTGTTGTAGTCGTTTGAAGTAAGCAGCTTTTGTGTTTCTTGAAAAATGGAATACTAAAACACTATTATTTGAAAGGGAAAACGGCGAAAGAGACAAAAGAAAAGTTGGATAAATATTATGGAGCTAATACTCCGTCAGATTACACCGTCAAATATTGGTTTCGAGAGTTTCGTGGTGGCCGCAACTCCACTACCGATCAAGTCCGCTGCGGCAGACCCTCCGATGCGATTACAGAGGACAGTGTGAAAAAAATACATGAAATGGTGTTGGCTGACCGGAAAGTGAAGGTGCGCGAGTATTACTGTGCATTATTGGAGCGACTGAAGGCCGAAATCGCCTCAAAAAACACCCTCACATGAAGCGAAAAAAAATTGCTGTCGCATCCACCGTATTCGCCCGATTTGACTCCCTCGGACTATTATCTCTTCCCAAACCTCAAAAGATGGCTCATCAAGCGTTAGCTCACGCGACGCCACGGAGGAGTATTTGCAGACCTTCCGGAAAATAACTTTTCGAACGGGATCAAGAAGTTGGAAAATCGCTGGAATAAGTGTATTGAGCTAAAAGGAGACTATGTTTTTTTCCTACTTAGGTAGCTTCAATATCCGCCCTCGTAGTTTGCACCATGTCTATATTTTAAACATTTTTGGCAATACGGCAAGATTTTCCGAGTTAGGCATTCTTCTCTGATATCCTTTTGGAATATTTTTCCTCCTATCTGATTTACCGAATGTATTGTTTGCTGACGTTTTTTCATGTTTGCTTGAGATAGTCCTTTTATGTGTATGACATGGCAGCAAGTAAGGGTGAGTTCATGTTGATACTTAACGAATTTGAATTTTAGTCTTTCGGATTGACGATGGCTAGCTTCTTTATGATAAAGCGTCTGCTCGCTAGCAAACGTAATTTCCTGTTTTAAAAGTATATTTTCTTCTTTTAATACCTGTATTCTTTTATTTGCCCTCTCCAAAGATGAACAGTGTTCTCTTGATTTTCGCGCAGATCGCTGTTTCAATGTCTTGTTTAATGTCTCGTCCCTTAATCCTTCTTTATTTAATAACCCTATTAATTTTCGTTTTCTTTTAGGTTTTTATCAATTCGTCCTAAAACGCTTTGTCTGTTAACTAATTATCGTGTTACATGTTTTCAACACTAAAACTTCTGATTCCCAGTCGTCCAACTTTTTGGTTGTATTTTTTATTATTTACCTTATTTGAAATACAAGCAATTCTTCTATTATGACGTCCGCTTTTTTTTACACTTGTGACTTGTTCTAGTTCCCCTAGTCTTTATTAACTCTAAATAGTCTTTATTTGAAATTGTAATCTTTAAAACTGTCCAAATTTTTGTTATGAATTCTGCTGACTATATTTTTAATTCTTTGCGGATTGTTTGTAATTATAGATATCTGGTTTCAAAAACTGTGCCATTATTTAAAAAGAACAACATAAAATTTTTATTTTTATAGTATGAACCTCCAAATTATCGTCGCATTAATTGTTTATTTTTTTACTTTGTCAGCATTTTCACGGTCAACTGCTGCACGCTAGCAATTTGCCGGCAATCCATGATGTTTAAGGTTCCGACCTACTATTCGGTTATTTAACCGTAAAATATGCAGAAGTTTTACTGTCCTAATTTTATTTATGTGAAAACGATGTCATCAACTAGCTACCCTTCAACTTTGTTTAAGTAAACAACTAATATTGTAATAGCTGGTAGTATAATAATGGTATAATATTTCGTGTTTTAGCTGGATAAGGCAGAGTTGCTTGCATAACTTTTATTTTACTGTTATATAAAAAGAACTAATAGTATAAAATGGGTTTCCTAAAGGTGGTTGTGTAAAACCAACACAACAAAAAGTCTGTACAGTAAGGTTTTAAAATTTATGTTTGTATTTTAAAAAAGTGTTTATTGAAAGTACAATTTAAACTATATTTATTGAAATATAGGATATTTGTTTATAATATGGCCAGGAAGGTCTTCTCTCACGGCTAGTCAGTGTTGGTTGGTGTGTTATACCATGCATCCTCCAGATACCAGGACAACTTATGTCCACAGATGTGCCGAAGTTCTCCTTTTTCTATATTGCCACAGGCATTGAATTGCTGAACTTGTGGACCTTTCTCATGTAAGGCAGTAGTGCCGAATTAGACATGGAGTTGAAATAAAACTTTGATAGTTATGTTTCTTACTTTATTGATTATGTTTTCCGTCGCTTGAGTTCTTCACCACTAAATACAATATTTCACAACTAAATACATGTACTTCCGAGCTTCACTATTAAAGTGCCGCCTAGAAGTATGTGTTACCACAATGATTCTGACCTACAACAGGTGATTTCCTTCTGTTTTATCTTCCTGCCGGCCTGTATTTTAAGTGATTGTTAGGACATCAATGTGGTTGGTGTGCTCTCTGGTGGACCGGGGCTCAGACTTCGAACATTTATTTGTACTTTATATATTAAAATATATCACCTTTTGTTATGTCGTAAATCCTTCTACAAGAAGGATCACGGACAATGTTATATCGTAAACCCTTCTAAAAGAAGGACCACGACAATGTTATGTGAAGGACCACGGATAAAGATGCCACAGGCAAGGATGTGCCGAGTTTGTGGGTTTGATAGAGATCGGGCAGTTATGCCGTAGTTGGATACCTTTACCATATGCCACAGGCAATAAAGTCCCGAATTTATGGACTTTTTCTTTGTCAGGAAGAAGTGCCAAATTAGACAAGGAGCTGAAATCAAAATACATATGGAAGTTAATATCCTTACGTTTATTTTCGTTTGTCACAATCGCCTTGTACCTTACTTTCATAACTTTACTAGCTAGAGGTAAACTTAACGTAACATACTATTTGAATCTAAAATATTGGTTTGTATTGGATTCGGTTTTGGTCACAGGGTCATTTCTGCATTAATTTTTGCAACTATCTGAAGAATTATTTTTTTTAATAATTCTTAATAACAAATTGCGAATTATTGTTATTTTTAATTTAAAACGACACTCCATTGGTGGTTTTAAACTTAGGCCACTCTAGGCCACATGAATGTGGTCACACGTGTAATTTTGCTGCTAAATTTTGGATGTGTTTATAGGTCTTACCTTCTGAAACCAATTTTTTTGTAAGTGCTCTCTTTTCTGCAGTGCAATGCTTTCCGCGACCCATTCTTGGAGAGAAAACTCAAAATTATTGCTATATTTTGTTTCAATAACATAAAAATTATATAATTACCCACTTCTATGTCTTCAATTTTAAGGAAATATTCTTAATTCCTTTTTTAAAATCACACTGATGAAACAAACACTGATACACTACTATTATTTTGACCGTTAAAAATTATAGTTTTTCTCAGAAAGCACTGATTTCAAGAAGAAACAAAAAACACTTCTTTACGAATCATATAAATATTGTGGGGAGATAAGCTGTGTAACGGTTTTTTACAGTCATGGTCAAAAATAATAAACATATACATGACATATAACAAAAAATGTAAAATGTGTCTTCCCACTACTATTTTTTTGACCGCTGCTGTATATCAGCATTCGCGTTATGCAGACGTAAACCGTGTTACCGTCTTCAAGCTTTTAATATATGCCCAGAAGTATGTGGTAATAACAACGTTAAGCGCTGAGAAATAAAGATACATAAATTTCTAAGTTCAGTAAAAATTTCAGTTCCTTTTGCTGTAGACCGTTTCCGTAACTTCTATCGAATCTTATCGTTTCCTGTTGGAGAATTGAAGTCATAGTCACGTCATCACTGGCAATCTAGTTAGTGAGTTTTTGAGTACGTTAAGTCAGAATGGCCAACATCACTTTAACTCGAGTATTACTCAAATTGCAATATATAGTAGTATAATATGGCAACGTCGAATAAGTTTATATGTATATATATAAGTTTATATGTATATATCGTTTTACGAATATTTTTACGTTTTACTTAATTTTTATTTAATAACGGTTTGTTTAATTAATTGTTTTACCTTTTAGGTTAAGAAGAAGATGTTATACTCCAGTTCCTTCGACGCTTTAAAGAAATCATTAGTTGGTGTTCAAAAGTATATTCAAGCAACAGACTTATCGGAAGCCTCCCGAGAGGCTGTGGAAGAAAAACTTCGTGCCACCGATCGTCAGTAACCGGCTAAAAATCATTTATAAACATTCTCAACGTATAAAAATATTCTCATAACAGCATATATAACTTAAGATATGTTTTATATTATATTGTTATCATATAAATATTCAGTAAAGGGAATTTAAATTTATGGAGCGTTCTTTTTCTCAGATAGAGAAACTGGTTTGGATTGGATAGTTTTTTTCTACGCGATCTGACGTATTGTCACTTGTGCTCTGAAATCTTTAATAATTCTTAATAAAATCTTTACAATACGTGTGTTTTCGATGTTAAAGCTTTGCTTAAATAATTTTCGTCCTGGCAGTAATTTTACGGTCTGTCGCAGATAGAAATTTCGATCTGACTAACCTATCTAGAGGAGCGGGTGTCTTGATTAAAATTTTAAGTGAAACAGAATTCAAGTCGGAACTGTTCCGTTGATGACGTTCAAATTATAAGGAAATTTTTTCTAGAAAAACGAATTATTTATTTGTTTGTGTTCGCACATAAGCCAGAGAGATTACGCACATACAGCATTCCTAGATTTGTAAATTCTTCTAGAAGAATAATAGTAGACTGACGGTGTAGTAGACTGACGGTGTAGTAGACTGACGGGGAACCAAAAACGTGTTACTCCAGCATAGTGTTGCCAGATTTGTGTGATTTTAAAGTCCTAAAGTGATTGGAGAAATACTACTTTTACCTGGATATATGTTCTTCCTCGCGCCTAGATTTGGCATTGGAATCTTACTATCACATGGAGTTTTACAGTTGGAGTTTTTCACATAATCTGTATCATTCATTAGTATTACGCAAAACCTGATTCCTACTTGGTTTAACAAAGAACTCATCGCGCTTAAGAATTTAAAATCTAAAAAGGACAAATTATACTGTAAACAACGTACTAATGTGGTCGTTGTGAATTGCAAATCTGTGAGATGTTTCATACAACAATGTAGTTTTAATAGCATTGAACATGTCGAATTCTATGCCTGGAAACTATGATTTGCGGACAGCATTGATTTTATGTTACAATTTTAGGATGTTTATGTTATCTGATCCTAAATTTTTTTGGAACTTTGTCAATACGAAAAGAAAAAGCATAATCTATCCAGCGTTTACAAAGAACTATTATAAACTATTATACGGAATCTAATATCATAAACACTATTTACAGTCTTTTTGGAAACTTCTTCATGTCTACTTATTCGTCGGCTACCTATACCTAGTAAATTACTCATACCTAAAATTGATGCTAATATGGTTTCACATGCCCTGAAGACTATCAAATTCAAGTTTGAACCCGAACTTGATGGTATACCATCTTGCAATTTAAAATTTTGCGCGAATGAATTAGCGTCGCCTACTGCACTCTCTCAACATTCACTACGTTCTGGCTATTTTCCGTACGCACGGAAAGTTTCCTACATTATGGCAATCCATAAGTCTGGTAATATATGTAATATAAGAACCTAACGTAGGATTGCTAAACTTAGCGCGGAAAATAATTGTTTTCATTTCATCTCACGAAATGTGTTTAATTTACCCGTGTCAACAAAGATTTTGAGCTGTAGTAGCTTAGTAGTTTAGCTTTAGTATTGCTAAACAAACTGATGTAATATTCATAGCTTTTAGTAAAGCTTTTGATATTGTAAATCGTAGGCACTCATTCTCAAGCTTAATTTATTCGAACTTTCTAACAATCTTATAAGCCTTTTATATTACTCTACGGTTATCGTCATACGAGGCTTAGGCTGTTAGATTTATCCTGACTGGCTAATTGCAGATCAATGCTTAGCGCCTTTTTATTATGAAATTGATATATGGTGTAATCGACTTTGCTTATTTGCTAGGTAACATTGACATCAAAACTCCTCATCGTACTTAGAAAAGATGCACTTAAGCTTTTGCAGAGCAGTATATCCATCATGAACCATTTGGAAGCGCCTGTGCAGAAAATCCTGACCTATTAACCTGACTGATCCCGTTTATGCAGCTTAAAATACAATCCTTAGTTTTTTAAACTAATATTGTTATATTATTCTCATTAATTACACTTTTTTATGTATGTAACACGAACTCTAATAGTCATATATATTAGTTTAAGCACTAATAAATAAATAAATAATCGAAATATGAAACAGAAATATGGCCATACTTGCCGCTAGCTGTCAATGTAGCCACCACTAAACCGCACCATTAATTCCATTTTCCTGCTTTGACATGTAAAGATTTAAGTGTATAACGATTTTCAATTCAAAAGTTTCATACAACAATATAGCATTGAACATGTCGAATTCTATGCCTGGAAACTATGATTTGCATTGATTTTATGTTACAATTTTAACACCACTGCTGCACAAACCGAAATCGATTGCGAATCGAAATCGAAGCTTACGGCATGCTTTTGGTAAATCATAGTGCTTTGAGTGCAAGAATTCAAAAGTGGCGACTTTGACTTGGGAAACAAAGAACGTGGAAGACCACGGAAGTATTTTGAAGACGGCGAATGGCAAGCATTGTTGGAAGAGGATGACGCTAAAACGCAATAACAATTCGCCGATCAATTAAATGTGATACGAGAAACCTCCAAAATGTCTCCAAATGTTTGAAAGCCGTAGAAAGATTCAGAAGATAGGGAAAATGGGTTCCACATAAATTGAGTGAAAGACAGCAGAAAAACCGAAAAACATTGCGAAATGCTGCTCGCTAGGTACAAAAGAAAATCTTTTCTCCATAGAATGACTTGTAATAAGAAGTAGATATATTTCGAGAATTCTAAGTGTAATGGATCATCGAACTTTTCAATATAGCGAATATAGAATTTTCGTCCATAGTGAACCTTCGATTGCCAGGCCAAATCGCTATGGAAGGATGACAATGCTTGGTGGGATCAAAAAGGCGTGATTTATTATGAGCTTCTAAAACCTGGCGAAATCGACAACAAATGATAGATTTAAATCAAACTTTGCGTGAAAAATTACCAGAATATCAAAAACGGCAACACGTTGATTTTGCTTTAAGGGGTTGTTACACCACCTTGAAATTTTCAAAACATAGATTTTTTTGTTTTTTGCTAGATGAATTGTTTTAATGTTTATACTTTAAAAATGTTTATACTTTTAAGAATATTTTAAGCGTTTAATCATTCCAAATTCAAATTATTATGGAAGTTATAGCAATTATGAGTGAGCGCGTCGGAGTCGACTCGAAACCTCAGGTAGCGATCGTACCGTTACGAGAACTCAAAACCTTGACAAAGGATATTACATTATTTCCTTGTGGAGTTTCGGAAGGTACAAATAACTCAGGTAGATTCATTGTCATATATATCGCACCCCCTTTATATAGTATGTTTTTTTTCTTTTACGTTTTTCTCTACGTCACATTTTAGCTATTACCCTTTTAAATAAGAAAAAAAATATTTTTTATGTTTTAGGCGATGCCCAACGAAAAAATCAAATACACCATCAGCAAGGATTTTCAAAAGAGGGTCGGCTTATATCTCCGCCATTTTTTTTATTTTTATAATCGTTAATATTGTAATTTGTTCATAAAACTACAATATATATGTGTAAAATAAAGATCATTTTACATACTTAATGGCAGCGTAAAAAAAAGGTTTATTTTTATACCTATGTTTTCGAGCTACAAGGTGGTGTAACCCCTTAAGATAATGCGGGGGTTACAAAAAAAATTATTAAAAAAAATTTAAATAATTGTAGTGGGATATTGTACCAACCCTAGTGGTTATTCCACTCCAGTCGTTTTTATGAATTTTATAAGTTGTGAGTGACTTAGTTTTGTAAACTTTGAATGCCTATTGAAAAGCCTGAAATGCAGAGATGTCTCGGGAGACTCCGCGTATTTTTTCCCCCCAGTATTTATTTGCCTCCGTTAGCGCCCATTTTTGGAGGCAATCATGTGATGATGCCTGACGGTTTTCTGTATCACAGATTGATTTGGCTGGGATCACAGATGTAATCTTTTTTAAAAGCGATATACCGGGAGGGTATAGTCCAACGGCAACTCAATATGTTGGTATGTAAGACAATAAATTCACCACATCGTTGTATTTCTCTCTTGTTAAGGATCTTGAAGCTTTATACAGTGGCAACATAGTAAATATGCTAAGGTTTTTGTTGTTTTCCAAATAAAAAAACTATTTTAAATGGATAACTTTCTTTTATAATAGTTTTGTAATAAATTTTATGTGGTTTTTCCCTTTTAAACATTTTCTTAATTTAATTATGATTATTCGGAGTGAACTTATTCCAATTTCAAAAAAAAATATTTTTGTGATAACATTTTATAGTCGAAATTCGTTTGTTGACTTTGTAAAAAAATCGTATTCCATTGAATGTATGATTATAAATATGGATAGTGTGTTATTTCCAACTTGCGATGGTCACTGGCACATAAACCAGTGGCGATCAAAGGAAATTTTTCTTCTTACCCAGACACTTAAACATTGGATAAGTGAATGAATTGTCTTGGTATTTGAACCAGGACAATGAGTTTTTCTGAAAAGTTATTGCTCAGGCACTTGAACCCCGAGCAGTTGCTTCGAGAATTAAAGAATGACACCTTATGTTTGCTAGTGTTAAAAACTTAATCAACTTTATTAACAATACTGAAGGGTTTTTATATTCTAATTAATGCTTACTATACAATTTGACTTTGCAGTCGCAGTTGGCTTCGTTCTCGGCTTCGCGCAAAATATTGCTGCGTCAACTGGAAGGCATTGTGACATACCGTGCAATGAACTTATGGTCATTTACCTTACTCCTAATACCATTCGTCAACACTGTAGACAATAATGCAAGCTATGCAGTAAATAAGCACAACCAAATGTTGTTGAACTTGTGCCCCATAAAACAACAGTGTTGAATGTCACAACACAATAACGCTAGCCATGCAGATTGTAAGAGCTCAGTGTTATTCACCTTTTGTGCTATATTATTATTTTACGCTAGAATTAGTAAACAATAATTATCAATGTAAAATACGTTGTAAGCATAATTTTAGTTATAAAAAGCCAACCGTATCATTGAATAAAGTAGTCGTAAAAGTTACACCTAGCTAGTTGTTTGCTTTTCTTCTGGACTCTGGTCAACACATCGGCATCCTTGCCTGACCATAGCAACCCACCAATACATCGGCATCCTTGCCAGGGTTATAAAAGTCCACTAACATCGGCATCCTTGCCAGTGGCACACACCATCCCCATAGCATAGACGTACAAACGTCATATGGCGATCCTGCCAGTTTTGAAAAAACGATCCTGCCAGCGTTAAACAAAGGATCCTGCCAGTTTTGAAAAAACGATCCTGCCAGTTTTGAAAAAAAACGATCCTGCCAGCGTTAAACAAAGGAT
This sequence comes from Myopa testacea, assembly GCA_949629155.1. Lineage (NCBI taxonomy): Eukaryota > Metazoa > Arthropoda > Insecta > Diptera > Conopidae > Myopa > Myopa testacea. The sequence goes on along the minus strand of OX451346.1, from coordinate 41,313,968 downwards.
CCTGCCAGTTTTGAAAAAAACGATCCTGCCAGCGCTAAACAAAGGATCCTGCCAGTGTTGACCAACCGATTCTGCAAGTTTTGAAAAAAAAACGATCCTGCCAGCGTTAAACAAACGATCCTGCAAGTGTTGACCAACCGATCCTGCCAGTCAACCAGTCAGCTGCCAGTTTCCTATAAGTCAACCAGTCAGTTGCCAGTTTCCTGCAAGTTTTGATCAACTGATCCTGATCAACCGACGATCTACTGATGCCATCGCACATAACATTAGAAGAAGCTCTGGAGGACAAGAAAGCGGGTCCTAGGCCAATTACAATCGCTGAGTATCGCGAGAGGCAAAAGAAGCCAGCACCGGAACCAATTTGTCAAGTACAGAAGCCACCTAAGAAGCGAGGAGGAAAACGAGTAAAGAAGCGACAGGAGCTAGGAAACCTCTACAGGCTAGCAGCAATTGCTATAACTCAGGAGGAAAAGAAGATTTTTATAAGAAAAATTCAAGAACTTGGAAATAAAAAATAAAGGAATACATATTTAAAAATAAACAATGGGGAAAAGTCAGTCTAAGCAAGACGAAGTAATTATAAACAACAATGGTCCACAGCAAGCTACATCCACCAGTTTAGGGGACAGCATGCTCGCGGTAGACATAACAACAATAATAGTATTAGTATTGTGTATAATTGCGTATAAAATGATAAAGAGTAAATTGACAAAAAATTTAAACAAACTTATAACTAGAAAAGTAAACACAGAAAGAGCAATTAATCGTAGAATTTCAGTGTAAATTTGTAATTTTAAAAGAAATAAATAAAGTAAAATGGAAAAAAATATTATAGCAAAGTACATTCGTATTCCTGTTCATTCATTTGTTATATATATATAGATGGAAGATTTAGTAAGATTGGTAGAGCTATTACAAACAATTGTTGTTAACCTGAAGAAGGACGGTCCCAACAGAAAGATATCAAGAGAAAAAGCAGAAATTAAGTTAGCAAAAGTTGAAGATATAGTTAAAAACGCGAAAACTGCGATAGCCAAAGTCGAAGAAACAGAACTAGGCAACGAAGACGAACAAGATTTATATGCATTAATAGATAACCTTTCCAAGTACGAAACAGAGGCACGTACAAGAATAACGTCAAGCATAGCAGTACAAGTACATTTGCTGAATTAAAAGCAGAATTACAGAAAAAATGCGGTCCGAGAGAAACAATCGAAGAAGTTCAAAACAAACTGACCAACTTGAAACAAGGACTAAGACCGACAAGAGAATTTACAAATGAGCTAGAAAATCTAATTACGAGAATGACAGATCTTGAGGTCAAGGTACAGGGAGAAAGTGCAAGGGCAATTTTAACAGCAGCCAATGAGCAAAGGGGTTTGGTGTTCTTAAAAAAAGGCGTTAGTGAGAGATTTCGATTGGTGTTAGATAGTGCTCGACATACGAAACTGCAAGATGCCATCCAACATCTGTCAGAGTTAGATTCCGGTAGCCATGAGTCGATTAAATTCATACAGAATAGATACAATGGATATTCTAGGAACATAGGCCGTAATAATACTAATAGAAATTATTATGGACACAGCAACAACAACAATAGGCCTAATGGACAGAGAAGTAATAACAGTAACAATAATAGGTATTATCAGAATTACGGTAGGGGCTCTGTTAGAGGTAACAGCAGAGGTAATTACAATAATAGTAATCACAATAGTAGCGGCACCAACTATAGTAATAGACAGTACCAAACCGCACAGGGTAGAAACGTAGGCCAACCTAGTAATCAAGGTTACTCGTACAATCAAAATGGCCGAAATAGATTTCAACGGTCAACCCAGGAGGACAATGGAGGTTTTAACAGAGTGTTAGTTATGAATGAGGGAAACGAGATAGCCTCCGAACGGACAGCCGACCATTTGGGGGAAAGCCAGTAGCCCAAAACTCAACAGCATCTATGATGACGGTAGGATTACCAAATGGGTTATATGTTAAAATACGGCTACATAATGGAAATAAAACATTTTTGATAGACACAGGTGCTTCAATATGCGAAATGAAAGTAGGATCCGTCTACAACACGGAATTAATTAACAGACAAGCCAGCACTTCAATAACAGGAATATCGGGAGAGTTAGAAACCATAGGAACATGTAAAACTTTATTAAACTTTAATGGCCAATTAATTGAACATAATTTTCATATAGTATCGGATACTTTTCCAGTTCCGACTGACGGTATCATAGGAGCAGACTTCCTACGGCAACATGAGGCAAAAATAGACTTGGAGACTCTGTACTTAAATTTCAAACTTACAAACAATTCCAAAATTAGTCTACGTATCCATGAACAAAATGATTTAACCATAGTAACATTAGCGCCGCGATGTGAAGCAACTTACTGGCTCAATTCAGAACAGGTAGGAGAACGAATTTTGCATCCAAAAGAACTCTGCGAGGGAGTATACATGGCCGGTTCAATATCTACAATTATCCAGGGAAAAATACCAGTAAGAATACTAAACACGAGAGACAGCGAAGTACGCATTAAGTGGATAGAACCCGAATCAGAACCACCAAAAGATTATGACATAATACAAACTAATAAGGTAAAAGCATCACAAGAACGAGTTAATCAAGTACTAAGCACTTTGAATTTGAATAATTTAAATGAAGAGGAAAAACGTGAAGTACGCTGGTTATGCATGAAGTATCATGACATTTTCCATATCGAAGGTGATCCGCTTAAGGTTACTCCAGTAAAACAAGCACACATTGCAATAAAGGAAGGAGTAGCTCCAATCTACAGCAAACCATACAGAATCCCACATGTTCAAAAGGAAGAAATCCAAAAACAAGTAGAACAAATGATAGAGGATGGTATAGCTGAACCTTCTGTTTCAGCATGGAACTCGCCCATACTGGTTGTTCCAAAGAAACCAGATCCGATCACGGGGGAAAGAAAATACCGGTTAGTGATTGATTACCGTAAGGTTAACGACAGAATTCAGTATGATAAATTCCCATTACCGAACATCGCAGACATTTTTGACATGTTAGGCGGAGCTCAATACTTTTCTTGTATTGACTTACGCCAAGGTTACTATCAAGTAAAATTAAGCCAGGAAAGTAGACCCTGTACTGCGTTCTCCACAGAAAAGGGACATTATCAAATGACACGTTTACCAATGGGTTTAAAAATCTCCCCAAGTGCCTTCTCACGCATTATGTCTATTGCCATGTCTGGATTAACGTACTCAAGATGTTTCATCTATTTAGACGATCTCATAGTCTTTGGTAGAAGTTTGCAAGAACATAACAAAAATTTGGCGGACGTTTTTAGACGACTCAGAGAGGTAAATCTTAAAATACACCCCAGCAAATGTATATTTCTCCATAAGGAAGTTTTATATCTTGGGCACATAATTTCTGAAAAGGGCATATGTCCCAATCCAGAAAAATCTAAGATCATTAGAGATTATCCGGTGCCTACTAATGCAGATGAAGTGCGTAGATTCGTTGCTTTCGCGAACTATTACAGAAAATTTATTCCGAATTTTGCGGCTATTACAATACCATTAAATGCACTACTCAGGAAAAAGGTTACATTCAATTTCAGCACCGACTGTAAAAATGCGTTCGAAACACTTAAAGATATTCTCGCCAGCCCAAAAGTCTTACAGTTCCCCAACTTCGATAAAGAATTCATTTTGCGAACAGATGCCTCGGGATATGCGCTAGGAGCTGTGTTATCAAACTTCAATGAAAGTCCTCTTGCATACGCAAGTAAGACGCTTAATGCAGCAGAGAAAAATTACTCCACAATAGAAAAAGAACTACTTGCAATAGTATGGGGGATAAAGCATTTTCGACCGTATCTTTACGGGCGCCGATTTAAAGTATTAACTGACCACCGACCATTAGTATATCTATTTTCTTTGAAAGAACCCTCAAGCCGACTTACGAAATTCCGACTTTTATTGGAAGAATACGATTTTTACGTGGAATATGCACCAGGAAAAGATAATTGTGCGGCGGACGCACTAAGTCGCATAAAAATAACTTCCGATGAGTTAAAAATTTTATATGCAGGAGTAACAACTAGAGCACGCGCAAAGGAAAAAAAGAGTGAACAATCCGTGGAGAAATCAGACGAAGCAAAATTACAAGAACTTCTAACCCCCAGAGAACACAAACTAGCAATGGTAGAATTGAGAACAGTAAAAACTCTTAAGGATAAGGAATCATTTGCAAACTTTAACGGTGAAGATATAGTAGTAGGTCCAAATCAAGTCTTAGCATTCGTACCTGGGAAAAATTGTTTGTTGCTGTGTTATTAGAATGGACAGGTAGCACTACCGCCTGCTCGACTGCGTTTGGCAAAATGCTGTCGAAGGACGTGCAAAGAATCTGTGAACCATTGTCTATAAAAGATGCTTATATAACGACTAAAGAGTTTAAAAAACTTATGGATGGCCATCCACACAATAATAAAAATAGATTAAAGAAGCTTATAAGCGAAATGTTGAATATAAAGGTGCATCTAATGACTAATATAATTGAAGTAAAGGATCCAGGAATGCAGAAAATACTATTAAATGATTATCACGTATTACCAACAAGCGGACACGCAGGGGTTATGCGGATGCTAAAGAATTTAAAGAAGAAATATTATTGGACGGGTATGCAAAATGATGTAGTAACTTATGTTAAACATTGCCAAAGTTGCCAAAGAAATAAACATATCCAGCCAAACAGGCAACCAATGACTATAACAACGACAGCGGAAACATGCTTTGACAAAATATATATGGATTTAGTAGGACCATTGCACGCAACCGAACGAGACATCCTTACCCTGCAAGATGAACTAACAAAATTTATCGAAGCAATACCCATCCCAAACAAAACAGCTAACACAGTAGCCAAAGCTTTTGTCGAGAATTTCATATTAAAATATGGAATTCCTGACCAAATCGTTTCGGACCAGGGAACAGAATTCATAAACCAAATTTTTAAAGAAATTTGCAAGTTATTGAAAATAGAACAGTTACACTCAACAGCCTATCATCACGAGAGCATTGGATCTTTGGAAAATAATCACAAAAATTTAGCTTCATATCTACGAACATACACCTCAGATCAACACAGTGACTGGGATGAGTGGCTTCCTTACTACGTATTCAGCTATAATACATCAATACATTCCGAAACTAATTACTCAACTTTTGAGCTAGTTTATGGTAGACAATGCAAATTACCATCAAACTTAAGCAATAGAAAAGATCCGGTTTATAATTATGAAGACTACGCAATAGAACTGAGAAACAAAATACAAACAGTACAGAAAGATGCTAAACAAATACTGCTGAAGGGGAAACAGAGTAGGAAAACTAATTACGATAATAAGTTCAATACAAAGTCCAAGAACTTTGAAGAAGGTAGTTTAGTATTATTGAAAAATGAATGTGGTAAGAAGTTAGATCCAATTTATACAGGTCCTTAAATAAAAATAGGAAATAAGCAAGTAACGGTTCATAAGAACAGAATCAAGTCTTTCTACAAAGTATAAAAAAAAGAAAAAAAAAATCTCTATATATATAAGAAATGAAATAAAATAAATACCTATACATATGCATATAAATATACCCTAAAATACAGTTATATACACCCGGGTTAGGATTAAGAAAAAATGAATTAATAAATAAATTAGGATTAAGAAAAAATGAACTAATAAATAAATTAGGATTAAGAAAAAATGAATTAATAAATAAATTAGGATTAAGAAAAAATGAACTAATAAATAAATTAGGATTAAGAAAAAATGAATTAATAAATAAATTAGGATTAAGAAAAAATGAACTAATAAATAAATTAGGATTAAGAAAAAATTAATTAATAAATAAATTAGGATTAAGAAAAAATTAATTAATAAATAAATTAAATGAATTATAAATAAATTAGGATTAAGAAAAAATGAACTAATAAATAAATTAGGATTAAGAGAAAATGAATTAATAAATGAACTAGTATTAAGAGAAAAGGAATTAGTAAATAAACTAGTATTAAGAGAAAATGAATTAATAAATAAACTAGTATTAAGACAAAATGAATTACTAAATGAACTACTATTAAGAGAAAATGAATTAATAAATAAACTAGTATTAAGAGAGAATGAATTAATAAATAGACTAGTATTAAGACTTAATCAAGAAAATGTCAAAAGAAATGAAATGGAAATTTAACGCAAAAGTCACGGCTAAGTAAATGATGAAATCAAGTAAGGTTGACGTATGGTACGATTACGAAATATAAAACTAAATATTGTAATTTACATGTACTAAGGAAATATAATAATACACCGAAAAAAAAAATACGTCAAACAACAAAAAAAAAAAAAAATCTATTTAAAAATATATTTTTCTTTTCTCTTAGGGGTGAGGTGTGACATACCGTGCAATGAACTTATGGTCATTCACCTTACTCCTAATACCATTCGTCAACACTGTAGACAATAATGCAAGCTATGCAGTAAATAAGCACAACCAAATGTTGTTGAACTTGTGCCCCATAAAACAACAGTGTTGAATGTCACAACACAATAACGCTAGCCATGCAGATTGTAAGAGCTCAGTGTTATTCACCTTTTGTGCTATATTATTATTTTACGATAGAATTAGTAAACAATAATTATCAATGTAAAATACGTTGTAAGCATAATTTTAGTTATAAAAAGCCAACCGTATCATTGAATAAGGAAGTCGTAAAAGTTACACCTAGCTAGTTGTTTGCTTTTCTTCTGGACTCTGGTCAACACATCGGCATCCTTGCCTGACCATAGCAACCCACCAATACATCGGCATCCTTGCCAGGGTTATAAAAGTCCACTAACATCGGCATCCTTGCCAGTGGCACACACCATCCCCATAGCATAGACGTACAAACGTCATAGCATTGCACCTGGGCGTTAAACTCAACGGCGACTGCAACTACCGTGCGATATCTCTGGTTACCAGATCAGCGACCGCAATATGCAAACTATGCAGAATGTCTGCACAGCATTTTTAGAAATTGTCGTGTGTTTGGGTTGGTTCAACGGTCGCTGATTTGTTGAACTGAACAGATAGAATGTGCCTATATCTTACTAAAATTACCATTAACTAATTTTTTTTAAAACTGGACTTATACCACTTTCAAATATAACAGCTCATATCATAAGACAACAAGATTTGAGAAATAAGTGTACAAATAGAATAATATTATAGTAATAGTAGAAATAATAAATATAAATCAAAAGTAATTAAAAATAATATAATGAAAAAAAGAGAAAGAAAAAAACATATAATGTAAATTAAATGAACTCAATGTAATATACATTAAGTGATTAACGCAAGCACTGCAACAACGAAAGTAAAACAAGTGGAATAAGCCAACACGAGCGGAATGTAGTGTCAGTTTTAAAAAACCAATGAAAAAAGAAGAAAAAAAAACAACAAATGTGAATAACTTTTAAATAACTAAAACAAAAGAAATATAAAAGAGATATGAAAACATGTTTCACATACGAGGGCTGTCCGGTAAGTACTTAGCCTACAAGAGAAAAACGAAAATTTTGAAAATTTTACTGGGTCAATTGACCCAACTTTTTTCACCCGTTTGGAAAATGCGTTTTCTGGAGGTATGCAAAGTAAGCCTCCGTGGCTGCGATAATCTCTAATAGTGGACTCAAACTTCTGTAAATAAGCTTCAAATAAGCAAGTAACGGTTCATAAGAACAGAATCAAGTCTTTCTACAAAGTATAAAAAAAAAAGAAAAAAAAAATCTCTATATATATAAGAAATGAAATAAAATAAATACCTATACATATGCATATAAATATACCCTAAAATACAGTTATATACACCCGGGTTAGGATTAAGAAAAAATGAACTAATAAATAAATTAGGATTAAGAAAAAATTAATTAATAAATAAATTAGGATTAAGAAAAAATGAACTAATAAATAAATTAGGATTAAGAAAAAATGAATTAATAAATAAATTAGGATTAAGAAAAAATGAACTAATAAATAAATTAAATGAATTAATAAATAAATTAGGATTAAGAAAAAATGAACTAATAAATAAATTAGGATTAAGAGAAAATGAATTAATAAATGAACTAGTATTAAGAGAAAATGAATTAATAAATAAACTAGTATTAAGACAAAATGAATTACTAAATGAACTACTATTAAGAGAAAATGAATTAATAAATAAACTAGTATTAAGAGAGAATGAATTAATAAATAGACTAGTAGTAAGAATTAATCAAGAAAATGTCAAAAGAAATGAAATGGAAATTTAATGCAAAAGTCACGGCTAAGTAAATGATGAAATCAAGTAAGGTTGACGTATGGTACGATTACGAAATATAAAACTAAATATTGTAATTTACATGTACTAAGGAAATATAATAATACACCGAAAAAAAAATACGTCAAACAACAACAAAAAAAAAAAAAAACTATTTAAAAATATATTTTTCTTTTCTCTTAGGGGTGAGGTGTGACATACCGTGCAATGAACTTATGGTCATTCACCTTACTCTTAATACCATTCGTCAACACTGTAGACAATAATGCAAGCTATGCAGTAAATAAGCACAACCAAATGTTGTTGAACTTGTGCCCCATAAAACAACAGTGTTGAATGTCACAACACAATAACGCTAGCCATGCAGATTGTAAGATCTCAGTGTTATTCACCTTTTGTGCTATATTATTATTTTACGATAGAATTAGTAAACAATAATTATCAATGTAAAATACGTTGTAAGCATAATTTTAGTTATAAAAAGCCAACCGTATCATTGAATAAAGTAGTCGTAAAAGTTACACCTAGCTAGTTGTTTGCTTTTCTTCTGGACTCTGGTCAACACATCGGCATCCTTGCCTGACCATAGCAAACCACCAATACATCGGCATCCTTGCCAGGGTTATAAAAGTCCACTAACATCGGCATCCTTGCCAGTGGCACACACCATCCCCATAGCATAGACGTACAAACGTCATAGCATTGCACCTGGGCGTTAAACTCAACGGCGACTGCAACTACCGTGCGATATCTCTGGTTACCAGATCAGCGACCGCAATATGCAAACTATACAGAATGTCTGCACAGCATTTTTTGAAATTGTCGTGTGTTTGGGTTGGTTCAACGGTCGCTGATTTGTTGAACTGAACAGATAGAATGTGCCTATATCTTACTAAAATTACCATTAACTAATTTTTTTTAAAACTAGACTTATACCACTTTCAAATATAACAGCTCATATCATAAGACAACAAGATTTGAGAAATAAGTGTACAAATAGAATAATATTATAGTAATAGTAGAAATAATAAATATAAATCAAAAGTAATTAAAAATAATATAATGAAAAAAAGAGAAAGAAAAAAACATATAATGTAAATTAAATGAACTCAATGTAATATACATTAAGTGATTAACGCAAGCACTGCACCAACGAAAGTAAAACAAGTGGAATAAGCCAACACGAGCGGAATGTAGTGTCAGTTTTAAAAAACCAATGAAAAAAGAAGAAAAAAAAACAACAAATGTGAATAACTTTTAAATAACTAAAACAAAAGAAATATAAAAGAGATATGAAAACATGTTTCACATACGAGGGCTGTCCGGTAAGTACTTAGCCTACAAGAGAAAAACGAAAATTTTGAAAAACTGGCGATTTACTGGGTCAATTGACCCAGCGATGCTCCAACTTTTTTCACCCGTTTGGAAAATGCGTTTTCTGGAGGTATGCAAAGTAAGCCTCCGTGGCTGCGATAATCTCTAATAGTGGACTCAAACTTCTGGCCGGTGAATAACTTTTTCAAGTTTGGAAACAAAAAGAAGTCGCAAGGGGCCAACTCTGGAAAGTGAAGTCCATTGTTTCGACTGTTCCTCGGTCTCTGGTGTATACCTGGATCCATGTTTCATCGACGTTCACGGAGCGACGCAGAAACTTCTTCGGAATGCGCCTAAATAGCATCAAACACTGCTCTGAAGTGGTCCCACGGTTTCGCTTGTTGCTCGGAATAATCAAACGCGGCACCCCTCACGGCGACAGCTGTGATGACGCAAAATTCTGCGTCACACATTACTTGACACTATTTGAATGTTCAATACTAAACTTGTATTTTTCCTTATACTACATATATAAACTTAATCTAATCTAATAAAAATAATGTAATGAATTTAATAACGTATTAATATAAGGCAATAAATATAAAATATAAGTAAAATATGTTAAAATAACTAGAAATAAGTATATAAGTAAAATAAGAATTAGCGATAAGGAATACAAACGGTGACCAGGGGGTCAATTCTCGTTCTGTGATACGGTGAAGTGAAAAGTTCTATCACGTTATCACTGTGTTTCTGATTCGCGTTAAGTGAAAAAATTATATAAACTGTCAAAAAGTTATCATATAAAATTCTTTTCACTTAGTGAATACTCGGTGAAAAAATTGAAAAATCTTGCAGGAGAAAGCCATAAAGAATTTACCACATTTTATGAATAATTAATTTAATACATAATATTTTTTATGTTAGATGAATAATTTAATTTAATTAATTTAACTAATTTAATAATTATATATACATATATATTAAAAAAAACAATCTTTTACTGTTCGGACCTTTATTACAAATAATTTGAATATTTTGCAATTCAATGATTGCAATTCAATGATTTGATTTAATGAATTAAATTATTTAGTTGCATCTTTCTGCAATAATCTGTCGTTGCCTCCTCGCTACAGGTAAAACTTCATATAAAATGCCTGGGACGGCGTCATCGTGATCCTCAGGAGTCATCTCAGTCTCCTCGAATAGAACTCTAGCTCAGATGAACGCTGAAAACAATAAAAAAATTATACTTATGCATCATGCCATATAATATAACGAAATAGTTGTATTATTTACCTTTGTACACGTCGTCGATTGTTTAAATAGTTCAACCAAATTTTTACTGTCGTGGACATCTTTGTAAGCTTTGTGAAGATTATTATTATTTGGTGGACAAGTTTTGTATATGAGCTGTTATATTTGAAAGTGTTATAAATCCAGTTTTTTTAAAAAAATTAGTTAATGGTAATTTTAGTAAGATATAGATACAGTATGGATACAGTGTATCCATATTTATAATCACACATTCAATTGAGTAGGTTTTTTAACAAAGTCAACAAAAGAATTTCGACTATAAATTTTTTTTTTTTTTCGACTAAAAAAATCCTTTATTTATTTAAATATTTTCAATAATTATTATTTCATAATACAATTTAATAGGTGTGTATTGTTAAAAACATCACTCGGATTGATTAACGCTTGCCAATATTTTTAAATTGATTCAAACGCAAACCTTTAAATATCTCGATACATGAAAAAATGGACTTATTCCACTTTCAAATATAACAGCTCATATATTTGTGATGTTTTGTGAAGATTGTTTATAAAACTTCGAATTTTGACAACCAAATGAAACTAGGAACGATGGTTGGAACAACGAAAAATGGTATTGGAACTGTCAAACTTACTTATCGACTTTACACATTGAACGATTGTTTACACAATCTAAAAGAGAATCGCAAAACAGTACCTCGTGAAGTGAAAGGTGTAAAATGTCAGTGAGAATGAGAATGAAAATTTTTTTTTCACATCACCGTATCACAGAACCAGAATTGATCCCCAGAACAAACAAGAACAATTCATGGAAATAACGGAACCAACAAGCACAAAAGCATACCTACGAGAAAGAGCGAGAGAATGGAGAACAAAACATATGTACACAGCGGAACAAAATCCGCGCACAGCATATAAAAGGAACGAGCTCAACCAGAACAGTCAGTCAGTTGCCAGCCTCGAAGCGATCAACATCAGTCAGAGCTAACACCGCGGTAAGTAAAGTACACAGCCAATCCTCCTCCCCTCCTCCTTCTCTTATTAAACGGCCAGACTTGATAAGTCTCCAGAAATAAGAGAAGACTTCCTACCTACTCTCCGACCAAGTGGGCAGATTTGATAAATCTTCTCGGTCTCCTGCCCTTCCATCCTTCGTACTTACTACCCGGGTGAACGCTCAGCAATCGCAGTCGGCACAGTCATCAAGCACACCGGCAAAGTACTCTCAACCACGCATACTTTCTCGGAGCCCAGTTAACGTCCACCACAGAGAGTACAGTCAACACCTACAGAGTACGGCTACGCATACACTCTTGGAGCCCAGTCAGCGTCCACAACAGAGTCAGCGTACCGCTACAAAGCACGGTCAACGTCTACACACACTCTCTCAAAGCACGATCAACGGCTACGCATACACTCTTGGAGCCCAGTCAGCGTCCACGACAGAGTCCGCGTACACTCAACCCTTATAGAGCACGGTCAACGTCTACTCTCTCGGAGCCCAGTCAGCGTCTACCACAGAGAGTACAGTCAACACCTACAGAGCACGGTCAACGGCTACGCATACACTCTCGGAGCCCGGTCAGCGTCCACAATAGAGTCAACGTACAGCCAACACCTACAGAGTACAGCTACGCATACACCCTCGGAGCCCGGTCAGTGTCCACAACAGAGTTAGCGTACAGTCAACATCTACAGAGCACGGACAACGTCTACGCACACTCTCACAGAGCATGGTCAACGCCTACGCATACACTCTCGGAGCCCAGTCAGCGTCCACAATACCTACGCAATAGCCACATACCAAATACCACCACCACAAGCCAATACCTACGCATACTCACTGAAAGTACAGTCAGCGCCCACGTATATTCTCGGAGAACACAATCAACATACACACACCCAACGCTACGAAGCCTGATTCCACGACGCAACAACATTGCTTACATGCTTCAGCGTTCGTTCAAAGTCACCGTTTGTACACTCCATATATGTACCCAAACATTGAAGGTTAGTTCAATAAAGTTAAATTTATACTGAAGAGTACCCAAAAATACAAATCTTTCTTTTAACGAAATCCTGGACTCGCTGAGTTATATCCCGGCCGAAGAAACATCGTTATACAGCTTTCTCATGCCCAATATTGCATACAGAATATGACGCACGCGGTCTTTTTAGATGCCTACTGTCTCAGCTATCTCGCGCACCTTCAATCGGCGATCTTCCAACACGAGATCAAGAATTTTTTCACGTTATCCTCCGTGGTAGCCGTTTTCGTGGCACCTGTACGTGGCTCATCAAAAACCATCGTGCGGCCACGTTAAAACTCGTTAAACCCATTTTTGACGGTCGCCATCGAAGGAGAAGGGTCAACATACACATCCATACACAAGCACTCTTTGATTTCGCTGCGCGATTTCCCTTTCAAAAACAAGAATCGAATCACCGACTGACCGGCAATGATTTAAAAAAGAGCAATCTCTTTTTCCATTTTTCTAAAATACGCGGACACACCCGCTTCCACACGCGGTCAAAACAAAACTACGAGTCCGAGATTACAGAAGTGTACTATGAGTGGATTTTGTGAAAACTCCGCCCCTAAGAGTTTTAAAGAGGCGTGACAATGTTATAATTACCATAATAAGCTATGAGACCTAGGAATCCGAACTCTTACATTGAGTTGGTCATACACTGCAGAGTCGCACTACGAATGGATTTTGTGAAAACTCCGCCCTGAGAGGTTTAAATGGTCATGGCAATGATTTAAATTACCATAATTCGGACACTATAATTCCTAGTAATCTGAAATCTGGCATCGTGATTAGTGTTACACTGCAGATTTCAATGCTCTAAATTACAATAAATCGGAAATTATAAGGCCCAGGAATCTGAACTCTGGTATCGTGATTGGTTTTACATTGCAGAAGTACACTACGAATGGACTTTGTGGAAACTCTGCCCTAAGAGGTTTAAATGGGCTTGGCAATGTTTTAAATTGCCATAATAAGCTATAAGACCTAGGAATCTGAACCCTTACATCGTGGTTGGTCTTACACTGCAGAGGTGCACTACGAATGGATCTTGTGAACACTTCCCCCTAAGAGGTTTAAATGTCGTAGCAATGATTTAAATTACCATTATTCGGAAACAATAAGTCCTAGGAATCTGAAATCTGGCATCGTAATTGGTCTTACGCTGCAGATTTCAATGCTTTAAATGACCGTAAATCAGAAATTATTTATTATTATTATTTATTATAATTAAGTCCTAGGAATCTGAAATCTGCCATCGTGATTAGTCTTACTGTGACTGGTGCCTGGGTGCTGTGGAAATTGGGTAGGCACTGATTGGCTTTAACCTTGGTACATCAACTGTGCTTAATTTACTTCCAAGTGGTAGCCATCGGATACTGGTCGCCATCCGGACTCGACTTGCTTAACTTATAAGCCCGAGTTCTGATTAAGAGAAAATAACAGCACTATAAACCCGACAGCGGATGAATTCCCTTTATGGAAATATATTCCATATATATGTATATCTGTCAAAATTCCTTATGAGACGGAAACAATACCTTATATGAGCTACATCGACATATTCGGAGCTCAGGTCGATAAGGAATTCCAAGAACTACGTAGTCAGGGCCTTGGAAAAGAGATGGTGGCAGATGAGCCATCATGGGCCAACGACAGCGCTCACATCCCCGAAGTGGGTTACTGACATCTGCTTAACCGACCCCTAGTCTTAGGGGTTTAGACACATGGAATTGGCCCTCCAGGTTGGGGGTTGTGCCGTCGGGATAACTGCCCGCCCATGGGAAAAAAATATGTTCCGAAACAACGACAACCTTCGGATGAGCTTCGGATCTGCACATGGAATGTTAGGTCCCTTAACAGACCACGTGCAGCCGAGTAACTAGCGGAGGCCCTGGAGTACTGTAAAGCAGACATAGCCGCCATCCAAGAAATGCGATGGAATGGGCCGAACAAAAAGAGAATGAAAAACTGCGACTACGTCGAATGTTATCGAGCGCTTTTTTGGATGCGGATTGGTTATTAGAGGCAGACTTAGGCAAGAAGTCTTGAGTTTCCGGCATGTGAACGAGCGTCTCGTAACAGTTCGTATCAATGCTAAATTTGCCAACATCAGCCTCATATGCGCACACGCCCCCACAGAAAAGAAAGATGACGACACCAAAGATAGCTTCTACGAGCTCCTGGACAAAACTTATTAGCAGTGCCCTGGCCATGATACTAAAATGGTCCTTGACGTTTTTAATGCAAAGCTAGGAAGGAAAGGCATCTTTGGTAGTACTATCGGAAAGCATAGCCTGCACGACACCACCTCCGACAACGAACTCGGGCTAATCGACTTTGCGTCGGAGCGAAACATTGTAGTAGCTAGCACGCGATTCCCGCATCTCGATATTCACAAGGAGACTTGGAGATCTCCTGATGGATCAACAGTAACCAGATTGACAGCATTACGATCGACGCACAGCACTTCTCCAGTATAATGGATGTTCTCCCGAAATCCGCAAGGACAAGCTAATACTGTGAGGAAGTTTGACGTCGAATGGCTACAATCGCAAGAGATCGCCAAATCCTTTTCCGATCGAGTCTCCCTTAATCTCTTAAGAGGTCCTATGCCGCCAGCATCAAATATCGAAGAACAGTGGCAACATATCCAAACAGCCATCAGAGATGTCGCTTCAGATGTGCTGGGTTTCACTCGGCCACCACAACGAAATTTCTGGCGACGAGTGCCGGCGAGCACATGCAGCCAAACAGGAGGCATATAAAGCGGCGCTGCAAAGAAGGACTTGAGCTGCTCGCGAGCTCTACGGGCAGAAGAGGAGAGACGAACACCGGCTTCTCAGGAGGAAAAAGAGGGAGCACGAAAAGCACTCGGTCGAGGAAATTGAGGGATGAAATTCTCCAGGAATGAAATTCGGAAGTTTTACCACAAGGTAAAAACAACATGCCAATAGCACAGACCCCGAACCGAAACCTGTAGAGACGATCAAGGAAACATAGTAGTAGAGTCACAGTCGGTGCTGAGGATTTGGAAAGATCGACCAAATATTCGAACTACGACAGATCTTGGAAAAACCCCAGGTGTTCCAAATCGATACACAACACCTATTTATCGATTTCAAGGCCGCGTATGACAGCATCGAGGAGACGAGGTATGTATTAGAGAGCTGCACAAGATGTCTTGAAACGCACATCAAGCCACAACAAAAATTTCAAGCCTTGCACTGCTTGCTTATTTTGCTTTCGAATCAAGACATTGACTGCCGAAAGCGTGCTGATAGCAAAGCACAACAAGGCAATAGTATTCATTGTCATTCGTTGCTTTTTTGAACGAAAAGGCAATGCATAGCAATGCATAACAATTGCTATGACAACTGATGACGCATGGCAATATAAAACAACGAATGGTGCTAAACTCAAACGAAGACTCATGCAAAAGAATGAGATAGCTTCATATAACTGCGCATCGTTGCCGACATCATAGCAGTATTGCTATTTTCGATGTCTTGTTGCCTTCCTAAAGGCACTATTGCTTTTCTGCTTACAATTCAAGCCTTTCATTGCCTTCACAGAAAAGCAACGCAACACAATGTCTTGTGCGAAGCAGGTAGACGGCAAGGCAGTCACGGCTTGTTCGGGTAGATGCTTTGAAGTGTTCGTGTCAAATCGTTCATTTGTGCACGACAGTGCACAGCAAGGCAATACTGTGGCATGGTGCCTATAGCAATTCAAGACATCTTGTGCAGCTCTCTAGTATGTATATAGATCAATGTCTAGTCTCGGCCTCTCTCGCCCTTGTCACAAAAGTGGGGGTATTCCCCACGTTATGAATATCTAGATCAGAGCTACTTATATATTCGAAAAGATACCTCTTTTATTTTCATTTGTGCGCATCATATGAAGCGCATTTGCGTCGCATCCGATGAGGAGAGGTCGGTCACGCCATCTGCAGTAGTCCACCAAGGTGGCAACTTCCCTGGTGGGATGTCACACTTCCCTGGGTCAGTGTTCCCAGGGAAGTAAGCAGTGGCTATAACTATTAGCCGAGGAGTGCCGTCCAGTTCTACCTTGATCTCGACTGCCCCTAAGTCTCGACTTAGGTTTCTTAGATTCTGAAATACAAATATAGTTAATATTTTTATTTGAAAGGATACACGCACGAGATTTCTTGTGTCTTGAGTCGCATATTACCTTTGTGTTTTTGCTGTGCAAACCTCGAATCTGCCCCCTCTACACCCAGGGATCCTGCATTAATGCTATACTCAGGGCTGACATAGTGAATCCCTAGCAATAAAGGCAGATGCCGGTTTTGCTTGATGGAGCATGTAAAAATCTGATCTTGGACATGGCCTCACCTCCTCTGCGTGTTACTAGGGTAACGGTTGCCCCTCATTGAAGGGTGGGCAATCCACCTCCATTGTTGAAGCATCTCCTTCGCCGGAGAGCATCGTTGGACTATCCACCGCAAGACTAGCGAGGTCAATGCCCTCTGGCAGTTCCTGGCAGTCGGGTATTTCCCGAACTTTTTCCTCAGTCTTTGAGATGGTGGGACCTGTGGAACCGTCTGTTCATCCGACTCTTCTTCTACCGCTCCGAGGTACCTTTGGTGGTACTCACCTTGACTTGCCCGAACCTTGGGTACCTCGTCTCCATGACGCAACTCCACGCCTTTCCACTCATCCATCTTCGATGCCTTCTCCTGCAGCCAGATCACTCTATTGTCATTTCTGTAGTAAACCAGGAGATACCCTGGTTTGAAGCTGACTCCATCGAAGACTAGCTCGGAAGTCCAGCCCTTAGCTGCAGGTGCATAACTTCCAGACAGATTTTGTTTCCCCATTGCTAAAGGCACCGCTGCGGTGGTCCACTGGAGGTATCGCAGATACCACTTTACACCCGCGCCACTTAGCCCCTTCCGGAGAGGGTCATCCAGGCACTCAGGTTTCCTTAGTTGGGGGAAGAAGTTTTTTTGTTACTCCAGCCACGGCGTTGCTAGCCGCTGTAATAGTGTTGGGCATTATAGTTTACTACAGAGAGCGATCTTTTTTGCGATATTTTTCAATCAGCAAACTAGTTCGCTCATATCCTCGATCTTTCTGTTCAGTAAGTCTTCTAGTTCAGTAGGTCTTTCGTTCTTTTAGTTCAGCAGTTCGTTAGTCCGTTTCAGTTCAGTAGTTCGTTAGTCCGTTTCAGTTCAGCAGCTCGTTAGTTTGTCTGTGATTTAAAACCACCATGAAGTGTGAACTAGATCTCATAGTTAACGCAGGTGATTAGTTCAATTGAACTAGTTCGTTCACAAACTACCAAACTCTACGCCGTAACATTTGCCGCGCTTCCTTTTCCTCGCCTTCAGTGTTTTTTGTGACGGATTTACTAGATTTTCCTAGCACCCATCACAAACTTCTGTGGAAGTAGGTTGGCCATATTTCTCACGGATATTTCCGTGGCACTTATCTGCAGTGATTGCCTGCTAGTGGAGGGCTGGTCGTTAAATATGGCTTTCTCCAGACGGTCAGCGGGTTGACTGGTGCAGTCCCGCAAGTCAAGTACTTTGTTTTTTTTTTTTATTTCTTTTCCATTCAGGAAATGCCCAGAGACCAACTTAGAGTAATAGCAGGAGTGATCACAGGGCATTGCCCCATAGGGGCTATGGTGACCAGGTGGAAACCAGGCACCAGAGTGGATCACTGTAGATGTTGTGACGACGCGGACGAGGAGGAGACTATTCACCACCTGCTCTGCCAATGCCCAGCCCTCGCATACCGCCGCCTCTGCAGTGTGGGGGCGGAGTACCTCGAGAGGCTGACAGAGTTGGCAGAGCGCCCGGTGACCAGTCTCATAAAGCTAATAAAGAGCACCAGATCGGCCTACACACGGCCATTGCCCCACCCACTCGAGGGGGCTCGGCCTGAGTAGCCGTCCGGAACAGTGAGGTTCCCACAGAACCAAAACGAGGGCACTCACAATGGGCCATAAGGCCTCGGTGGAAATGGCCGCTTTGCGGCCACACGCCCTCTCAACCTAACCAACCTAACCTTCCCATTCAGGAATAATTCTGCAGAGAAAGGGTGGTCCATCAGTACAGAGATCCCCTATATAGAGATAAGGCTAACTAAAGATAAGGCTTAACAGTCGGTAGGGCGCCAGGTATCCACAGGCTCCGTTAACGTCTATTTTACGCTGGGCCCCCAGCCAGGCTGATACTCGGCACGGGTCGTGTGACACCTTGATCCGGCCCAGTTTTCTTGTCCGGGATTTCAGAGAAACTAATCTGGTAGTGAACGGATCGTGCAGGCCTTTCCACCATCCGCAACCTGTGGACCCGCCTAACAGTTGACTAGGCACCCTGCGTTCCACTCGAGGGGTGCCTCAGGATGAGGACGCAGGATCAAGCTCGGAAACTACAATTCCTAGTAAATCGTGATTTGCCTTACACTACAGATTACAATGCCTTAAATTACCATTTATCGGAAGCTGTAATTCCTAAGAATCTAAACTCTCGTGGTTGGTCTTACACTTCAGGGTTGCACTACGAATGGATTTTATGAAAAGTCCACCACTAAGAGTTTTAAATGGGTGTGGACATATTTTAAATTTCAATAATTCGGTCTAGGAATCTGAACTATTGCACTGCAAGATTGCACTGCGAATGTATTGTTGTTGTGAAAACTTCGACTCTAACTTGTTTAAATGGGCGTGCTGATTTAAATTAATATAATAATATAATATATATTAATAATAATATAATTCGGAAAGCCTCGAATCGAAAGGCTGTGACGACAATTTTCGAAATAGGAAAATTACCGCACAACAATACTACGCTTTTCAAGTTCGTCAAGGAACCCTGATTGGTGAGAAACTCATCACAGAGCAACGAAGAACAACGGGATTGTGTTGACGAACTAAAGTAACACTTGCAAGAAACATAGCAATGACGAACAACGGGAACTTGTTTACGAACAAACTTTGAAACCAAGAACAAGCAACCCAGAACATATAAATACACAAGCAGCAGTACAGAAGGGTCTGTCAGCGAGCAGCGAGTACGCCCTGCGTATCAAAGTAAACACACGGATCAGTCAGTAAACATCGAATACGCGCAGCAGTTGATTTATGATCAGCCAATCAGGCAGTGAACATAAGCCAGTGAATCGAAGTGAAAGTAAAACAAAGAATCAGTGCCACGACGAACAAAGACATTGAGTAAAGTGAATAAATCGTACAATTTAACCTCTTGCTGTTCTTGCTCGACGTATATCCACCAGTAAAGTACATAATACTATAGAAATCATCAGTGAACCAATTAGCTGTTCTTGCACGGCGTATGCCCACCAGCTAAATTGTATAACTCATACAGGTGAACCTCTTGCTGTTCTTGTTCGGCGTATGCCCACCAGTAAAGTCCGTAATACCAAGGAAATAACCAGTGAACCAATTAGCTGTTCTTGCCCGGTGTATACCCACCAGCTAAATTGTACAAATCATACGAGTGAGCCTCTGGCTGTTCTCGTTCGGTGTATGCCCACCAGCAGAATTGCCAAGTGGCGGTAGCAGAGCGTAACGTCAGATAGGGATCATCGAGCCAAACCTTCGCATTTCGCTGCAACAAAGGAAATATACTAAGTAATAATTGTGAACCAAATTCAATAAATAAAGAAATAAATTAAAATACAACCGAATCCGAGTCTTGTAATTTGAACCCTGGAGGCCGCTGAGATTATCACGGCCGAAAATTCGTTACAAGGCCTAGGAATCTGAACTCTTGCATCGTGATTAGTCTTACACTGCAGAGGTGCGCTACGAATGGATTTTGTGAACACCCCGCCCCTGAGAGGTTTTGCTGGGTGTGGCAATGATTTAAATTACCATAATTCGTAAGCCTTAAGAATTAAGAATCTACAATCTCGCATCATAATTGGCCTTACTCTGCTGAAGTATTTTAAATTTCAAAAATTCGGCCTAGGAATCTGAACTACTGCACTGCAAGATTGAACTGCAAATGTATTTTGTGAAAACTTCGCGTCACCTAGTTTATAATAAAATCTTAAACTACACCTTTTTCAGATGTACTTCAGAAAACTGCAATTGGACTTGCAATTGGACTGCAATTGGACAGATTTGTCAATTGTACTTCAGATTATTACAAATGGACTTCAGAATAACGACATCAACTTCAGAAAGGTGAAAATATATTTCAGAATTTCCTAGTTTAATTTTAGAAATGTTCAATTGAACTTCAGAGTAGTTCATTACTTCAGTTTTTACAAATGGACTTCAGAAAGTTTTAATTGTACTTAAGATTTTTACAAATAGACTTCAGATATGTTCAAATGGACTTCAGAAAATTTCAGTTCAACTTCAGCAAAGCTTTACTTAGGTTTCAGACGTGTTGTACTATTATTTTGTGGTATGTAAATATTTAGCAAATTAATTGGGCTATATTTAAATATTTGTTAATAATTTATGTATTGATATTGATTTATAATTTATTAAAAAAGTTAACATGAAGTAACTATGTTTCATTTTCAGTTAAAAGGTAGTAATATAAGTTTTATAATAATCCTATTAAAAGATCCAAAATCTTCAAATCTAATTAAATTTTTAAGTAACTAACTAAATAACACAATAAAATTATATATTGTAACTATTGTACAATATTATATATAAATGTAAAATAACTACCAACTAACATGTCATTTAATTCTAATGCATCTGTATACAATGATGCAGAGTGCTGGATTGCTCTGCCACAATCGCACAATAAATTGCTAAATATTTATTGCTTTGCTGAAGTCGAATTGGAATTTTCTGAAGTCCATTTGAACATTTCTGAGGTCCATTTGTAAAAATCTTAAGTACATTTAAAATTTTATTAAGTCCAAATAAACATTTCTCAAATCCATTTGTAAAAATCTGAAGTAAAATTGACTATTCTGAAGTCCAATTGAACATGTCTGAAATTAAACTCGGAAATTCTGAAATATGTTTTTACTTTTCTGAAGTCCATGTCGTTATTCTGTGTTCTATTTCTAAAAATCTGAAGTACAATTGACTACTATGAAGTCCATTTGAACATTTCTGAAATTAAATTCGAAAATTCTGAAATATATTTTCAATTTTCTGAAGTCCATATCGTTATTTTGAGGTCCATTTGAAATATTCAAAATTCAACCTGTAATAATCTGAATTACTTGTGTATAAAGATTGGCATGGTTTTTCATGAGAACTTTTGTGCCGAAGATATTACGCACCAAGACGAATATCAGCTGCATTCCTTAGTAGAAAAATGCATTTTCCTTGCAATTGAGTCTACACCTTTTCCAGATGTACTTCAGAAAACTGCAATTGGACTTCAGATTTGTCAATTGTACTTCAGATTATTACAAATGGACTTCAGAATAACAACATGGACTTCAGAAAAGTGAAAATATATTTCAGAATTTTCGAAATCAATTTCAGAAATGTTCAAATGGACTTCAGAACAGTCCATTTCAATTGCATTTCAGATTATTACAAATGAACTTCAGAATAACGACATGGACTTCAGAAAAGTGAAAATATATTTCAGACATTTCGAATTCAATTTCAGAAATGTTCAATTGGACTTCAGAATAGTCAATTTTACTTCAGATTTTTACAAATGGACTTCAGAAATGTTCAATTGTACTTCAGAAAATTTCAATTCGATTGCTGTTATGGATTGATCACGTCTCATAAAGTTGTAATAGATAATTCCATTTTTAGGGTTAAACTCACTATGTAGAACGAAACTTATTAATTAGCTGCACCTTCCCCAAACAATTCATTGATGTTTCAAGGTGCATTGGTTCCGCGACGAAAATCATAAACGAAAATTACACGTATTTTTTATTTCTCCATTGCTTTTGATTAAAATTTATTCAAGAGCGATATCGTGATCGCTACGACTTAGACGCAAGGCGTCACGCATCTCTTAAACCGACAGACACGTTTGTAAATAATAAATAAAAGCGCATAATTGCTATACTTTTTAATATATGTTTAAGCTATTTTAATATATAGCCTACCACACGCACGAAGGTGCGGGTAACCAGCTAGTGACCTAATAAATAGTACCAAAATAATTTGCTAAATATTTAGTACAGTACGTCTGAAACCTTAGTTAAGCTTTGCTGAAGTCGAATTGAAATTTTCTGAAGTCCATTTGTAAAAATCTTAAGTACACCACCCGTTCTTTAAATGTTGTCTTCACACGTTTTAAATTTCCTATAATTGGCAATATCTTTCGTTCCTTTGTCCTGAGATGGTAGCACCAACTTTTAAAATGCACGTCTACACAATAAACTTAAACACGTATTGTGGTGGCTCTGTATATGTCATTAAAACTATGGCAGTGTGGCATATTATGGCATATAACTTATGTAAACACTTAGAATAATCAGAAATCTCTTAATGTACTTATTCTTTTTTTTTAACTTTATTTTTATCAAATCTGGCACACACACCACACGATTTGAAATTTAAATTTTTGCCTTTCATTCTAAAAACTAGAACTATTTAAAACCTCTTTACTACTTTCTTTATATATTTATGAAACTCCTAATATTTTTATAAAATTAAAGCGTACAATTTGCTAACCAATAGAAGGTCTTTGGGTAATTATTAATTCTTAAAATTTAATTTTATTATGACTTATGTATCAAAGAACATATAACCATAGTTTCTATATTTCATTGTATAGAAATTTAAAACAGTAAAAATGATACTCGAGTTCTTCTAGAATCTCCTTTGGCCCTTCGAGCCATACCGTATTGTCACATGCTTCCTTCCGTGATATTTGCGGTTCCTTTTGGTTCTCCTATAGCAACTGCACCACTTTCTTCTTCGCGTTGATAACCACATAGTGTTCTTCCAGCAAGTTCGTTGAAATTTAGTTTATACTACAATAACATAAGAATAAATAAAATAAAATATATACTTTATAATACATAATTTCATAATTTTATTATTAAAGGTCCTCAGTTAAATCCTAATCTTATTATTTTATACCTTACACCGAAAGTTAAATGGCTAGTTCAGTATTGTTCCCGTTGGTTAAAGCAACGTTGTGTAAAAAAAACGCAGCAAAAAATAAATAAAGGATATACATATGTATGTAGTTCTTTTGACATATACAAAATATATATTAGTGACTGCAGATCTCGTTTGGAAGTGTTAGATGAGGCTCATAATGTTATCATTCTATGTGATTATAATCTTCCGTATATTACTTGGACATTTGATGTTGATCTTGGGTTGCTGAATATGATTTACCGCAAAGCTATGGATTCTTAATAGATTGAACAGAGCTCTTGATTTATTGAGGTTCTTTGCTATTGTTACCTGCAATCGGTAGTACCTAAAATTGTTTTAATTGGGTGAAAACAAATATTTCTTGCTAACTTGCTAATCTCAATAATAGGAAAAATGGAGCTTATGAGCTATACAGATGCTCATGTGAAGATTGTATTACTTAAAAAGTATTAAAATTTACAATGGGATTTGAACAGTTTTAGTAGATTGTTGTATAATAACTACATTAAAACCAGTAAGAGTGCTATATTCGGCCTGGCCGAATCTTAGATACCCTACACCTAAAAGTTTTGAAAAAATTTAATTGAACGAAATAGTTTTATTTATTCAAATTTTTAATTTATTTCGATTTTTCATTGCAGAGCAATAACATTATAGAGTGAAATTACCTTATAATCACATTTAATCACAGACGGGTATAAATACATAGACGTATTTAGGGTCGGGTGGGGATGGCGGTCCGCCCCGGACGGCACAATTTCGGCGGCGGGAATTTTGGAAATAAAGTACTGACTTATTGAATTCAAGGAATTTTTGGGCCTACATGTTGATTAACCATCCCAGGCTACATGAGACTTAGTTACGCCACTGTATAAATAGTAGGCGTGGTCGTTATCTGTTTTCAAAACAAAATAACTTGTTTAGTAGTTTTATTATTGTGTTCAAATTTAAACTTTATTTCCGTAGTAATAAATTTGTTTTCATGAGCTATACTGTATAAGTAGTGTAAAAGTGGGCAGACCGCGCCAAGTGTTTTGTTATAATGTTTTATTGGAAAATAAGTTATTATGTAAAGTTTTATTCAGGAAATTTATATATTTAACAATATAATCATTTAAGACACTGTGTTTACGCCAAACGCCGCTCGCCTCAGGTGCCGCTCCTGACCTCGGCATGTCAGCGATCGCTCACACCGCTGACATGTAGCCGATCAGGAGAGGCGACCTGAAAGCTCGACTGCAAGCTTTTCCCCACGGGTTCAGCTGCTGAAGGAGCGAACCACCGACACTTCTTTCGGCCCCTTACGACATCAACCACCGAACGAGAAGGACGTCTCAGCAGCCGCAGAACAGACAACACAAAAACTTCGTACAACACAACACCTAGATTAAATATTCACATTTCACAATAAACACAACACACATTTTGTACACCTCACATTACAATAAAACAATCAAACCACAAACAACAAAACAGTGCCTTGCAAAATAAACATTGGTCCTAAGCGAGCCGGATTGCGCTCCAGTCATCAAAAAAGGGAAAGGTATTGCTTTTGATTCAATTATATTGATATTATTGTTTCAATTGTGTTTGACAATTGTGCATATGAATATAAAAAAGTGAATATTTTCCGTATATAATTATATATATATATAATATATACGTCACATATACGCAGGACTGTACACCCGAATTTCGAAAACTCGGTGTAACGGTACCCTCAAGCAGAGAATCCATCACATGGATTACCATATATGTGGCTCATAGAAAACATTATTGCGCTCCAAACTCGTTTGTGCAGCCGCACTCTCAAAAATATTCGAAATTTGCTTTGTGTGTTGTTTGCTCTCGCTGTCGCGCTCTTGCGAAAAATTGAAAAAAACTCTGCTTACTTGTGTGCGCCAACTCATTTGTGCAGCCACGATCTAAGCAAATAAACGTAGGTTTTGTTTTTTCGCTCTCGGTGCCGCGCTCTTTAGACATTGCGATTCAAAAACTTTGCTTGCGTGCTCCAACTCATTTGTGCAGCCACGCTATTAGCAAACAAACGTGGGTTTGGGGTTTTTGCTATCGGTCTCAGTGTCGCGCTCTTTGGATACATCGAAAAAACGTGCGCTCTAGTTACTCTGACGACCACGCTTTAAGCAAAGATACGTCGGCTTTGTGTTTTTTCGCTCTCAGTGCCGCGATCTCCAGACATTGTGATTTAAAAACATTGCTTGCGTGCTCCAACTACATTGCGCAGCCACGCTCTAAGCAAACAAACGTGGGTTTGTGTTTTTTTTCCTCGCGCTCTGCGTCGCGCTCTTTCGATCGCCAGAAAAAACTATGCTTATGTGCTCCAACTCATTTGTGCAGCTACGACCATAAGCACATAAAAACGTCGGTTTTGTGTTTTTTCGCTCTCTTTGTCGCGCTCCTTTTTGATCGTCTAAAACAACTGTGCTTGGGTGCTCCAATTTGTACAGCCATCCTAAGCATACAATCAAAAAACTACCACCTTTTGCTTTATAACTTTGTTGTGTGTTTACTTCGACCATCGATTCATACGCTCATTCTTTAAGCGCTCTCATCGGAGATGGGTGTATGAAGTCTAAACTGTGCACAGAGAGTTCTCATCCTGTACGTGCTATCATCTCTTGTCGCACAGTGGGCAAGAAAGAGAAATTTTATGTTAAATATTAAACATAAATAAAAATAAAACTTTTTTTCTCATTTTATACAATAAAGAGTTTAGCTCCTGCTTTTTTACAAATAATTCGACTTTTGACAATGTCCACCCTCGATACTTTCATACGTCTCGCAGACGCTCTCGTCGAGTTCGAAGTTGATTTTCAGGCAACGCCCGCTCGGGAACACACAATTCATACTCTCGACATCCAAAGAGACGAACTCAAGTCTCAATGGATGTCGATCAAATGCACGTATGAGAGCATCTTATCGAGGATGACATCAACAAGCGATGAGGCAAACAACTTGGAAACCTTAAAGGAGAAACGGCGCCATTGTTATGCCGTCTACCTACGATGCTCCGACGCAATCATCGCAATGATAGAGGCTCTGGCAACACCATCTGCATTCCCAGGAGCTTCTTTATCTCCGACTGAGGTGCCGCCCTCTGGCTATAATATTAGCTTGCCCCCTTGTGACACCGACGGGTTTCGTGGCGATTACCTCTCGTGGCCCTCATTCCGAGATATGTTCACAGCACTGTATATCCAGAACACACGGATCTCGCAGGTGGAAAAACTATTCTACCTCAGCCATAAAACAGAAGGAGAAGCGAAGGAGATAGTCCTAGCATCTCCTCTAACAAATGAAGGTTTCGTCCAGGCGTGGCAAAATCTTTCGGATAGGTACGAAAACAAACGCGTTCTCGTTAACACGCTTTTAAAAAGCCTACTTAGTCTTGCCGCGATAACAACGGAAACCGGAAGCGAAATAAAAAACCTACAGCGCGAAATCAATAATATTCTCGCCGCTTTGGCGCTCCAAGGTATCGATACCTCCCAATGGGACGCCATCATTGTTTTTTTGTGTTCTAGTCGTCTTCCAGATGCCACCCTATTGCTGTGGGAACAGTCCATTCAGAATAAACTTGAAATTCCCAAATGGACAAACTTAGACGCGTTTCTAACTCATCGTTTTCAAACACTCGAAACTGTGCAAGACATAAAAAGCACATCTACCACAAAAGTTATGCAGCCGTCACCTCCGTTGCAACCTGTAACAACTTCAAAGCGCGTCAACGCATTCCTGTTGAATGTAGCCCTTTCTAATTGTCCTCTATGTTCACGTCGTCACAATTTGAGATTATGTCCTAAATTTTCAAAACTGACATCCCTCAAGCGACTAACAGTCGTAAGAAAACATCACTTGTGCATTAATTGCCTGGCCAAGTCACACGCCGTGCATGACTGCCCCAGCAATTTCAACTGCACTGTATGCAACGCAAGGCATCATACGCTTCTGCATCGCAACGAGGCTCAGAGTCAATCCTCTTCAGATTCTAGATCACGCTCGCCAGTTACATACACCAGTCAAGAGTGGAGGTACGAAAATGTACCTGACGTACAAGTTTCTGCCCCACTTAGTTCTCCAACGAGAACCGCTGCGACTTCGTCGCCAAAGCACACCCATCGCTCCGCGAACTCTGAGTCCTCTCCGAGGCCCTCAACACTTGATTCCTCTCCGAGGTCATCAACACTTGATTCCTCTCCGAGGTCATCAACACTAGATTCCTCTTCGAGAACCGCAGCATTTGATCCCTATCCGAGGCCTTCAACATCAGCTCAACAAAATCTACAGATAAATATACAGTCCACTCAGCTAAATCAGTCGGAAACTCATCAGGTATGCTTCGCTGCCGAGCCAAAACAGGTACTGTTGGGTACTGCTATGGTCACTATATGTCACGACGATACTTTCTACACCGCTCGTGCTCTGATCGATCCAGGATCAGAGGTCTCGTTCATCTCTGAACGCATTCAAAAGGTGTTGAAGCTACCGATGAGGCCTGTAAGTGCAATGATTTCCGGCCTGAACGAAACACTATCTGCGAAAGTTTCAAAATCATGTGCCTTTTCTTTTAAACCGCCTCGCGATCCAAACTTTCAAATGTAGGTAACAGCCCTAGTGCTTTCTCAAATCACGGGAAAACTACCTGCGCATTCATTAGATAGTGCGCTGCTCCGCAGCCTTCCTAGAAACATCGAGCTCGCAGAGGTGAATATCGCCAAGAGTCAGCAGATTGATGTGCTCATTGGAGCTGACCTCTATCCTGTAATTCTGCTTGACGGTATCCGCCGTGGAGTTCTGGGTTAATAATAGCACTAATAGCACAACAAACTGTGTTTGGGTGGATCATCAGCGGACCAGTTCGAATGCTAACTTCCGATAGCCCCTATCAAAAAGTAGCCTTCTTTAACAAAGTCACTATCGAACAAAAATTCGACCATTTTTGGGAGGGGGAGGAACTTCCCAAAACTCGCTTGCTATCCCCCTCAGGAAAGTTTTGCGAAGAAAGTTTGTGTCGTTTTTCTCACATTACTCGTCATCGACGAAACTCGCCACATACCACGCTGCACGTCTCAACGACAGAGACTCAAGAAACCAAAAGTCATCTTAAGATATGCCAGACATATTCCGCCGATTATGCGCCGCTGGAAACCAGCCGAAAATCGCGTTTGAAAAGTCGTTTGCATCCGCACAACCAATTTACCCATGAGGACAAGACGCTGCGTCTTGGCGGGCGGACGTCCTCATGCCGTAGTATGCCGTATGACGCCCCAGCTGAGCCCGAGAACTTTGACAAGCCTCACTTCTCATGCAATCGATGGAGACGAGTCCAAGCCCTGGCCCAGCATTTCTGCCACCGGGAGAATTCTAGGAATTTTCGAACTCATCGCGCCAAGTGGAAAATGTCACAACCTGACCTCCAATTCAATGATCTTGTGGCCATTAGAGAAGAATACATTCCATACACTTCTTGGTGGTTTGTCCGCATCGATAAAACATACCAGGGAAAAGACCAACGAGTTCGTGCCGCTAACGTTCGAACAAAGAAAAGCCGTGTTACACGCCCTGTCACCAAACTAGTATCCCTGACATGTTTATATCGAACGATCACTAATATTTTCTTTCTCCACAGAAAAATGATGAGGTTAATTCTTCCAGAGTACGCATGTTTCCAGCTAGGCCAAATGCTGGCGCCGCCAGCCGTCATCCGAACAAATTCGCCTCCACAGGGTACAGCGCCACAACTACCGCTGATCCTACAGGATCTCCAAGAATTTAAGCGTCGGAAAGTCAACGTGTCCAGGGACCTAACATCAGATGAAGCATTTCCGCCTATGCCACGACACTTACGCCTGAATAGTAGCAAATTGCAGTCATCGCTAATATTCGCCACGCCTACGTGTCAGGCTGACCAGGCACGACTTTGCCCCATTGGTGCTAGGAGCTATCCCAAGTTGAACTTCTATCCACGCCGCTCACTATGGCTGATGCTACGCGACTTCGACATCACGGCTGCAGCTTCTCAACGAGAAGCCTTTACAATAAGGGCTTCCAGCCCACGACGCTTGCTCATCAGCGTCAACGACCACTTCGCTCACCATCGCCGACGTGGCACGAGCTCGGGGCTCGCTTACCGCCACCAACTGCGCTTCCACGTAGCAACGATATGCCATTGGCCACAGCGATGCAATGCAGCGGAATATCACCAACATACAACGACGACTTCCAGTTGACGTACAGTGGTCAAACCACCCAAGCTTCGGCGTGAATTACTACCACCAATTATTCAAGATACTCCAGCAAGCTCGACTCGACGCTTGCCGTCGCCCACTGCAGCTCAAAGTTGCTGGTGGTCGCCCAAACCAACGTCACGCGACGGTTTTCCCCACACCATCACGTCGATCACCTACGCCGGCGATCTGCTGCAATTTCTTGGCACGGTGAAATCGCTGCCACAGCACTCACCGCTGTCTCTGGGGTAGAGAACCACACCACGCTGTCCTCCACCGGCACTGGACAATCACATTTCGTGCCGTGTCCCGACGTCCTCGTTCGCTTCGCTCTCGGGTCCCGTGGGTTAAGTTTTGCAGTCCTGCAAGGCGGGCGGAATGTTTACGCCAAACGCCGCTCGCCTCAGGTGCCGCTCCTGACCTCGGCATGTCAGCGATCGCTCACACCGCTGACATGTAGCCGATCAGGAAAGGCGACCTGAAAGCTCGACTGCGAGCTTTTCCCCACGGGTTCAGCTGCTGAAGGAGCGAACCACCGACACTTCTTTCGGCCCCTTACGACATCGACCACCGAACGAGAAGGACGTCTCAGCAGCCGCAGAACAGACAACACAAAAACATCGTACAACACAACACCTAGATTAAATATTCACATTTCACAATAAACACAACACACATTTTGTACACCTCACATTACAATAAAACAATCAAACCACAAACAACAAAACAGTGCCTTGCAAAATAAACACACTGATTTGCCTGTGTACCCTAAAAGCGGGCTGATCACGCCCATATTTGGCATATTAACGGATAATGCTACTCTATACCCTGGAAGTAGGCGTGGTCGTTGACCGATTTTACGCATTTTCAATACCAAATTGCACACAATAAAAAATAATATTTCTGCAAAATTTCATCACGATATCTTCATCGGTTCTCCTGTGATCGTGATTTCAACAGACAGACAAACAGACAGACGAACGGACATGGCTAAATCGACTTAGGAGGTGACGCTGATAAAGATTATATATACTTTTCTATACCTATCTTCTCTATTTCTATGCGTTACACATTTCGTGACAAAGTGAATATATCCTTAACGTTAAGGTGTATGCCTTAAACACAATCAGGGACGCAAGACGCAGATTCATTTTTTAACTGTCAAAATTACACGGGCTCTTATGGAGATCGAGAAAAAAGTTTGCTTTGCATTTTGCTTTCCTGCTTTGCTGCCGCATTTTGCGTCCCGCATCCGAGCTAATTCTAATTTTAACGGACGCAAAAGCGTTCTTGTTCTTCTTATTTGTTTGTGTTTGTTTACATTTCATTCTTGTTTCTATTTCAGCTGCTGTAAAATTATGTGCGTATTTTTCTGTTGCTTTTTTTATTATTATTCTGTATAATATATTATTTAAATGTATTTTAAATATATTTTAATACAGATTAAAATAAATAAACTCCGAATGAACTTCAAGATTTTTGGTTAGAATGAATATATTGTTCTCTACTGTGAAATTTTTGACATTTCATACTTCTGCTTCCCGAAAATGCTTCTCTCCCATTTGGTTTAAATCCGAGCCATTTCTTGCGTCCCTAACTTGAATCTGCGTCTTGCGTCTCTGATTGTGTTTAAGGCAATAGGGTATAAAAATTAATCTACATTAAATTTTAATGACGTAATAAACTTCGGAAGAAATTTTGGATGAGCTTATTTATTTAACGATGTCTACGTTGGATCTAATGGTTTTTCAATCAATATTCCTTTCTCAAACGCTTAGAAGAGATTGTAGGTAAGTTATGATTTTTAAACTATCCCTTAGAACAGGAGAATTTTTAGGTGTTTGAAAAAGTTAATTTATTACTCCAATTTTTAAGTCGGCCTAGTTTAAGGAATGCCTGCTTTACAAAACTATCTTAGAAAGTACTTTATAAGAAGCTTATGTTTATGGTCAAAGGAATTGTTTCGCCTAGACAATATAGTTTTGTGACTGGTCGTTGTACTCAGACGAACTTAGTTTTATTTAGCAACTTTGTTCTAAATACGCTCTAAGTGTGCTGTAATTTATACGGACTTCCTGAATGCATTCGACAGAATTTTATATCTATAATATATAATATTTAATAATAATATAATATTTAATAATATTAAATTTAATATAATATTTAATAGAAAATTAGACGAAATCGGGATTTATGCTAATTTCTTCGTTTGGCTGCAATCATATTTACTTGGTCGCACTCAATATGTTCGGATAAACAACAATAATGTGTCTGATTCCATCAAAGTTAGCTCAATGGTACCCCAAAGTAAACAACTTGGTTTAATGTGACATGCATGCTTATAAGGTGCAATTGACACAAAAATCGAAGCCACTAGACCACGCAGAAGGTCAAACTGATTGTGTGCTTTTTGTTAATGATATCCCAGATATTATCAGCCATTCAAGCCAAATCAATAATTCTTCGTACTGCTTAAAATTGCAGGATGCCTTGCATAATCTTGAAAGTTATATTTGAACTTACGAGGGTAGTCCCAGAAGTACCCGACCTGACGTATAGATGGCGGTTGTGGTTTGAAAAGAATGACTATGGTAGAGAGTACCAACTTTATAAAGCTTAATTTGAAGTTTGACCACTCAACGTTGTTCAGCATCGTGAGGATGTTTCAATCGAGTGTTTGGCGAATTTTCACAGCAATAAAGCAGAGTTTCCTAAAAAAACGGCGGCGACGAAACCTCGTCAGTAGCTGCCAAGCCATCATCGAAGTAGGTTTGCCTTGCTGCGTTCTTTTATTAAATTATTTAAAAAATTTAATAAAATTATATTTATAAATATTATTATTATTAAAAATTATTTATAAATATGCGAGCAAACATTCGAAAGAGCAAATCCTTACTTACGACTTTATAGATCACGTTATGCAATATATATTTCTTTACAGCTTTCCCTCACTCCCCACACCATGCAAAATTAATTTTTAATCATCGTTTACCAAATCCAACAAAAACATATTCATAACAATTCATATTGTGTGGGCTAAGAGGTCATTAGACAACTTTAATTCGTTTTCTACACTTTTTTTACTACAATTATAGCATAATGTATAATAGTAATGTGCATATAACACAACAAATCTTCTTGCATGTTATTTATAAACCAACAACAAATTTATTTGACTCAAACTGGCAGATCGGATAGCTATTTCGAAACTTGCCAATAATATAATAAAACTACTAAGCTAGTTATTTTGTTTTGAAAACAGGTAACGACCACGCCTACAATTTATACAGAGGCGTAGCTAGGACTCATGGAGCCCGGTACGGTTAATCAACTTGCAGCCCCAAAAATTCCAAGAATTCAATAAGTCAATTCTTGATTTCCAAAACTGCCACCCCGGGCGGACGGTGATTATAAGGTAGCTTTCCTTATAACCACATATGTATTTACTCTAGTTCAGTTCAGTTTGTATTTCACTCTATAATGCTACTGTTCTGCAATAATAAATCTAAATAAATTAAAAATTTAAATAAATAAATTTTAATAATTAACTTATATAATTAAAAATAACATAATTGTTCAAAACTTTTAGACTCGGCCAGGCCGAATATAGCACTCTTAAGGCCTGTTTAGTCGTACTTACAAGCACTTCGAAGAACTTGACGTGCTGTCAAAATTCACTTTTAGCTTATGGAAACCTGTGTATCCGTTCAGTCGTACTTACTTACGAGGGGAATATCAAATCCATTTTGAAATTTTGCTAAGTTCGAACTAAGTGACAGCCAAAACGTGACGCTTTTTTCGAAGATGTCGTCTTTGCTTGCCGAATTTATAGTTTATTGGGATTTCAATAAAATATTCTTTAAACAATTAATTTATACGAAATCACCTCTATTATAACAAAATACCATAATAATATAAATAATGTAAATATAAATACTAAAATTTTGGTGCTGGTTGCAAATCGAAGACAATTGCAATCTATTTCTAATCAAGTAAAATCCCACAAAACCAAAAAATACCCAATTTCGAACATTTACTCAACTAGTGGCTACACTAGAAGTGCCGGTACCCCCTGCAACCCGTAAACAACTAAGTTCTTCGAAACTTATAAGTGCTAAGTGCTAAGTATGAATAATCAGGCCTTTACTGGTTTTATAATAACTTTCAAAAAGTCTAAAGCTGCCCAACTATTTATCTCCGAAACAGAAATATTGGCAGCTTATAAATGCCTTCTCAATCTATCCAGAAGCTCTACATTAGAAGCCTCATCTCAATAATCGGAAAATTTTATTGCAATATTTTTTAAATCCCCCTTTTTCGCTGAAACTAAAACACTTGTCTGGATAATCCCAACAACTTCCATCGTGCACAAGGATAAAATACAGTAAAATGGGATTTCTTTCATTGCGCCATACCATTTAACACGGGAGAAGCCGCGGTTAAGCTAGTTAATAATAAATTGTGTTGCAAATAAGGTAAACAAATTATTCATTTATTAGTTGTGCGATTTTTTGTGGGAATTTAATATTTCTTAATATTAAATTATTTGTGGCAACACTACTTGCAATCAAACTGTCATTCAAAGGTATATATTTTACCCTTATAATTATACAAATTACAACCTGGCTAGCTGTATCGATTTTACAAAACTTATTTGGTTGGGCTAAAGCGCTATGTAGGAGTACTACAAATTGTACTACGATTGTAGTAAATTTGGTATAACTTCGTTCCTCATGAAAAGCTTAATCCGAAATTTTTAAGTTTAAAAATTGGAATACAAATGTCATGGATGTACGAGTATGTGGTTATTATTATAAAGATTAGAATATGATTCTAATGATTATAATATGATTCTAATGATTAGAATGATTACAATCTAATCGTACACAGACGAAACATATATGCCTTGAACACAACTGGACGAACAAAACACTAAACACAAAATAAACTGTCAAATTTACACAGGCTCTTATGGGATTCAAGAAAAAAATTAGTTATCTACGAACATTTGTGTTTAGATAAAGAAACGCATGTTCGTGAGATAGCTCTATTTCTATTTTGACAGCTTTTGTTCACAAGCTCTTCTTCTGCTTCTTTATATATTCAATTTGTTTACAAAAGAGAATTGTCATATTTGTTTCGGAAATGACAGAATTTGTTTCTTGTGCGCGAGGTCCAATTGTGTGCGAGTTTAAGCAAAAGATACAGAGACAAATGTGTTTAGTGTTTTGTGCTTCCAATTGTGTTCAAGGCAATAGATATTAACAAAAGCTACATACACACATACAAAGTCACGTCTATTTAAAGGGTTTAGCTGGACAGACTTTACAGCTACAAAAATGGCGGCCTAAAAGCCTAGTATTTAGTAAATATGTAAATAAAAAATAACATTGCCTGCCAGTTCCAGGTAAGATGTTTGAATACCTTTGAAATAAAATACATTATTATTAACTTTTAAAATGATTACCTGATTGGCACAATTAAAACATGCAGTTGTTACTTTGTTAATAGAGTTCATTAGGTTTTTCGTTTCACGAATAACTTGGTCGACTTTGACAAATGTTGCAGCCTTTCCAACTGTGTGATCCTTGACAGTGAACTGAAGAGCTTGTACATATGTCGGAATTTTGTCCAAAAGATTTAAAAGCTGTTTTTTGTGATCTCCAGCTGGAACCTGAAACATATTTATATCGTTATTTAGGATGGTTTAGTCATAATATATCGCACACCCACTTCAAAAGTGACACAACTTAAAATTGTTCATTTTCGAGTTAATGTATTAAAACTCTTCGCAATGAAAAAACACATCTGCCAACAACCAAAAGCTCAATTTTTTTTCTTGTTGTTAACTGATGCTAAAAACGGGTTTAGTTTGTCTTCATTCTATGGAGATACAACCAAGCTGAAATCACAAAATTGAGTTTTCTGAAAAATGAGAACTTTTGAGCTCTGACATTTTTTAAGTGGGTGTGATACGTATGTACGTTCACAGATTAAATACTATATAGAAGACTCATCTCGGCCTGGTTTTTCACATCAAGGTGCGGGCGGAACAGCTCTTTGGAAGATCGAGCAACGAGAAAGCAAGCATGACGAAAGAGCAATGACGAACAGGGAGTAGCAACGAGAGAGCATGCCTGCTCGTTTATGTGTGCGTATATTTGTTTTGCTAGCTTTTCTTCGTGCATTCACGAGGTGTTGACAAAAGTTTGTTTTAAGCTTTAGATTTCCTTATTTTGGTTTACTTCCCTTGAAAGTTGGGTTTAGTATTTTATGTTGCATAGCTATGTATGTACAGCATCAGCAAGATTTACTAGTTCATTGTAGTGCTCTAGTAAAAATTATTATGTCGGTGTAAAAAAATTACGAAATAGCCAAGCGACAAATTTTGCACGCGTGCATATGAAATGGCTAACGCTGATATATTCTTCTGTTGTAAATATTGGAACCCACGAAGAAAATTTGCTTTGTACGAGATGCGTCTTCTCCATACTATTTATTCTGTGGTACGTTCTGAGCTCGATATTCACCTGATAGGAGAATTGTCGAACAACTTTATAAAGACGATTTGCTTCTTCGGCGAAATATTCTGCCTGAGTAAATAAGTCTTGCGTAGTCCGTAGAGCACCGTTTCCATTTGTAAATTGGAACATTAAGAAAGCCATTGATGACATATTTCTTGTGCGTTTTACAATGTCATTATTTTCATAAGATTCGTTTATCCAGTGATCTGTTTCTTCTTCAATTGACTCTGAAAGTGATGTTTTATTCACTTCAATGTTGTCATTTTCTTGTGTACCATCTTCCTCCGACCGTGCTTTATTTTCCTGGTAGCGCTATAATGAAATAATCAAACGATAATATATGTTTATATGTATTTATGTATTTATTAGTGCTTAAACTAAGCCATATGACTTTATAGTTCATGTTACATATGTACATACAAATTAAAAGTGTGATAACATTAATGAGAATAATAGCTGTGTTCCTTTTTTCTAATGTAATCCTGATTTAAAATGGAACGGCAAGGGAAGTCACATGCAGATGTGCCCACAAAATCACACATAAAAAGGTTGTGTCATGAAATATCAACTGTTTGACTGTTAAGAATTAAATACATTTTATGCTCGAGTAAATGAAATCTTTGAATTTAAAATGGTAACGACAGCGATGCAATCATGGTCTTCATATGGTTGTCAGAATATTCTTTATTAGTCAAATAAGATAAACTTCGTTACCAAGTTTACCATCAATTAAAAAGAAAGTAAAGGAAGGAAAGAGTAGGAAAGTAAAGTTTTTACATCAACGCCATCTATTTATCATATAACGAGAAGAGAAATTCGATTAGAATTTCTAATCCTAGTCGAGAGTACGATTAAAAAATTTGTATGGAAACTGTTATAATCCAAAGAAAAAGGAACGCAGCTAATATAACAATATTAGTTTATGATTCTGAGGATTTTATTTTTAGCTACATAAACGGGATCAGTCAGCTTAATAGCTGGGTATACAATGTTGAAATCTGCACAGGCGCTTCTAAATGGTTCATGATGGAGATAATATGTTGCTCTGCAATAGCTTAAGTGCAGAAGATCGCACCTTCTCT
The DNA here is from genome assembly GCA_949629155.1 of Myopa testacea. Lineage (NCBI taxonomy): Eukaryota > Metazoa > Arthropoda > Insecta > Diptera > Conopidae > Myopa > Myopa testacea. The sequence continues at coordinate 41,276,089 of OX451346.1, read as the reverse complement.
AAGTACGGCGAGGAGTTTTGATGTCAACGTTACCTAGCAAATAAGCAGTCGACACCATATATCAATTTCAAAATAAAAACGCGTTAAGCATTGATCTGCGATTAACCAGTAAGGATAAACTTATCAGCCTAAACCGACACTCGTATGACGCCAGAAACGTAGAGATGGATTCTTTAGATTGCCGTTTATTATGAAAAAGATATCCCTGCAATGAGATTAACTTTATTAACGATATTCCTCCAGCCATATGCGGCTCCATAAATGTTCTTATTACTCCCGGAGATCTAACACTATCGCTATTAAGAATTTTCACATATCGGTCTGAGCGCATCTGTCTCGTAAGTAAAAATTTGTAAAACAATCAATGTCAATGTCAATGATAATCAATGTCATCTTGTGCGAGTTAGACGTGTATTTGAGTCGTTCATTAGCGGTGCTTAATTAATTCTTTTCGCTCAAACTTCCTCCGGCTTCTTTGTAATAAATATCCATGCGCAGTGTAATTTTTCACTAATTAGTGGCTACCTTACACAAATAAGTTTAAAATTTGGATAAAATCTGGATAAAGAACTATTATTTTTCGTTTTATTACAATACATTAAAATGTCTAACCTAAATCTGATATCCAAACAAGGTGCAAAGTTACACTATACGCAGTGATTCTCTCACTCCCAGTAAATTGCAGTCACTGGTAGCAAACGCCGACTCTCCTTCATCGCTACTGCAAATGCTGGATGAACGCATGAGTAAATGCAATGATAATCTAACTGAAGTCATTAAAAGCGAAATCAACCAATTGTGTGAAGATGTGCACGATAAATTCCTAAGGGAACTACGCAGCTTACGTGAAGAATTTAAAGGTCACCTTATTTCCATCGAGGCAGCCTGGACAAAACTATTTGAGGACATGAAGCATACTATCACCGCTCTTTCTGCACGATTAGAAGTGACGGAGTCAGCCTTTCCTGACGTTTGCAGACCTCACCAAAAGCATGACGAAATCTTAGAACGAGTTGATACCCTAGAGCGTCGGGAAATTTCCACTAATGCTGTGATTTTTGGTATCCCTGTACTGAAGGATGGGGATCTGCATAACATCTTTTCAAATCTATGTTCAGCAATCGGTTCTAGTAAGTTCCAACTAAGTCATGTCTTTCGTGCCGGCGGTAGAGTGCCTTCAAATAACAGTGCTACTCCAGCAAGGACAAACTCTCCTCCTATAATTCGAAGCTTCCATCATTCTCGCGAGCGAAACCTGTTCCTGAAGGGCGCGAGTAACCATCGCAAGCCGTCAAATCGCTCTCTTCAACTATCTGATATTGGCCTCTCTTCAAACTCACTTCAATTTATGTAAACGAAAGTCTAACCAAGAGAAATCGTGATCTACTCTTTCGTGCAGTTAATTTGAAGTGGAGGGAAGAAATCGTTGCTGCATTTACGCGACATGGATCAGTATTTATAAAATTGACTCAGAAAGGATCGAGTTTTGCAAATTCAAAACACTGAAACGTTAAATGCTGCTATTATGGACAATTCTCAAATGGTTTATGAAAACATAGCGGAAACCAGTACCAAAAATATTAGTGTCTAATTCATTAATTATTATTTTTACATTATTATTATATTTTTACATATACTTTTTTTATTTTACACTATATTATAATACTTTAGTCTACTTAAATCTACTTAAGTATGTAACTTATACCTCAATTTTGCCAAATATGTATATCTTCCTTTACTTGCTTAACATTCTCATTTCTCCTCTACACATTCATTCTAGCTCATCTTTTTTATTTCTTTCTTCTACCAAATCCGTTGATCCTAACGAAACAGCTTCAAACATCATGATTTATCTTCCGTGTTCGACCGAATATGCTTCTGTTGCTATAAACTTACTTTTGCACATCACAAATACTAACGGTGGAAACTTTCACTAATAGTTGTAGAGAGTTCCATAGAGACGATGGTCATACCGGTTTGAAATCTATGCTAGGAATCCTATGTAAACAAAAGCAAGGGCTCCAGATTTGCCACCTAAATGCTCAGAGCCTATCTCCAAAATTGGATGAATTTAGAGATGCATTTCCTAACTCCGGTTTAGATATTATCTGTGTGTCGAAGTCCTGGTTCCACGTCAACATTCATGATAGCATTTATAAATTGAATGGCTACCGTATTTTCCGATCAGACCGTCTGGGGCGTCTTGGTGGTGGTGTGTGTATTTGTGTTCGTAACAATTTAAATTCTAAAGTCAAAGTAATTTCAGATGCAGATTGTCCCTTTGAGTTTCTTTTCCTCAAAGTATTTTCACAAAATCATAAAATCCTGCTCTGTACTATTTATAGACCCAACAAATCTATTTGCCTTGACCCATTTCTATCGGTTATAGAGGAACTATCTTGAAGTTACCCTGAAATAATAGTCTGTGGGGACATCAACTGCAATGTCCTAAATCCCAGAGGATCAACTCAATTCATCAATTCGATGTCCTCACTAAACTTGAGTCTAATAAACAAAACCATGCCATCTCATTTCTCCAAGCAGTCTGCCAGCTTGATTGATCTTGTTTTCGTAAGCAAGGCCCAAAACGTGCTTCTTTATCAGCAACTAGACGCCCCAGGTTTCTCAATGCATGACTTGTTATTCTTCACATACTCTTTTAGTCTGACAACATCCAATTATAAATTTCGATATACAAAACTTCAGGGACATTGTTTTCCCTTCACAGCAGTAGGATACATATGCAATAAATTGGCAATCTATTTATCTTATGCCTAGGTTCAATGATCAAGTAGAGTTCTTGAATCGGAACTTTATGTATTTATACGCATGGAATATACATGTACCCATGGTCTCGAAGATTATTAAACATAATGAGCCGGCTTGGATGACTCATGAGATTCGTGTGCTTATAATACAGCGTGATATTGCGCATAAAAACTGGAAAAAGTTCAAACTGCAGGAATATCACATCCTATATCGATCCATGCGAAATCAAGTTGTCTCCAAAATTAGGTCCATAGAGGCTAATTACTTTAAAACTAAATTTGACCATAACTTATCCTCTAAATGCCTTTGGAATAACATAAAAAATATTGGAATCGGGGAAAATCCTGCTGAAATACCCCACGATATAGATTGCGACGAAATCAACGCGAAATTTCTGTCTCACGTCCAACCAGAACGTCCAACCAGAACCAGGTTGTCTCACGACAACCAGAATATCTGTTTACCATCATGAATTTCTCTACCTCCCCGAGGTCATATAAGTTGGTTCCTCCGAGATTCTCAAATCTTACATCAAAGCGACAGTTGTTTGTTAACGCAATTCGTCTTTGGAACGCACTCCCACCGTACATGCGAAGGATTAGCAACAGGTGCAAATTTGAGTCTAACATACGGAATCACTTTAATATCATTTAGCAAAGCAGTTTCCACAATCTACTCTCAACTATTGCTCCTTTCTTAAAATTTTTCATGCTACTTCTCTAATCCCGGCTATTCTATTTTCTCTCTATTTCTCTCTCTCATTTCCACTCACTTAACTCAAAATATTCTTTTGTAAAGAAGTGATTAAATTTAGGCTACCCTTATTTTATAAGATTTGTAATTTTACTATGGTTAGTTGCATATGATAACAATAAATAAAGAAAAAAAAAACTGTATTGTACCAACATTTGTTATTTTAGCTTCGATCTTTCAATTGTACATTTTCTTAGCCAAAACTGATCCCTGGTCTCATAAGCTCTGTTTATATTAGGATTCATCAGGTCGAAAGTCGGCATAAAAGCCAAAAATGAAAAACCAACATTACAAATACAAGGGAGTGTCGAAAATCTTCCATCGCTCTAGAATAATGTTTCTCAATCTGCGAGAGATTGTTCTACAAAAATCGTTTCAAGGGATGCAGTAACCTCGAGTTGCGTGACCTCGACTTGTGGCGGGCTGAACTCTGCAAGCTAATTTCTAAACAATCCAAGCAACTTGAAACCAAAATGCAAACAAAACAAATTAAAACATCGAATAAACAAAGCAAACTATCAAACAAGCAATGCAACATCGAACATCAAACCGAAAGGAAAAATCACCACGATCGTAAACATTTACGAGTACATCAAATGTACATGGAATACAACACCAAATACATGGAAGTTTTACACTAGGAGGTTCCAAACTTTTTAGTCCCGCGGTTCCCTTAGTGTACAGAGTATTTTCAGGCGGCTCCTTTAATACTAATTAATATGAGACTAATCTTAAATATGTTAGAAAGACTACATTTTCTGGGACAAAGTGAACTAGCCCCATTCTCACAATAAACGCTAAATATGAAGTTTCAATACTTAATACAAACATACTTAATTGTACATGAAAACAATTACAATACATAGAAAAGTTCAGCAAAAATTGCTGAAAGCCGCGTATAGAACAAAAATCGACAAGAGGATTAAAGACAGAATATTTTCAGTAAGACACAGCCAACAACAAACACTGGTGACTTTTTTTGCAATCACAGAAACAAGTACACTGGAAGAAAACTGGAGCCGCTGCCAACAAAATTGTAAAAAGAGGATTAATTCAAGGTCACCTCAAAGGAAACAACAAAGCCAACAACAACCACAAGCAAATAAGCAGAGTGCCAATTGAAAGTCAACAACAAAAGTACCACCCTGCTCTGCATACAAAAGTACCCACCACCACTCTTTTGGAACCCGGCGAACTAAGCGTAAGTAAATCTTTGGTCTTGGCATTGGGTTGATAGTTTGGGGAACGATAATCTTTTCGTTCAATATTCGAAGGAAATAGTTAAAAGTTGGTTTTCTTTTGAAGGCTTGTGCTTGTGAAGAGGATTAAAGACAGAATATTTTCAGTAAGACACAGCCAACAACAAACACTGGTGACTTTTTTTGCAATCACAGAAACAAGTACACTGGAAGAAAACTGGAGCCGCTGCCAACAAAATTGTAAAAAGAGGATTAATTCAAGGTCACCTCAAAGGAAACAACAAAGCCAACAACAACCACATGCAAATAAGCAGAGTGCCAATTGAAAGTCAACAACAAAAGTACCACCCTGCTCTGCATACAAAAGTACCCACCACCACTCTTTTGGAACCCGGCGAACTAAGCGTAAGTGAATCTTTGGTCTTGGCATTGGGTTGATAGTTTGGGGAACGATAATCTTTTCGTTCAATATTCGAAGGAAATAGTTAAAAGTTGGTTTTCTTTTGAAGGCTTGTGCCCTTTCAGCTAATCAGCTGAAAGCTATTAAAATTCTGTCTTTTAAAGTTCCTGCCTTTATGAAGTTGAAGTTCTAAAAGGCAGCGATGAAATGCAAACTTGAAACCACGATTTAATTTTTATCCATGAAAACAGGCCCAGCCCTGATTTAACATTTTTTAAATAACTATGTTTTTTATTTTTGTATCATAACAACATAATTACAACTTTGCAACAACTTTCACATTTTTTATATTCAGGTGTGCCGCAAATAATTCCAGTGTACAGTGATCGAAGTAAGGTTGAGATGCACAGGTCTAGGCGCTAAGAATGCAGACTAAGGAAGGTGGTATATCCTTCACTTCTGCTCCTCTTACTATCTTTTTTCAACTTCCTGGGCCGGATCCAATCTCATACAAACCAATTCGAAGACCAGCGTTATTGGAACTGTGACTGTGTGCGACTGATTTTTATGTGCATACATGCCTGTGACAAAAACACAAGTCATGAAATATCGCTATACTCTATGTAGTTGTATGTGTTTATTGCGATCGATACGATTACATTGAGTTTGTTTACTCGTGTGAGGGACAATCTCAATTATACCAGAGATGACGAGGTAGGACACTTCGAATTCGCCGCTTTATGATCTGTTGAATTCATGTACACTAGACGTGAGAGCTATTGTATTATTGTTTTGTTTTCTGTCATTGAAAATGTTGAAAACCTAAATTGTGTCGTATTTACACTATAGCTGTTGAATTGCTTCAGTTATTTAATTCCCGATTGTTTAGAAAATTAAATACATTTAATTTACAATAATTAAACTAAATTAAATTGTCTTAATTTAATTTAAAATAACACAGGAAATGTTACATTAACCAATGTAATGTGAAAAACTTCACATAACTTCATTGAACGTGCTAACAATTGCTTCGCTTACGCGCAGGATTTTCCCAGGTTACTATTGTCAGCAGCTGGGTCATTGATGTTCGATTTGCTGGTGGAATACCAAAACCACTAAAACCGCCGTTTATTGCCTACATACTGATTGCTGACTACATCCATTGTTCTTAACTTACTATTAATTAAATATTATCACACAATATATCGCCCGGCTAAAAAGAGGTCAGTTTGGGAGGAGCCTCACCATTTATATATACCGGTTTATGATCGTTGGTCACTTTGGTAAATATTGTGATAGCATGCTGTTTAATGTGTGTATTAGATGGATTTGGTTGTGGGAGTAATTAGTTAAACCTGGTGCCATTTGAATAAGTTTGTAATAGTGAATTTTTGGGTTTAGGAGGCGTTTTTCTTGCCATGTACTTGCCTGGCACGGATGGAGTTGGTTCTTTAAGGATAACTGCATTATTAAGCAGCATGAAGTATGCTGCATCTTTTTATAACAATTTTATTGTTAGTTTCAGATCGATAGCATCGTTGTATGATTGGAATATTTATAGGACATTTTTAGTTCATGAAATTTAATATAATTTTTCAAAACAAGCCGAGCAACACACACAAACTTAATTTAATAGAAACAGCACAGAAGCAAACTCCGAATGTAGTAATAGCAAGACTTCAAATTCAACTGCAAGATGATGTACCCGTTGCTTTGTCCTAGTCGATTAGCAAATGCTGAATGCATTCAGTTGAAAGAAATAATCAAGGTTTACTTGATGATGAAATTATAAGGGAAAAGTCTTCAACTTATGAATTTCAGTAAGACAACCTGTCTTAAAAATATAGTATAATCCACACTTGGTAACAGAATTGCGCACTGATGCAGGTTCTTCCGGACTGGGAGCAGCTTTAATGCAAAGGGAGAATAGTTTTACTTGACCAAGTGCATACTTTAGTCGAAGAACTACTGAAACTGAGTCAAAATACCATTCATATGAGTTGGAAACATTAGCAATAGTTGAAGCGACGAGTAAGTAAAGTAAGTACTATAAAGTAGTATTTATTGAGTGATTTTTATTTGTCCATTTGGGATGTCAGAGTTACAAAAAAATCCTATGAGGACAACAATTTTTTTATGATATAAAGAAAAACAATCAACGTGCATTCCCCGGTTACAAGGAAAACACTCTTTGCGACTGTTTTTCCCACATAAGGCACACCTTTTTTGTTTTCCTTTCACTGTTATCTGTAGTACATGGCTTGTAATAAGTCTGTTTTCTTTGAGAGTTCTTGATGATCTACTTGAATGTTTCGGGTGGGATAATGTAGATGTTAAAGACAAATATTTTCTAGCTATAAGTCGAATGAATGGTCTTCTGGGTGAATCAGCAAGCTTATCATAGAAATAACTACTTTCTCGCCAACGGTTCATTGAAAAATAAAACGTTTTTTAATGAACCAAAAAGTTTAAAATAATTTTTCTAGCACCATACAGATTCGCAACTCCATAAAGATGTTAAGATTTAACACGAAAAACGTGGGGCGGATTATAATGATAGGTACTAATTCTATATATAAATTCTATACGAATTTACTAAACAAGTTTTTACAAAATTTGCATTATTGTGATTTCATGAATAAGTACAAATCTTAAAAAAATGCTAAAACACAAGCTTTTTCTTCTTCAATCAATCTACCATATTGCTGTGATAAGTTATAATGCTCGTAGGCTTCGCCCAGAGGATGTGGAGTCGGCTGAGGTAGACAGGAGAACCTTCATCTCACAGGAGAACCTAAAGATATCGGAATGAAATTCAGATATATTCTTTATTGGTGCGTAAGGGTTGGTATTGAAAATATGAAAAATCGGCCAACGACCACGCCTACTGTTTATTAAAAATGGGCTATCGTGTTCGTTTTTTAGTTACGACAACAAAAGTTTAGTTTTGCTCAGCCCACTTTTAGTTTACCGCAAAAAATTTAACATGGATTTAATTGATATCTGTACAAACTTTTTGAACAAAACTGAGTATAGATACATTTTAAGTTCCAACAAATTGTTGTTGTTCCAAAACTGGGCGTGGCCCGTTCACTTCAAGGTATAGAGTATTTGAGATTCGGCCGGGCCGAATATAGCACTCTTTCTGGTTTTTCTTTTTATCTTTTAAATTTTTATTAGTATTATAGTTAGGGTTGTTATTATTCCGATTCTTATTATTATTTTGTTTTTTCTATATACTCGTAGATACATACATCTAAAAATTCATTCATACTTCAATTCTACATGATTAGTACTTTAATCGTTTATTCATTTGTTTTATAATACCCTACACCTTAAGGTTAAGGGTATATTCACTTCGTCACAAAAGTGTAACGCATAGAAATAGAGAAGACAGATATAGAAAAGTATATATATTCTTGATCAGCGTCACCTCCTGAGTCGATTTAGCCATGTCCGTCCGTCCGTCTGTGGAAATCACGATCACAGGAGAACCGGTGAAGATATCGAAATGAAAATTTGAAGAAATATCATGTGTTGTTGCGCAACGGTTGGGCTTGATGGGCAAAATCGGTCAAAAACCACGCCTACTTTTTATTAAAAATAGGATATTAGAGTTAGCTTTTGAGTTACGACAACAAAATAGGGTAACATTATCCGTTAATGTGCTGAAGGCGCATCTCGGCTTGTGCTGAAGTCGTATCTCGGCCTGCGATGCTTTTTTACTTATGATGCGGTCGGAACAACTGAGGGGAAGATCAAACAACGAGAGAGCAAACGTGAACAGAGAGAAGCAATCACGAACAAAGAGAAGTAATCTTGACAATGCTAAATCGACTCAGGAGGTCACGCTGATGAAGAATATATATACTTTTCTATACCTGTCACGTCTCATTTAATGCCTTACAAACGAAAGCAGTAAGTGAATATACATTCATCACTTCGTGTGTAGGGTATACAAAGTATTAATTAATTTTGTTGAAAATCGTTTACTCTTGGAGAAAAATGAAATTTTAAATTTTTAGTAACATTTTTTTGCTTTCATTTAGGGTGTTCACAGATTCGTGTTATCTAGTGTGCCTGTTAAAACATTTTGGCACTTCGTAACTTTTGTTGTTGTTGCTTTGTACCACAGAATAAATACTATACAGAAGTTGCATCTCGGCCTGCCTTAAACTGGGATCTCTCGTCAGCTGTTTTATTCACTAAAATGGAAAAAGAGGTAAGAAAAGAAAAATTAAGTAATTTTAAGCTTTGAAGAAGTAATTTTAAGCTTGAAGAGAAAATAAACTGATACAAGTTTATTATCATTTTCAGGTGAAGCACAAACGTGTGCGTAAGACTCCACGTCCTAAGATATAGGAAATGGAGCGAAAGGGACTTGCAATTGAAACATCTAACAGTCCAATCGAAAAACCTACGGCCCAGTTGTACTATAAGCGTTTCTTGGCAGAAATTGGCAGTGAAGTAGAGTGGACATTAGTGCGCTGCTTAGGAAGGTGCAGAACTTGCGGCAAAGCTTTGTGAAGGCAAAGTCCTGGCAGAATGCAACGAGCGCTGGTACCATGCAGCTTGGTGAAACTACAAAAGGCAAGTTCATGAATTTCTATGCAGATTGTAAGTCAATTATTGATTTACTGACCCCTGCATTCGACGTTTCTGAAATCTCTACCACAGAAGAAAGTTCACCATTGCCAGAGACCCCTTCCACTACATAAAGGCAGCCAGCAAAGGAATTTACTCCCGAACACCGCTTGCAGACATGCTTGAAGCCCACTCTAGTTTGGTCGATGTAAAAAAAGAGAAATTTAAAATGGATCTCCCTATAAAGTTGAAGGAGTTGCTGCTTAAGGAGAAAGAGCATGAACTGCAAGCGCAAATTTTCAGATTCAACAAGGAGAAATTTGAAGGCGAATTGAAAAATTAAGAAGTAGAAGTTAAGAGTCAAGAAACGGTAAAATAATTGGAAATAGAAATGAGGGAAATAATTGTTCTTAAGGAAGTGTAGATGAAGGAAAGGGTTGAAATGGAAAAGCTTACAGTTAAATAATAAAAATTAACATTTCTAGTAAATCAAATATGTTTTGTTTTATTTTATTTATTTATTTATTTATTTTATTTATTTATGTATTTTTTTTTTATTTTTTTTTTTTTTTTTACAAATTCAGTCAATGTAGCTCTTAAATCGATGTTTTTATACAATTCATGTGGATATTCATAATCTACATTTTCACAGCTAATGTCTTCAACTGAACCAACGTCTTCTAAAATGTTATGCAAAATGCAACATGCCAGAATGCAACAACTTTCATAAGTTTTCTCGTCAGCTAATTATTATCGAAGCTCCTTTAAGCTGCTGAATCTCTTTTTTAGCTTTCCAAAAAAGTTTTTCCAACCGGAATTCTGTACTTTGATGTATTGATTAAATTTGTCTCTTCTTTCTTAAGATAACTCGATGCTATCTTGTTGAAAGGGAGTGATGACATTTCGGCTTAGAGAATATGCAGTCTCCAGCTATCCATTGCTGTTCGTTAAAAAAGTTTTCCGGCTTTTTTCCAATGAACGAATCTGCAAAGATCTTAGTATTATGAACACTACCCCTGTATCCAATTGTTGCTTGTCGAATTTTTAAAGAATAATCACACACTATTTGCATTTTGATGGAATATTGCTTTTTGCGAGATTATTAGAATTTCATGGTCCCTAATAGGAGATTCCGCCAATCTTATCTCAGTGCCATCGACGTAAGCAATACATCCCGATAGCTCATGCATTGTGTTTACAACAATTGTATGTCTCTCCTCGGCTGACGGCCAACATAAGAACTTTGATTTACCACTGCAGCAATAACTCGGTCTGTTGTTGTTATCATCGTTCCTCCGTCGCTGATGCCAAGTTGCTTTTAAGAAATATACTGACTTGAATTTTGCGCCATCATGTCTAACATGCTCTTATAGTATAACGCATTTAGTAATTTTACTTTATTGCTCGTGCGACGCATTTTCGCTTTTTTAATAAAGTATAGAAAGTAAAGCAAGCCATTGTGGCAAATTTAGAATGGAATACGAAGAGGGGTGCTCACAGTTTCACTTTATTATTGTTCTAAAATTGCCAGATGGTAACTTTAGAAGGAACTGTGAATACCCTAATTAACTGTTTTCTAAGTTATTTCTAAGTTAATTTTCTAATTAACTTAATTTTCTAAAATGTATAATTACCTACTCGTATATATTTATCACAATAGAGGTATATACCATCATGATAATGAAAATTCAATTTAAAACTGCAGTTCCAGCAACTTTTTGAACAAAACTTTACATGGCATTTAATGGTCCAACTAATTATTGTTGTTCGAAAACTGGGCGTAGTCCGTCCACCTCAAGGTGTAGAGTATTCAAGTTTCGGCCAGGCCGAACGTAGCACTCTTTCTGGCTTTTTGTTAGGAATATATTCCTTTGCATTACACTTTGATGTTTCTTGGTTCTGTTGGGTTTCCTCTTTGTCGGTCTTGTTTCTCTTATCGATTTCAGGGGTGGTTGTTCTTACGCTTTTAGGTTCGCTGATTTGCGCTATTTTCGCATCCGCTTTCTATTGCACAATCGCAGGAGATGTAAACGCGTTCACTTTGTATGGGCCATCGTATTTGGGAGCGAGTACGGCTGCAAAGCTGTCCATTGTCTTTGAAAGTGGGTGGGTTCGTTTTAGAATGAGTTGGCCAATCTCCGGTATCCAGTGTAGTCGGCGTAAATTATAATGACGAGCCCTGTCCGACAATGCCTGGTCTAACCTTTTTCTGATGATCGTAAAGATTTCTTTGAGTCGTTTCGACGTCTCTGGAGCTCCACTCGGCCATTATCCTGGTGTTCTGGTTATATAATGCCCTAGGCAAGCGCAGTTCTTTCGCCTGGGCCAAATAGGTTTTTAAAGTTCTGTGAGCTCGTTCTGCTGGATTCTGGATACCTTTTCAAATTCAGTTGATTATAAATTGGCTGATATAGTTGCAAGAAATTGTCGATATCCGTTGTCGAAGGAGCTTCTTTCCGAAAGACACTACTCTGTTCGCCTCTCTCTTAGTTTCACGTAAGCTAACGGTCTGTCCACAGGAAGTGGCTCCGGCTTTGTTCTGGAAGTCCAGGCCCATAAGCAGTTCATCAGTTACTTCGGCCCTAGTTACATTTCACGTGTGCTATCGGAAGACATTCCTAGGTTATCCAGTGCATATTGTTGGCTAAGCGAATGTAATTCCTAAAGGTTTTTCGGCCCACAGGTATCCCGTGCTCCTGTACTGGAGCTTACTGATGAAGCTTCTTTTTTAGAAGCTGCCATCTTGGTTGGGTTGTCGGTCTTGTGGCCGGTCCCTATCTCGTCGAGATCCTCCACCAGGCCAATTATCTCCTCGGGGCTTGTGAAATTACAATGTTTCACACATAGTTGTAGGCCCTTCCGTGGGTTCTTATCATATACAGGTGTTCAAGTATCTCACCTCGGTCCAGCGAACATGCCGCATGGTTTCGTAGAGCCTGAGCACGTAATTTTTAAATAGTTCTCAATAGGCATTACTCACCTGGAGACCTGGAAAAGACTATGAAAATAAAGTCTTTTCTATATGAACGTTGAAATCAATACAAAACGAGTGCAATTAAAATACTATGCTTTTTATGAATTATATTTTATGTTCAAAAGACTGCGAAAATTAAATGCCTAAAGTAGAGAAAGTTTTGGTTCAGGAAAGGACCATAAATGACTACTTGATGTCGATTTTCCTTTATGTATATGTTTATATTATGTTTACTTCGAATTTATAAAATTTCATATTTTTGGGTTGGGGTCAATTTTTTAATGTTTTTGAGTTACAGTATTTTAGTAAATGAGCAATGTGTTCTTCGATTTTTTATAACCAATTGTTGAAAGGCTAATTTCTTCTAAATTCAATCATCTGTTGCTTAACTACTCATTAAGAGTTAGTTAGTTTAGGTGGCGCCTTGCGCCCAACGTTTGGGGGGCAGGGCTAAGTAGCGCAGATATGCCATTTTAATACCACGTGAAACTATAGCCGGTGAGGGTATGCAGGAGTGCTGCGCTGGCGAGCTCTACAGCCATTTCGTCCTGTTCAGAACTTATAAAAGACTGTCAAGCTTGACGTTGGGTAGGTTGTTCAAGTCCTTAAAAAAGGGTTTCCCCAGGAGTGCCATTCTACTGCGAGATAGAGCAAGGCAGGTGCAGAGGTAGTGCTACCGTCTCTTCCTTGCTGGGATCCAAGCAGCTACGATAGAACGAGCTGTAGCTATGGCCCAGCCTACCTGCGTGCCGTCCTACCAGCCAGTGACCAGTCAGTTCCGCAATTATTCTGGCAGTATCTTTCCTGGGTTTGGACAGAAGATAAGTGGTCCTTCTGATATCGTAGGAGGGCCATAGTTGTTTCGATATTTTGCATTAAGAGTTAATCATGTAACTATTTGTGGCGATGCATATAATAATAATAAATTGAAATTGTTAATATAAATTTTTTACTGGCTGAGTCTTATTCGTCGTTGATTCGGGACTTGTTGAACGAATCATTTTCAACACGATTTTGTAATAAAATAATGGACGCTAGCTTACTTGACTATTTTGTTGTCTCTGAGGATACAATTTAGCTTTACTATTTACCCTGATTAATTTCATCTCTGATCATGACCTATTTTTCTGCTCTTTTGGCATCAGCTTCAGCAACAACTCCTTACCTTCTTCTTCTTTTACCTTCTTTGATTACAAATCTATCAATACTTAGGGTTTATTTTGCAAATGCACTTATTGGAAGAGATTACGTTTTTTGTCAGTGTAGTTCAATCTCTGTTTGACTCGTTTGCTGCTATTAAAGAAAAAATTTGCACCACTCAAGATTCAAAACAAATCCTGCACAGGAAAATCTGAATTAACCTAATCTGGACTCTAACGCTCTGCAGGCGTTTAAAAAATAATGGACTTGAGCGCCAAAGATCTAGAAATGTTAGCCCAAATCCTAACGTCTTTAATGAATTCCTTTCGAGGAATGTCTCCCATATCGAGGAATTAACTTACAATACTGAATTGTAAGTTATTGTAATTGTAAGAATTAACTTACAATAATAAAGACGAGTTATTTCATTTCTTCAATGTTTCGGAATCCAATGAAATCTCTTTCGGTGGGTCTTGATAAAATCTACTAAATCTACTAATCTACTAAATCTACTAATCTACCTACTCTACTTCATTATTTTCTTCTTTCTGTACCTCTTTTACTTCTTTCTTCTTCTTCTTTCTCTTACGCTGGACATTATCCTGGATAAGTTCCGATCCAAGTTCAATTATCCAGGGGATTTTGTAGCTCTGATTTAATTTGTTCAATGTCAATTGTCACAGTAACCACTTTATGTTTTTTGGAATATACGATTCTTATCTGTTGCATCATTGAAAAAAGTATCGACCAGATAATACCGGAAAATGTTGCAATTTTGTTTTCTGTTTTAAAAACAAAATAAGTAGCTTAGTAGTTTTATTATTGTGTTCAAATTTAAACTTTATTTCCGTGGTAATAAATTTGTTTTTATGAGCTGTATAAGTACTGTAAAAGTGGCCAAACCACGCCCAGTTTTGATGTTACAATGTTTTATTGGAACTTAATTTGTTATGTAAAGTTTTATTCAGGAAGTTTATATATTTAACACTACAACCATTTAAGACCCTCTAAATATTTCTGCAAAATTTCATTATAATATCTTCACCAGTTCTCCTGTGATCCTGATTTTAACAGACAGACAGATGGAGGGATATGGCTAAATCGACTCAGGAGGTGACGCTGATTTAGAATATATATACTTTTCTATATCTATCGTCGCTATTTCTATGCTTTACACATTTCGTGAAAAAGTAAATATTAACTTAACCTTAAGGTTTGGGGTATAAAACCTTCAGAAATCTTAAAATGTTTACAGAAGCACGCTCATCTTACATTTTGTGAAAAATTGTATCACTTTTCCAAAATAAAACCAGAAAGAGTGCTATATTCGGCCTGGTCGAGTCTTAAATACCCGACCTTGCAGTGGACTAGGCCCACAAAAACAACAACAAAAATTTGTTGTACCATAAAATGCTATGGTCAGTTTTGTTCAAAAAGTTTGTATGGATATCAATTAAACCCATGTGAAATACTTTTCGATAAATTTAAAGTAGGCGTATCACTCCCATAATTTGTTGTCATAACTCAAAAACTTAGGCTGATATCCCATTTTTAATAAAAAGTATATAGGCATGGTCGTTGAAGCATTTTGCCCATTTTAAATACACACACATTTCGCATTTCGTATGTTTTAGAGTATAAAAACAGGCAAGTTAAAAAAGGTGCAAACAATTAAAGAATTAAAACAGATGGCGGTCAGTGGATAAATATATTATATATTATAGTGCACGCACTTAAGTTTATGATTTGTGACTTAGTTATAACTTATAAGTTAATTTATAACTATGAAGGGTAACATAAATTTTTACATTGACCTCAATTTAAAAGAAGGTTTAAGAGGGTTATAAATAAATATATCTCATAAGAATTTATAAAAGAATAATTTGTTTGAAATTTCCGCATTTATGATTTGAAACTACGAGTATTACATACCTGTAGCGATAATAAACTATAATCTTCAACATAGTTTGGGAGTTTTTGTGACTGAGTGAATTCTATAAGTTCTCCATATATTGTTATAATTTCACTTGACAACCACCGCCACATGGCAAGAAAAGCTTCGAAATTTTCATGAGCTATTTCAATTGACGGATAATAAGACAAAATGTGAGCTGCATTAATTACTTGTGGCCCATATAACCGTACATTACTTTCCAGGAATTGAATTTCGAAAAGATGTTTTTCATTTGAAGCAGTGTGTTGGATTAACTTGCATACATCGAGAACGTGCTCACAATAATTATGAAAATAACGTATGCTTCCATGTAAATGATCTAATTCTTGATTAATTGCATAGGATCGACAGTTAACTAACATTTCTATAGTCATATTTAAACTGTGAATTAAATCAAATACTTGGTCATCCACTGATGATACTAATTGTTCTAAGAGATCACTAATTGCAATCAAAACATTTTCTGATGTTTCTTCTATTTTATAAAGATATTTCAAATTCTTTTTCTGGTCCAAATATGCGGATCTTTTTAAGTAAAGTTTAAGCTCAAGCTTACATCTTTCACGTAATAAAATAATTTTTTCTCGAGTTTCTTGATTAGTGTAAGCAGAATCTGTAAAATCTTCAGTTCTCTCTAAAATATTGTCCATTGCAATTATAAGTAACTCTTTTGAAACTGGATTCAGGGTGAAAACTTTATCTGTTTTGTGACGTTTGATGTTACACCATGCTTCACTCAGCGAGTTTGTTTGGTGTAAATTCTGGCAATGTATACTTTTAGAAGTTTTTTTTTTAATTTTGGTATTTGCTTGCTTATAATTATTCATTAAATGAGAAAACTTTATTAATGCGAAATACAGGCTTTCATTATAAGATTGCCAGAGGTGTAATGGGGCTTCTGATTGAATTGCTATTGAATTGTTATTTTCAATAACTCCATCCTTAAGAACAAAATGTATTAGGTCCATTGTTCGACGTATTTGGCAAAACACTGTATCACGACTTTCCTTTGCCATTGCACACTCAGTAAGCATCAGGCACACCTTTGAAGAAGTAAGCATAATTGTAGTAGTCTGTTCGATAACTTTTCTGGCAATAGAGATTTGTGCTTGACTCCTTTCTTTATTCAATTTGTTTGGTTGGCTAGAAGTGAAGTTCGCCAACTCTACCATTGCACCACCAAAAACGGAGAATGCTTTCACGAATTCGGTAAAATTAAATACCGATTCAAGCTTATCAATACTTTGTGAAATTTTATCTTTAGATAACAAAAGTTGTTTTACAACAACAATATCTGCTAGTAGGAGTACTCTTGTTATGGAACCAATCAGCGATTTATTGACATTGTTCATAGCATGTCGATTGTTAAAATTAACAGAATTCAATTTCCAAGCATCTGTTACTATAACGCTGCACAATTGTTCAAGAGAAGTCCCTGCAATGAAATAATTTATTTAATGTACAAGTTTAGAACTATAATGAAGCATCGGGCAGAAAAAGCGGAATTTATTTTAAAAAGAACTCTGTTTAGAGGTTTACAGCTTCGCATTATGTTATAACAGACACGCCCACTTTTTATACCAAAACTGAAGAAGTAATTTTTTAAACTTGTAACAGGGCATTGCATGCCCTATGCCTATGCCTATGCATGGACGTGGTGCTCTTACTTTTGCATAATACATAATATCATACCAGAAATTTCGTTGAACAGATCGCAATAAGGTACAAAGACAAAATTTACAGTCCCATTATGTTTTTTACATGAAAACGTAAACTCAAGCGTAACTCAAACGCAATGCATTCCAAATCGTATAAACTAAATTTTCGAGTAGACTGCGTTTGGGTTTTGAGACCACAAAACGTTGCCATGTGTAGAAAAATGTACAAAATTAATTTGGTGATTTCTATTTACCTTCAAAAAACTTTATTTTATGAATAATGTGAATGAATTACAGATGTGAGAATGTTTGAATTATTGTACTAATTTTAAAAAATCTCTATCAGCAAATGTTTCGACGTTGTGCTTCTTTCGCGGTGCACATTTTAAAGTACTCTGCAAGGTCTCAACACTGTGTTACATCGAGTAAAGTTTTTAGCAATACTCTCTTTATTATACGTGTTCAATTCGTCAACAAATCAGCGACCATTGAACCAGCCCCAAACATACGACAATGTCGAAATATGCTGTGCAGACATTTTGCATATTCTGCATATTGCGGTCGCTGATCTTGTCACCCTATATCTCACACGGTAGTTGCAGTCGCCGTTGAGTTCAACGCCCAGGTGCAATGCCCTCCAGTCGACGCACAGTGGCCGGTTTTTCAACTTAGCGGTCAAAAATCCATATCTTTTGACTTTCTTGGAATTTTTTATTCCGGTTTTTTTTGTTGGATTCTTCTAATCTTTAGCTTTAATGTGAGACTAAAATCATAAAAATCGATCGATAAAAACCAGAGATATGAGAGTTTCAATCAAGGTCCCTATTAAAATTTTCTTAAAAGCCTAAAAGAGAGATTATAAAAATAATACGTTTCTTTTTATTTAATGATTAAAGACTTTTTTATTATCAATAACGAACATACTAATAAAATAGATTAATAAAAATAAGGTAATAAGTAAGGAACTAATGAAAATTAAACAATTTTTTCAAAACATTCATTGATAGAATTCCGCTCATCTAGTAGTAAATTTTGTGCATCACTATCTAACTCGATTGAGCTAGATTTCCATTTTTGGCGGATATTTGAAATATATGGATCCGATGTGCACAGCAAAACTGCAAGCAGATCCTCATTGGTACAATATCTTGAAATTTTCCTTGTGTTGTGTTCACGAAAGAATCTGTAATCCTTGTTTCTTTTTTCTTGTGCTTCTTCAGAAAGATCACCAAGTGGAAGTAGACTATTTTTAATAATTTGCTCGCCATGATAAAGAATTTTATTTCTCGTCATAACTTGGAAACACGTTGCATTTCTTTGCATTAGTTCGTTTGCGTAATTCTTTGTATTGGTTTTTTGTTAATTTCAAATCCAAAAATAGTGCAAATGCTTCCTCAGGACTAAACTTCTTTTCATCAGTCGGAGTTGGAACACTGCTCAGTACCCTTTTGACGCGTCTGGGGCTCGCTTTCATTATTTTCTCAATTACTTCTATCTTGTCCTTTTTATTTCTTGATGGACCTACTTGATGAAGGAATGCATTTTGTATATTCTCATGAGATATTTCGTCATTGATGTCGCCAAGTTTACGCCTTCTACATCGTTCACTGCATTCGTCCATCGATTTCCATGGTCTACCCTTTCCTTTGCTGCCTTTATCAGTCATGGTTTCTTCTTCAAAAACGAGCTCAGTTTTCATCCATTCTGTGTTGCGTTGGTACAGTTTTTCCTTATTTCGATTTACATCTGTGTAACGTTTTTTTTAAATGCGATAAAAAGTTCGATATTTTCTTTTTATATGTCTCTTCTTGATCGCATGAGTCAAAAAAAGGATCACTTAGAATATGCGAAGTAACATCTTCGTCGTATTTTTGTAAGAAGTAAATATCTGCCAAATTTTTATATGTGAACTTAGCCATGTTTTTGCCAAGAATATGGAAACTCGAGGAACGCAACTCTTTAAATACTCTTTCCGTCACGGATTTTTTACCTATGCACATGTAATACTTACCTGTTACCCATTTATGAGATATTTTTATGTGCCTAAATTTTCCATTTTACAGGTAAAATATATTATGACAGGTACTTTTACAGTACGTATGTAATAAGAGCTAATTACCTGATAATTCAAAAAGCCTAATTAGTGCAAATATACATATAATTTGAAAGAAAAGTATAACACTAACAAAAAAAAAAATAACGGAAAACATGTTAAAAACGTTTGCAGTGTGTGACTTTGACTCATATAATGGGCTCTAGCGCCCGGTGGGGCAAACCGATGCAAAAAAAATTGGTATGGGCTTTTAGAGGAAACTTCCAGCTTTACAATGGTGTAAAATTTGTTTTGGAGCATTCTGGAGCGCAAAAGTCCTGCTCCAAAATACGACGAAATTTAACCAAATTTGGAGCATTTCTGGAATTCTTGTTACGTAATAACTATACCACAGTTTTGCTCAATTGTAACAACATTTGACAACGAATATATCCAAGAATTTAATAAAAAAAACCGGAACTCAATATCTGAAATATTGACAGAGATATAAGATATCTAAATCTGTGAAAAGTTGAAAAAATGTGTTTATTTTAGTTGAAAATAAAAAGTGCTGTCTTTTATTGCATAGTTACTAATGAAATAATCAAGATAAAGCTGTAATTTTTTGGCTCCCTAGGTTCTCAGGTTTCTACTTTCATATGACCTAACCCATTTTGAAGTCGGGGACATTGAAAAAAATTACTTTTGGCCGCTAAGTTGAAAAACCGGCCACTGTGCGACGCGGCAGTATTTGGCGCAAGCAGAGAACGAAGCCATTGTACATATAAGCGCTAAATTTTAATTAATAAAATCAGAATAAGTTTTTGAAGCAAACAACACAGTGTTTTTCATTCTATTCTCCAGCAATTGTCTACGGTTCAAGTGCCGAGGCAATCTCATCAGTTTTCCCTACAGTTGTCACTGGTTCATGTGCCGTGGCAACTAACTTACTTGGGAAATCTACATAAAATTTGGTGACCCCGACGTGATCCTTACAAGGGCACGTGATCATTCATCATTCAGCTTAATTAACACGTTCCACCATGGCGAACCTGAAGGAGCTATTAAGGATCCAGGCAGATTGTGGCGAAAACATTCAACGCGTGATCTCCAACTTCAAGAAGGATTCATCATCACGGAAGACGTCATACGAATACTTCCAGGAGAGGCTCACGAAGCTAGAAGCACTTTATGACGCATTTGAGAAGCAAGACTCAACTCTAAGGACCATCTGTGAGACACCACTTGAAGTTGAGTACTTTGCAAGTGGTTCTTACGAAGAAATCTCGGAATTAGCCAAGGCGTACATAACGCAGTTTACGAAGGAAGCAGAGTACTGGGCCAGTATGGAAGCACCAACGACGTCGCCGATTCAACGACTCTCAACAGTCAGAACTCCTGTCCCACCGTCACGCACTATAGGCGCTGATCAGACCAGCACCAACCAACTGCACCAAGCAGCGGAGAGTAGTGTAGCTGACGTACAAATTGGAAGGTTGATTCGTCGCCAACAGGCAATAATGACGTCACTAAAGCGTGTGATGTACGACGAAACTACTGAAGATCCACCACGTGAATACTACGAAGTAAAATTAGATAGTATTCGCCAGCTCTGGCGGCAGACCGAGGAATTGCATTTCCTCATTTATGAGTGCAGCATTGATCCAGCAACAGAGGGCTACGATTCTCAAGGATACACGCATCTTGAGAAGGAGCTCAAGCAGCAGATAATTGAGGTAACCAGGAAGATCAAAGAATTGTCGACTACAGTAAATTCCGTACCTCAGCACCATTTCAATAATGACGTCCAGCTACCACGAATCACTCTTCAGCCATTTGATGGCAATTATTTAAAATGGCGACAGTTCTTCGAAATGTTTCAAGAACTGATCCACAAGAAACCACTCGCCAAAATCCAGAAAATGTGGTATCTGAAGACTCATGTTACTGGAGAGGCGGAACGATTAATCACGCACTTGCCTATGACCGAGAGTAATTATGACACAGCGTGGCAGATGCTTCAAGATCGTTATAATAACAAGAGAATTCTAACATCAGTGCTGCTGCAGAAACTGTTAGAGCAACCCTCCAGCCGCAACAGCGAGACGATCACCACATCTATAAAACATTTACACGATACGACGACAGAATGCCTAAATGCACTAAACAATTTAGGCATCGAGACGTCGTCCTGGGGACCCATACTTCTGCACTCATTGCTCAAGAAGTTAGACAACCAGAGTCATTTGGTATTCGAGCAATCACTTCAGAATCCCAAGGAGATGCCAACCATTAAGACATTTCTCAACTTTTTGGAGTCACGGTTCCAATATTTGGAAGCCGCTTCCAGCCAGGGAAACAAGCAGCGTTCCAAAACATTCACGAGTCTGCCAGCCACAATTACACCAACTCACACTACAAAATGCAGAGCATGCAATGGCGAAGGTCATCTTCTCTTCGCATGCAAACACTTTCTTCAAATGGCCGCAAGACAACGATTGCAGTTAGTTAAAAAACATAACTTATGCATCAATTGTCTGAAAGGTGGTCATAAATTCAACAATTGCATGTCTCGGTCCTGCCTTAAGTGCAATAAAAAGCACAATACATTATTGCATCTTGATGAAGCAAAAGACATTGCAACATCAAACGAGGTCAACGGACACAGCACATCATCCTCTGGGAGGTCTTCGGCAGCAACTCAGAAGTTACGGCTAAATAGTTTCGAATCATCTAGCACATCTTTAGTATCTACGACATCGCAACCTGCTCGAGGTCTGCAGGACGAATACGTGGTACTCGGCACCGTCAAGCTTAACATATTAGCGTCAGATGGTCAATATATCACCTGCAAGACGATCTTAGATTCAGGCTCCCAAATAAATCTAATCACACAACGATTAGTACAAAGATTACAGCTGCATCCAGAACCTTCCACTCTCACCATCGAGGGTATCGGAAGGGCCAAGGGATGCTCCAGCAGCCTTATCAGCACTCGCATAGGATCCTGTATTGGCGGATTTTCAACTGACATTACAGCATTTGTCATACCAAAAATCGTTTCACCGCAACCAACGAAATGCTTACAAGTTGTCGACTGGAAGTTACCAACGTGCCAGTTGGCAGATCCAGAATTCTACAAACCGAGTCATATAGATCTGCTACTAGGAGCAGAACTGTACCATGCGCTAATGCTATCCGGGAAACATAAAATTTCTCCGGACCGTCCATTCCATCAAAACACAGTATTTGGATGGATGTGCACTGGCAAGATTGAAGGCAACCTCCAGACCTCAGCCACCTGTGGTATTTGTAGCGAAGATGAACTCAACACAATTTTGGAGCGATTCTGGGAAATTGAAGAACCACCAATAGCGGAGCGTCCATTTACTTCAATTGAACGTGCCTGTGAGACGCACTACACCACCAATACAACGGGTAGCGATGATGGTCGTTTCATCGTGCGCCTTCCATTCAAGGAAGATCCATCTCACCTTGGAGAATCCGAACGGATAGCCACACACCGTTTCTACGCAACAGAAAGGCGACTGGAAAGAGATAGCAAATTAAAACAAGGCTATGCCGACTTCATGTCTGAGTATGAGGCATTGGGGCACATGACTAAGGTCTCAGCTAGCGAGAAACCCTCTCCATGCTATTTCATTCCTCATCATTGCATCCAGAAGCCTGAAAGCAGCACTACTAAACTGAGAGTGGTGTTTGACGCCTCATCAAAAACATCTACTGGGATCGCGCTCAACGATATTCTACACACAGGACCAACCATACAAAACGATTTGTTCTCAATTTTACTCCGGTTTCGGCTGCCACGATTTGTGTTCACTGCTGACATTGAGAAGATGTATCGCCAGATTCTCGTAAATCGAGATGATCGGAAATTCCAATTAATCTTGTGGAGGAAGAACCAGACGGACAAACTAGCATGCTATCAACTTAACACCGTGACATACGGAACCCGACCAGCCCCGTATCTGGCGATTAAATGCCTACAAGAGCTGGGAAGAAATTACAGCACCACCTTGCCTTAGGTGCAAGGGCACTACTCAACGATTTCTATGTCGACGATTGCCTAACAGGTGCTGATAGCTTAACAACTGCGTTGGACATCCAACACGAACTCACAGCGATACTAGAAACCGCAGGCTTTAAGTTGAGGAAATGGTGCGCAAACCATCCAAAACTACTTAAAGATATTCCGGCCAGCGATCAAGAAGTCAATTTGGATTTTGACTCACATGATGACGCAACAATTAAAACACTTGGACTAAGTTGGCTGCCTAAACTTGATAAGTTTTGTATAAAGGTCGACGTGTCAACCACTCAGCACATCACCAAGCCTACGGTCATGTCAGATATCGCTAAAATATTCGATCCACTCGGCATTTTAGCACCTATAGTCGTCAGCGCTAAAATTATCATACAAGAATTATGGCAGGCCAAACTTTCATGGGACGAAGACTTGCCACCACAGTGGCATGACAAATGCACAAGATTTCGGGACAGCTTAGCAGATTTGAAAAATACAAAATTCGACAGGCGGGTGCTGCCACATGGAATAGACAATTCTGTCCAACTACATGCCTTCTGCGATGCTTCCGAAAAGGCATATGGAGCTGCCATTTACCTACGATCAAGCAAGGATAACATTACGTATCTCCGATTGATTTGCGCCAAATCTCGAGTGGCACCCACGAAAAAACAAACCTTGCCTCGACTAGAATTATGCGGAGCAGTCACGTGTGTCAGACTTGTCGACAGAGTCAAAAGGGATCTAAACCTAATGAATACACCAACATTCTATTGGACAGATTCAGAGATTGTGCTCGCATGGATAAATGCACAGTCATCATCATTTCATACCTTTGTTGCTAATCGAGTAGCAACAATACACAATTCGTCTACACCTCAGCAGTGGAGGCATGTGGCTTCCAAAGACAACCCTGCGGATTTACTGTCTCGAGGACTATCACCGGCACGTTTTCATGAATGTAGCCTGTGGTTTTATGGTCCGTTCTTCTTACATGGACGGGAGTCAAGTTGGTTAGCAAACTACCAGGCAAAAGCGGTTAATCCAGATGACAAAGAAGTGAAGAAAAGAAATGCCACGGTAATGATCGTATCCAACTCCAGCATGACAGATCTGGTATATAGCATCAATCACCATGAGTCGTTTCAAACGCTAATTCACGTAATCACATATGTGCATCGCTTCATTGAGCACAGTAGGACCAAAAATGAGAACCGCGAGATGGAGATACCCACCACAGCAGTCGAGCAGAGAAGAGCGCTTACTACCATTTTGCGAGCCATTCAAGCGTTCGATTTCAAAGATGACATCAGCAAACTAACCAAGGGTACAGAATTGAACAAAAAGAGTCCCTTATTGAGTTTGAACCCATACCTCAGTAACGATAAGTTACTTCGCCTTGGAGGTCGACTAGAAAATGCCACAATTTCATATGATGCTAAGCATCCAGTGATATTGCCGTATAATGATCCCTTAGTTAAGCTGTTACTAAGGTGGTTCCATGAACAACATCATCACTGTGGGCCCCAAACACTATTGGCTCACGTACGTCAGAGATTCTGGCCCATCAAAGGAAAATTGATGGCACGCTCAATAGTGCAACAATGTGTCCGATGCTCAAGGGCAAGACCGAAATTATTCCAACAGATTATGGGAGACTTGCCTGCAGCAAGAATCGTGCCAGCTCGTCCATTCATCAACTCCGGGGTGGATTTCTGTGGACCATTCTGACGTTCAAACCGCAAAAGGTGTATTAAAAAGGCCAATCCATAAACTAGCACCGCTTCCAGTGGAGACAGATCTACCACCACCAGAGGTGACATCGCCGCGTCCTAGTCAGGTTCGAGTCAACAACGATGAAGCTTCCGGTAGTCAAGGCGCTAAAAGACGACGGATAGGGTCAAATCATCTTGGTCTTTTATCAGTATTAATGATATTGCTGATATTACCAGTGGTATTACCAATGTGCCAATCTATTACAATCCATAATTTCGACCAAATCACAGGAATTCACTTTGAACAAATGGGAACCAGCTACATCGTGTCAAGCAACTGGAATTTGATTGTCTTTTATAACTTGATTCCAATGCAGCTCGAACTCAAGGCCCTCAACAATGGAACAAGAACTCTCGAACATTTATGTAAATCGTTGCAGCAGCAGCCTCTATGTGAAGATCTCGTTGCACATTTCCAACACATGGAAGGGGAACTGCACTTAATTGACAACCTGTTGAACCGGCACCGGCAAAAAAGAGGAGCATTGAACGTAGTAGGAAATGTCGCTAACGCTCTCTTTGGCATACTCGATGATGACTATGCCAACCAACTTTCCAAAACCATCATGAACGTGCAAACCAACGAAGAATATTTGCTACAATGTTTAAAAAATCAGACCTCGATCATCGATTCAACATTAAACATCATGAAAAGGGATCAGGAAGAAGCCGCCAGAACATTTGGGCGATTTGAAACTAAACTTACCACCATCACCAATCGGATACAAAAAATTGAATCAGAAAGACAAGAAGCAAAAGTCTTCCAGTTGCTAACATCAGTTGGACTGGAATTGTCATTAGCATCTTCAAACATACAACAAATTCAGTCAGCACTAATCAGTGTCCTCACTAATGCTCATCATGGACAGATTAGTCCGTTATTGCTTTCCTCAGCACAATTAGAGACTGAAGTGCGCAGAATACGAGGACATTTGCCACCAAATACAGAACTAGTAGGAGATCCAAGTGACTTACTATCCATCTACAAATTAATGACAGTTCAGGCCGCCGTCTCAGAAAACAGTGTCATATTTAGAGTCACTCTTCCACTGCGAAGTGCAGAGTATTTCAATTTGTTTCGGTTGATACCAATTCCAACATTTGTCAACAACACGATGATCGCCATCAGGCTGTCGACACCTATACTGGCAATAACTCTTCATCGAGACAAATACTTCCCAACAGATGCAGAAATTTTGAATCAATGTCAACTAGTCGCTGAGCAATCATATTTATGTCCGAACACTCAACCCATTTACCAAAAGGGTTCAGAAGTATGTGCTTGTGAAATCAGCTTATTCAACAATCAAACAAAGCGGCTTTGCGAATTCACACGTGCAAGACAGGAAGTATGGATAAAAACAAGATCAGAAAATCAATGGATGTTCGCTCTCAAGGACGATACCCAACTGACCGTCATCTGCGGCGAAGAAGTGTCACAGCAATCACTGAAAGGCTCAGGACTACTAACTATCAATCCCGGGTGCATTCTCAAAACAGAAGTGTCAATGTTACTCGGAAGCCGATCTATTGCCACCAAAACTAGCGGTTCATATACAAGTTTTGGCACTATATCAGAAATAGCTAAACCTAGACAGCCCATTCTCGAAGACAACCATGAGGATCATTATTGGACACAAGTAAACAAGTTGGAGACCTTACATGGACTACTTAACACCTCAGAGTTGATGACGTTACCCAGGCGGCTTCAAACCAACAGCGACCACAACCGGTTAATCGGATATCTAGCTCTAACGTTAGTCATTGTTCTCGGTCTTATTGTTTGCCTAAACCGATGTGTTAGACGGGTTACCAGTTGGAAGGTAGCTCGATGTCCAAAATCACCTAAAGATCATCAGCCAGTTCCTCACCCACGAAATAATCAGCAGCCAGGAAATGAAGAGACATTCGTAACCACCGTCATCTAATTGACCTACAGTCAATGGCGGGGAGAATGTTCAATTCGTCAACAAATCAGCGACCATTGAACCAGCCCCAAACATACGACAATGTCGAAATATGCTGTGCAGACATTTTGCATATTCTGCATATTGCGGTCGCTGATCTTGTCACCCTATATCTCACACGGTAGTTGCAGTCGCCGTTGAGTTCAACGCCCAGGTGCAATGCCCTCCAGTCGACGCGGCAGTATTTGGCGCAAGCAGAGAACGAAGCCATTGTACATATAAGCGCTAAATTTTAATTAATAAAATCAGAATAAGTTTTTGAAGCAAACAACACAGTGTTTTTCATTCTATTCTCCAGCAATTGTCTACGGTTCAAGTGCCGAGGCAATCTCATCAGTTTTCCCTACAGTTGTCACTGGTTCATGTGCCGTGGCAACTAACTTACTTGGGAAATCTACAATACGAATTAGGCGTTTCCAACATCCGCCCGCAATCGGATTGCCGGGACAGTTAAAGATCCATTCAGTACCTTTATTTGCAATTTCAGTGGTAATACGCTCTGTGTCAAACAGGCGCTGTTCGGTATTCAATTCTTTTTGTGCGCTGATGAAATTTGTTCCGTTGTCGCTACGGAGCCGTATGGGCGTACCTCGCCTGTTTACAATATTTCGCATACAAAGGATAAAGGCGTCAGTCGACAGATTTCCGGCTAACTCCAGATGTGCAGCCCGATAAACATGTGAATATTACAACCCATTTTTTTCCAACGTATCCAAACGTATATACGCCAGTATAGGTGAAGGGGCGAACATATGGCGCCAAACGATCGGCTGGTAACTACCCATTAGTGGTAGGATTTGCATGGCTTTCGCTATTTTGCACTGTACAGAACGGCGTTGGATCACCGTAAAAACTGCTCGGATGTCGGGGACCCAAAATCGTTGGCGAATTTCGTTGATAGTGATTGCGATATTTTGATAATGCTCTCATGGAAGTAACGTACCATTAGTTCGGTGACGATGTGGTTCTTCGGCAACAAAATTTGGCGACTAGTGTCGAAGGGCAAACACGAGGCTTTGTCGATGCCTCCATGAAGTCTTCTGCTATGCATGGCATGAGCTTGAAGATCGGACTTTTTTCGTTACTTCTACGTGATGCATCAATTTCATCAGCAAAGTATTCCTTTTGTACAAGTTTGCATATAATTAATATTTCTGCTCTTAAGATCTCGTTCTCAGTAATATTGCCGATAATTAATGGCGACGCAGTATGTCCCACTACTCTTTGCAGGATTCAGCCTGCACGCGTGATCCATGCTACTGTTCTTTTAAGCTTTAAAAAGGAAGAAAAGCGATTAAATTTTATAAAGGTGTTGCTTGCCTGGGGTTTTATGAGTTGACATCGCTTGACTTCTTCTTCTAGCGTTTCTACTCGCGGATATAAATTAGCTCCAATATAAATAAGCGAATACCAAGAACGGCAGATTGCAATTCTAACGTTTTTATTTTTTGAAATTCGTGCCACCAAGCAATTCATTTAACATGCATTTCTGCTGGCATGAATTCATCCCAATCCAGTTGATACTTCCAGGTTTCTTGCACGAGTATCTTTGAGAATCCTAAAAAGTCGGCTATGAGTCCATACGGATAAAAAATGGCCAATGCCTAATAATTCTCTATTTTTTTGGAACACGTACTCCTTGCAATATATGTAGGTGTTGAGATGCGATGGAATATGTTTTCAAACCTAAACGTATTTGTGACTGTGTCCAGTACATACCGAGTACTATCTCTTCTGTAGACTGTAGTTCCATACTGACTGACCTCATGTCGTGTGTTGACCTCAACCGGATCTTTACTGTTCATTACTGACTGTAGCTCCTCCTTATTTGAAAGAAAATTTCTTAACTTGAATCCAGCTTTAACTCCAACGACCTGTTTGCATTTTTCCATCGCATCCCTTTCATTGTTAAAACTGCAAACGAACCTACCAACATAATGTCTTTCGATAATTGCCTTTACGGCGTTAGGGAACTGTTCGAACCTCGTTACCTACCTGTAACCTGGTAACCTGTTAGGGAACCTCGAATGTTTTCTTTCTGTGCAAAGCAAATTCTGTGGTTTTTAGTAAATTCGGCACAGCAGGGTGAACAGACGGCTCTAAAAATCATTGATATTACAAAATATTGCATTGGTTTCTTAGAATTACCATTTCTCCATGAAAACCGCTGTTCATTATGGTCAGCTATTCTAATTTTTACTTGAGAAAACATTTCTCTAATGTCGGCGGCTACTTCAATTACTCCTTCCCGAAACATAATAAAATTCTTAACAGCGGCTTTGCTTGTTCAGGTCCCTTTAGTAATGCTGAGTTGAGTGATGTTTCATTTACAGTAGCGGCAGCATCGAAGACTATGCGTAACTTATTTGGTTTGTGTGGATTGTAGATTGCAAAGTGTGGCAAATGCCAAACTGTGTGAACCTTATCATACAGTTCCTCGTCCTCAAATTTTCTAGCATATCCTTTCTCTACATACTTCGTTATCACATTACAATACTTTTTTGCAGTCTTTATCCATATTCATGCCAAAATTATCTGTACAGAAATAGTCGTTGATGAGTTCATGCAATTCGTTTTGCCGTTGTTCCCGAATACGAAGGACTAGTGGCGTTAGGGAATATGACGAATTCGTTGGCCCGCAGGCGATTCAACCTAGCCGAGTTTTGGCAGCACTCGGACTAAATTCGTTAGCTTGAACTGTTGTCGTCGCATATAGCATTTTCTAGACCCAAAAACATAACAAGTAATAATCATTTATTGGAATACATTCCAAATGTTTGAAGTTGGCTTTAGCGAATGATTGACTTGGCAAAAATTAGTTTATTAATCGTGTGAATATTTTTCACAGTATACTTGTTATCGTATCTGATGTGGGTGATCGCCGTTTGGATCATAAAGGCTTTGATGGTGTGGACGACGGCATCCACTGATCCCACATACTTTTTTGGATCGACAAGTGGCAGTGTTATGGCCTTTACGTAATCAAGAAAAACATAAATTAAGGGTTTTTATTCTTTCCCACCGAGCTGGAACGCCAAGTGTTTCCTTAAAAATGTTGCATTCTGAAATGAGATGCCCTTTGCCACATTGATAGCATTTAAAAATATTGTTCTGATTGCTGTTTGATTGTATACCACCTCTTTGTTGGATGTTCTGATTTGGCGCCGGCATGTACGACTCGAATAGGGTTGGCAATGTCACTCAACCAATTAGAGTAACCGAAACTGGCTTGAATGGCTTGATCAGAACTAACAGGGTAGGATTGTACAGATGTTGTTCACATTTGGCTGAAACAATGAATGACACGACATTGCGGACCTTTGTAGAAAACTCAACAATCTGTCCTAAATTGTTCTCATTGATATCTGGGAAATTTTGTATTTTATCAATTTGCGCAATTTCTATTTCCATGATCGCTTTTGGTACATCATTAGGAAAGATGAGCATTGATGAAATAGCTTCTCTAGCAGGACCGACTAAACATTTATGCAGACGCATGAGATTTTGCCGATGGCTATAGTGAATATTTAAGTCTGACCTTTTAGATATGTCGGAGCTTCAGTAAATGATAATATTATTTGTAACTTATGTATATGCTTAAATTGTTTCAGTTGGTGAACACTGAAAATGGCACAACGCCGAAACCGGTTTGTCTCTAAACCAAATTTGACACGGGATGACGGAAAATCGTTCCACAATACATTATGTGTATGCATTATTTTATTTCAGGATTCAGAATATATCCCTCGAACGAAGAACTTTATTTATATCCCTCACAAAAAAAAAGATCCCAAAAGATGAAAATTTGTTTTGACTCATGAGTGATTTTTATTTTCCATCCAAGTACAAAAGAATACATATGTATATATCACGTTCAAAATAATTTCGCAGAAGATGAGAAAACTTCGTCTTCCGTACCATAACGATCGTCGGTGAAAAGTGAAATGTGAAGAAAATAAAACCTGCACTATGAGTATTAAGTTTAGAACATGTAAGACAGTGTAAATATTGTTACGAACTTTCTAGTTCACCATTTTAAGCTGGGATACACTCTCCAGCGTTTATTTCAGAAATTTATAGTATAATAATAGAAAATAATCTCAAGAGTTAACATCTCTTGGGGGGGGTAAGGTCAGGGTATGCGGAACCAATAGCCTCTCCCTGGCAACTGCCATCCTCGCCTTCTCGCGGTGCCCCCTGTTCTTCACCAAAGAGGCTCTGGCGACCGATGGTGGGCGGTATAACCCAACAACCTTCACACTCTTTCTCCCCTTTCCACTATCTTCTACTTCCGCTATACCCTACTCCTCTATTCTATCTCTACTCTATCCTATCGTCTTTCTGGGTTGGATCAAGGTGTCATGCGACCCGTGCCGACGATCGACCAGGCTGAGGACCCAGACTTTAAAAATAGCTTAGTCGCTAACGGAGCGTACCGAATACCTGGCGACCTTCGGTACTAACCAGCCTTACCTGCACACAAGGACCTCTGTGCGGGCGGACCTTTCCTTGTCCTACACTCGTGGGAACAAAATAGACACCAAGAACAAAAACAAAAACAACGACGACAACGGGGAGAGACGGACGGTGACCGTCGGTGATGACCACCCTATCACCCACCTCACCAACCAGAGGGAATTAGATGGCGTTATTAACAGTGACAATCATCGAACTCCCTCGGCTGCATCAGGAGTCTCTGACGAAGACGACTGCAGCACCCGGCTAGTAGATCTAGTCATCGACGAGGCGGATGAGAGCGAGTCAGTGACTTTCTCTCAATCCAGCCAACTCACGATGATCGATCTGGAGGCCGAGGCTGCACTGTTGGAGGAGGCCCCTCTTAGCAGCACAACTAAGCAGGCGGCCAAGGTCCGGTCAAGGGAAGAGAAAGCCAAAAGGGCATATAAGCGCGCGAAGCAATACCTTCGCAAGCTGTCCAAGGTAGCCTCGTCCACCTTGACCGACCGTCAGCGGCACCTGCTAAGAGCCAACGAAAAGAAGGTGGCCAGGTTCGAAAGAGCCAACGCCACCTCCTCTGAAGAGGGGGCGGAGCAGAAAGCAATTTCCTCACCCACCCCCCTGACGCGGAAACTGCCATGCTTAGATGAGCAGCCCTCGACTTCAAAGAAGGCACAGGCGGCCAGTCTAGGCAAGGCATCCAAAACGGCAGAACCCTCCAAGGCCAAACCACACCCGCTACTCGCTTTAAGTAAAGCGTCCAAGCGGAACAGGTCCACCGAGGAGGGCTCAAACGAACCCAAGAAGGTCAGACGGTCAGCAAACTTCAAGGCCGAGGAGGAGCTGCAGGTCGCAGGCCATCGTCGACAGATCGAACCCAGACGGTAAGATCCAACCGGCGAACTGGCTACTTGTGGAGGCGAAGCTGCTGGCCGAGATGATGAAAGGGGACAGGAGCGACGAGGAAGTGGAGTTTGAGGGAGCAGGGTGGCAGAGGGATGTTAAGGTCGTCAGCTGCGGCAACAAGAAGTCCCTGGACTTCTTGACAGCCGCAATTGCAGGCCTGGGCGAAGTCTGGCCAAAAGCAAGACTGGAGACCGTGCCACGCTCTGCCCTACCACTGCGACCAGTAGTGGTCGTGTGGATTCCCCCTCCAGTTCCGGAATCGGGGGCGGCCATGCTAGGCCTCATCAGCAGGCAGAACCGTTCTCTAGGGGCACAGGACTGGGAGATAATCTCATCCAACGTCCCTAAGAACGGAGGTAGAAACTTCTGGCTGGCCGTCAGCCGAGGGTCCTTGGAGACGCTGAGGAAGCAGGGAGGCTCCATCAGGTTCGGCTTCGGAACGTTGAAAGTCCGAGAGTCGACCGATGGAGGGGCGGGAGGGGGAGGTAGACCAAAGCCAAATGAAGGTGGTGCAAATTAATTTGCATCACTGCAAGGCGGCATCGGCCGATCTCCTCCTAGTCATGGAGAAGGAGGGTATCGACGTGGCCCTGGTACAAGAACCCTGGGTGAGGGGTGACAGGGTTGCAGGACTAGGGTCAGGCCGATACCAGCTATTCGCAACGGACACCACAATGAAGGTAAGAACATGTATACTGGTAAGGAAAACTATTAACGCCTTTCTTTTCCCTCATTACAGCTCACCTGATCTCACGACGATAGTATGCGAGACCAAGCAAGATGGTTCATTCCTGCTCTCGTCCGCATACTTTCCATACGAGGAACAAGAGCCCCCATCGCATCAAGTCCGAGAGCTGACAAACCTTGCCAACAAAGGCAAGTTGAGGTTGGTAATAGGATGCGATGCGAACGGTCATCACACCCAGTGGGGAAGCCGAGATATCAACAAAAGGGGTGAGTAAATCTTTGAGTTTATATTAAGCTACGATCTTGTCATATGTAACAGGGGGGCTACACCCACTTTTCGTAACAAAGACAGATCAGAGGTGTTAGACATAACCCTGAAGAACGATAGGGACATCACCATTGAGGGTTGGAGAGTATCCACTGAATGCTCATTCTCTGATCATTCCAGGATACTCTTCAACATCAAGACCACGAAACCACCAAAAGAACCCCCATTTCGAAACCCCAAGAAAACTGACTGGGCAAAGTTCACAAGTCTCATCCCTGGGTCACTGTCCAAGGTGAACCCAGGTGAAGAAATCAAGAACACTGATTCCTTAGTCAGACTTCTCTCGGAAGGACTCCGCAGCGCCTTTAATGTCTCATGTCCAATCAGCCGACCACGCAAAAAAGCCAAACCGGCCTGGTGGACCTCAGAGCTATCTGCGCTGCGGAAAACATCGAGATCGCTCTTCAACAGAGCAACCATAAGCGGCAAGGATTCAGACTGGGCTTTATACAAAGCCGGTCTCAGAGCCTATAAAAGCAGAACCAGAGCGATCAAGAGGGATTCCTGGAGGGCATACTGCGAGTCAATATGCGCAGTCAACGAGGCCGCAAGACTCCGCAAAGTGCTTTCTCGAGAAAGAGCAGTACCGAGCAGCATCCAGCGGTCGAACGGCTCGTGGACTCAATCCAGCCTCGAAACTCTGGAACTCCTGTGCATCACTCACTTTCCAGGTTGTACCGACAGAGCAACGGACGTGGCATCAGCTATCCGGGCGGAGGTCGACGACAACACTGACAAAGAGTCACAAGGAATAGTAAACGACATAGTAAACGCGGAAAGGATCTCTTGGGCGGTTGAATCCTTCCAGCCCTATAAAGCTGCGGGCCCAGATGGAATCATTCCGGCCATGCTTCAGAGATCCATATCCGCTATTTTACCAATGCTCGCCGATATATTTAAGGAATGCCTCACAAGGAGGTACATCCCAAAGGAGTGGAGGGAAGTGAGGGTCCTATTCCTACCTAAGGCAGGCAGACCCTCCCACAGCTCCGCTAAGGACTTCAGGCCCATTTCCCTCTCGTCATTCCTACTAAAGACTTTGGAGAGACTGGTGGACCTGTTTATCAGAAACAAGATCACACACCGGCTGTGTCGGTCTCAACACGCCTATCTTAAGGGCAGGTCAGTGGAGAGCGCACTGCACTGTGTGGTCGGCACAATCGAGAGGTCCCTAGAGGTAAAAGAGTTTACCCTAGGGGCATTCCTTGACATAGAGGGGGCATTCAACAATGTCAACCCGAGAGCGATCAGTGAAGCCCTGAAGTACTTTGAAGTACCCCGCACCATTAGTGACTGGATTGGTAACATGCTGGAAAGCAGAATTATCAATGCAGCCATGGGTGCAAGTAACTGCCGCAAAAACGTCACACGAGGAACACCTCAGGGAGGAGTTCTCTCCCCTCTGTTGTGGCTCATAGTGGTAGACGAATTGCTAAGAGAGTTCCAAGGTACAGGGATCAGAGCAACAGCATACGCCGACGATCTAGCCCTACTAATACCGGGGAAATTCCTCAGTACCATTAGCGAGCTAATGTCACAGGCACTTGGAAAAACTTCAAGGTGGGCAGACAAGAATGGCCTTAGCATCAATGCGTCAAAGACCGAGCTTGTCCTTTTCACCAGGAAGTATAAAATTCCAGACTTTAGAAGACCAAGCCTGAATGGCCATATTCTTCCTCTGTCTGAAGACGTGAGATATCTCGGCATAGTTCTAGACAACAAACTCTCCTGGAAGAAGAACGTAGCCGAAAGGAGGAAAAAAGGACTGAACGCCCTATACACGTGCAAGAAGGCCATTGGTAGGACCTGGGGCCTGCCGCCGTACATTGCCCATTGGCTGTACACGGCGGTGGTCCGTCCAATCCTAACCTATGGCTGCCTGGTGTGGTGGACGGCAATCCAGCGGAAAACCAACCTCGAGCCTCTCTGTAATGTACAAAGATGTGCAACCATGAGTATCACTGGAGCGGCAAGAAGCACACCGCAGGCAGGGCAGGAAATGATGTTGCATCTCCTTCCCTTAGACCTCTTCATTTTGGGCTCAGCAGGGAAAAGCTTCCTCAGGTTACGAGGTCTCAATCTCTGCAAGGAGACTCATTTTGGACACGCTACCATACTTCACGCGCTAGAGCAACGAAACCCCAATTCTCGGATGACCCTGGCCGCTGAAACGGACTACATTCTTCCGAGAATTGACTTTGAGGGAATACCCAGAATCCTCTTTCCGAGCAGGGAGGAGTGGTCGTCCGATGGACAAATACAACTCAAAGGTATTTCGATCTACACGAACGGCTCAAAAACCTGCGAAGGAACAGGAGCCGGATTCTACTCCAACACGCTGCAAGCACAGCGATCATACAGATTGCCAGACGAGTGCAGCGTGTTCCAGACGGAGATCTTCGCTATCGAGCGGGCGGCTAACTATGTCTTAGAAGAAAGGGTATCTGGAACAGATATAAATTTCTTTGTAGACAGTCAAGCTGCCATAAAAGCCCTAGGCTCGAAGGAGATAAAATCAGAGATTGTCTTGAAATGCAGAAGGAGACTGAGGGACCTAATGATGACCCACATCGTCAGGACCTGCTGGGTCCCAGGCCACTCGAACATCGAAGGTAATGAGCGAGCAGACCTCCTGGCTAGAACGGGTTCCTCACTGGGGGCCGAAGAAGCAGACTCCTCTGTTAAGACACCTATCTCCAACCAGAAAAATTCAATAGACACCATAGTGGCAAACATAGCCAACCACTCCTGGAAAACCAGGCCGGACTGCGTTATCACTCGCTCTCTATGGCCGGAGCTCAATCGGAGGAACTCTAAGACGATACTCTCAATGCCCAGAGAACAGCTTAGAGTGATAGTAGGAGTGATCACAGGGCATTGCCCCATAGGGGCCATGGTGGCCAGGTGGAAGCCTGGCACCAGAGTGGATCACTGCAGATGCTGCGACGACGCGGATGAGGAGGAGACTATCCACCACCTGCTCTGCCAATGCCCAGCCCTTGCGTACCGTCGCCTCCGCAGTGTGGGGGCGGAGTACATCGAGAGGCTGACAGAGTTGGCAGGGCGTCCGGTGACTAGTCTCATACAGCTCATTAAAAGCACCAGTCCAGCTTACACTCGACCATTACCCCACCTTCTCGGTGAGGCCAGGTCTGAGTAACTGGCCGGAACAGCGAGGTTCCCACAGAACCACTGGAGGGCACTCACAATGGGCCTATAAGGCCTAAGTGGAAGTGGCCGCTTCGCGGCCACACGCCCTGTTAACCTAACCTAACCTAACCTAACATCTCTTGTCTGTTTTCTTTGAAATTCGTCATTTCGCACACGTTTAACAATTTTTCGGTTCCTACTTAATTCGGGTACCATTGACTGTACTCCACTCACACGCTGATACATCCTCGAATGGTTTGGCATCTCTGGTAGTGGTAACGTTGGTTTTTCATGTCTGGGAACGCTTGGATATATGAAAGGTTGGCTATATGGGTGTTTTTCTGCTAACTCGCTGCCGGTGTGTTCTTCGACGGTCTAGCGGTAGTCAAACTACATGGATAGTCTTCTCGATGTAATGGGGCTTACGTAGCGCGTATACTTCGCATTGCGTCCGATATTACGTTGTGCGGAGCTGTGGTACGTGGTGTCTCAGTGTGACCCTGTTCGTAGGAAGAAGCTTGACCATTGACGATATATCGACGAGGAATGGAGACTAAGCATCCTGTTTGGAAGAAATTTAACCATTCACGACATGAGTAGTAGGTATAAGGGGGTTCTGGGACAACTGAAATTTGGGAGCTATGCTTTGCGTGTGTAGGAGTGAGAAAGGGCTATATGGATATGTCAGAGTGAGTGAGAAGGAGATAGCTTCTGCCTGTAGAAATTGAAACTGAAGCGCTGCTTTGAGCGGGCCATGACACACTTGTAATCATGATGCCTGCATCACTCTCGTTGATTGGTTAATTCAGGGGCATATGTGATATGGATCATTGTGGCAAAAGTGGGCGTAGAAAAAGAGTGTGGTAATAAGTAGGTGTGACAGATTAGGGCGTGGCAAAACAGATAGACAGACGGACATACATACATACAGACGGACATATATACAGACAGACGGACATACATACAGACCGACATACATAGCTCGGCGTGCTGACTGTTGCGAGTGTGGTGTGGTGTGCCTCTCTGCCTTGATCTCTGCCCGCCTGTGTATCGTTTGTCGTACTTGAGATTGTCGTTGTTGTTGTTCTTTTTCTTCATCTCAACGGACTTTTAGAAATTTTTGTTTTTGCACAGAATCATAATGTAAACAAACGCAAAAGGACTGGGTAGTAGCAAAGAATATGTAGTAATATAGAAGACGCATGACTCAAATTTTGAAATTTTGCAAAACAGATGCGGTCGGTCGCAGGCAGCGGGTGTAAGCAAATGAGTGAAAACAGCTTCACTACTCGCGAAGTTACTCTCTTTGCCATGCTTCGGTTTTCTCAGCCCTGATAACAAAGCAAAATTGAATGATCTCCTAATGAGTGATGGGTACGGAAGATCTTTTTAATGAGTATGAAGGGAGCGGAAGATCGACTTTGCTTCTGTTATTTTGCACTAACAATGCAAGCGAATATGCGTAAGAAGAGATCGATCCAGCCACTCGTATGCCAAGTAAAGTGTGAAAGAAAGAATCGATCAATTTGTGGAGTACAGCGGGCGATGAGAAGAACGGTGCGATTCGTCTGGATTTGTTTTAAATTTTGCATTTTAAGGTTTTTGAAAGAAATTTTGCTTTTCGTAGCTTTGTTCTGCTTCTTATTCGATGTCCAAGCTATGTAAAGCGCTGGCACGATCTACGTTCCGAGCATAGCGTGCTCTTGAAGAATTCGTATAGGCAGAAGATTTAAGAAGAAGAATGCTTTAGTCGGCATATCTTCACCTTCAATACCTTATACGAGTAAAAATAAAAAGTTAATGGAAGCAAAAATAAAAAATGAAAGAATGGAAATATTTCAGAGAAAATATTTATATTATGTATTAGATTTTTTGTGAGTATGAAGGAATCGGAAGATCGACTTATGTTTGTTATTTTGTACGAAAAACTGAAGTGCTTTTGTCTGACCGTGTATGAATTTACCTTTTAATTGTAGTGTCCAAAAGCATTATTAAAATTAAATTAAAGACTAAAATTTTTAAAATTTATGATTTTAGTTCTATTAAGGAAGCACTGCCTAAGGGCTGGCAATAAAACGAAATCAACCTTGCATTGAGCTGTGTATCGAATTACCGATAACACATATTGGTACAATAATTATATTATAATTTTATACATATAAAATAACAATAAACAATAACCTAATTTAATAATAAACCTAATTTAAAATACTAAACAGTTTATTAAGCCGGCAAAATGTTACAAAAAACAAAATTGCTTTGCTTAA
Organism: Myopa testacea; assembly: GCA_949629155.1. NCBI lineage: Eukaryota > Metazoa > Arthropoda > Insecta > Diptera > Conopidae > Myopa > Myopa testacea. The sequence continues at coordinate 41,237,040 of OX451346.1, read as the reverse complement.
TAACTTAACTTCCTTTACTTAAGCGAAAAAAAATCCAAATCAAAAGACCGACAGAAGTAAGCACCTGAATTGTTATTGCAAAGGAACCAAAAAGAAGTCAAATTCCCTTCTTCCTCCATCCACGGCTTTCATCTAAATTCGATCGTTACGTTCTCACCTCCTTTGACCTACAAGATTCCATCGCTCAACTCTTCTTACGCATAGTCATTTATGATGGAATACCAGCGAACCCGATTTGTATTTATACAAAAACAAAGCAATGGCAATGAGAAGCAAATAGCACGAAATTGACACGAAGTTATCAAACAATGAGGTGAGAATAGAGAGAATGCGTAGCAACACAAAAAACTACTCAATGTTGCGCAACATGGACGTATGGCTACGTCCACAGCACAAATTTTGCTGTTCAAAAATTCGTATGAGATGCGCCTTCTATATATTGTATATTCTTTGGTAGTAGTTTTGCTATGTTGTTGTTGTTGTTCTCATTTGATTGCTTTTCATCATTTTGCTATGTGGTTGTTGTAGATTTAGTAAATGAGTTATGGGCATTTCAAGTGGTCGCCTGGCTCGCGATCACACTTAGTGAATGTACATATATTAATACAATTATTTCAATATCGGAATTGGCGTTGACATTTCCGGTACTTTCTGTTTACGATTATTTTCTCATGGTCTCATAGACAAACGGACACACATACATACATACAGGCGAACATACATCAACGAGTATAAATAGGTAAAGAGATTGCATGAAACATTTGTTGCCGGCAATATTTGTGATTTCATGTGTTAAGATTAGAGCCGCTGTTAATTAGCAGGACATAGCTCTGTAATCAAAAACCAGCTCTGTAAAGCAGGAAACCGAAGATGAAAACGAACTTCGTTACAGTGTACAAAACTTCGATTGTATTCTGTGCTGGTAGCAAAGCAAAATTGAATGCTCTACTAATGAGTGAGTAGTTCGGAAGATCTTTTCTAATGAGTATGAAGGGATCTCAAGATCGACTTCGCTTCTGCTATTTTGCACTAACAACGCAAGCGAATATGCGTAAGAAGAGATCGATGCAGCACTCGGAAGCCAAGTAAAGCGTGAAAGAAAGAATCGATCAATTTGTGGAGTACAGCGGGCAATGAGAAGAACGGTGAGATTTGTCTTCTTTTGCTTGTCTTCCAATAACAAACCATGTGCAGCCGTCCGTCCGCCTGAAATCGTTACAAATTTTTCATTTTATGGTTTTTGAAAGAATGTTTGCTTTTCGTAGCTTTGTTCTGTTTCTTTTTCGATGCCCAAGCTTTGTAAAGCGCTGGCACGATCTACGTTCTGAGCATAGCGTGCTGTGAAGAATTTGTTTTTGGACAGAAGATCTATTTAGTCGGCATATCAACAAATTCAATACGTTATACGAGTAACACTAAAATATAAATGGAAGCAAACTTATGGAAATATTTATATTATATGTCTGTGGTAATTCAAGGTATAATTTGAAATAAATCTACTACAGTCTAATAGTCCCGATGTCATTAGTAATACTTATTGATTCTTGTATAATTTTCTTGTATAAGTAATTCTTGTATAATTTTTTCTTGCAAATGCGACTCATGGCAACTTTTTTTAAAAAAGAGCTTTTTCAAAACAAATCGCAAAGTGCTGTAAGCATGTATTAAAAAAGTTATCGGAGGGGTTTTGCAAATAAGGTTGCGTTTCACTGTAATTTTTTGTATACAGAAATTTTGTATTAGGATCTTTCTTCGAACGTTTCTTTCCCGGGATGGCTTAATCCAAATGAGAATTGTTTTGGCCACATTAAACAAATTTTGAAATATCTAATTTCCATTCTAATTCGAAAATAGTCAAAGTGGCTAAAACAGAAAGAACCCGTGAAAATTACCCCAAAAAAAATGAACAAAACCTGAATCAATGGCGGATGTAAAAATGCGAAGACTTTTGGAAAAATAATATAATAATAAATAATAAAAATTAGCTTCATATATATGTATGGTAATATATAATGTTACTTAATAAGTGTTGTAAAATAATGTTTAATAAGTATTACTAATAACATCGGGGCTATTAGGCTGTAGTAGATTTATTTCAAATTATACCTTGTATTACCACAGACATATAATATAAATATTTCCATAAGTTTGCTTCCATTAATATTTTAGTGTTACTCGTATAACGTATTGAATTTGTTGATATGCCGACTAAATAGATCTTCTGTCCAAAAACAAATTCTTCAACAGCACGCTATGCTCGGAACGTAGATCGTGCCAGCGCTTTACAAAGCTTGGGCATCGAAAAAGAAGCAGAACAAAGCTACGAAAAGCAAACATTCTTTCAAAAACCATAAAATGAAAAATTAAAACGATTTCAGGCGGACGGACGGCTGCACATGGTTTGTTATTGTAAGACAAGCAAAAGAAGACAAATCTCACCGTTCTTCTCATTGCCCGCTGTACTCCACGAATTGATCGATTCTTTCTTTCACACTTTATCATATTCGCTTGCGTTGTTAGTGCAAAATAACAGAAGCAAAGTCGATCTTGCGATCCCTTCATACTCATTAGAAAAGATCTTCCGAACCACTCACTCATTCAATTCTACTTTGCTACCAGCGCAGAATACAGTCGAAGTTTTGTACTCTGTAAAGAACTTCGTTTTTATCTTCGGTTTCCTGCTTTACAGAGATGTTTTGTTCTTTACAGTGCTAAGTCCTGCTAATTAACAGCGGCTCTAATCTTCACACATGAAATCCCGATGTTGCCGGCAACAAATGTTTCATGCAATCTCTTTACGAATATATGCTCGTTGCATACATACATATAGACGGACAGACATACATATAGACAGACGGACATACATACATATAGACGGACACACATACATACACACATACATGAAGACGGACAGACAAAGGGCCGTGACAGTGAACATACACGAATTCAATTCTTCATAAATTCAGTGTCAAAGCTAGCTTGGAGATCAGCTTGATGGCAAAAGTGGATGGTGGGAAGAGGGAATGGGGAAAGTGTAGGGTGGGCAGACGGACAGACAGAGAGACATAGTGACAGTGAATATGTACGAATTAAAATTCTTTTGTTAGGCTTATGTTGTTTTGTATACGATTTATTCTTGCTATGTTGTTTTTATTTTTAGGAATAGAAACTTGTTAATGATAATGAAGTGTAGACGAGAGGATTGAATAGGTAAACCTAGGATGCTCCACTTATTCTTTTTCTTAACTGTATACATAGCTTCTGTTAGAATAAGCATTTGATGTCCGTGCGAGAAGTGTCAATACGAGTACAACAAATTTAGGGATTTCTTTTTATACACATGAAGGAATATTTTGGCGAAGATGTACAATGTTTAAGCTTTTGCGTTAGGAATATGCTTGGGTATGCTATACTTGTTTTTCTTTTATTTAATCTAGTTTTTATTTTATTTCTTTTCGGGTATAGATTTTTTTCTTATTATATAGTATAGGTACTAAATGTACATTTCAAGTGAACTTTGGTTTGTACACTCATACATTCTTACTAATACGTGTTATTTTTATTTTATGGTTAGCTGACTATATGGATTAATGAAAATTTGATGACATGATTTTTGCTATAATTTGTTTTGTAATATATTTTATATATTTGCTTTGAGATTTCTTTGATATGGTTTAGTTAGTTAATGAGCGATGGGTTAGTAAACATATCTTTGAGAAAAGAGATATTGAGAGACGCATGTTATTTATATTGAAGTGTAGAGGTGAGAGGCTTGAGTTGGTAAAGCAAGGATGCCATTCTCACCCTTATTTTATCTTTCTTCTTCTTTTTCTTGTTCTTGCTCTTTTTTTTTTGTCAATACTATTATTATTGCTTCTTATTCTTTTTGTTTTTTTGTACAGAACCATAATGTAAACAAACATCCGTGAGCATAAAATTAGCTCCAGCGAGAATAAAGAGTCAATTGTAAAAGGGTCGCCAACGAGTAAAGATCGAATTTTTAATAAAAGAAAAGTGTTCTAAAAGTTGCAGTTGTAAAAAGTTGCTCATCTTTCTGAAAAAAGTAAAAGTGAAAAATTTAAATATAGTACTTGAAATCAGTACTTAAAGAAAAACAAGCAGAAACAAGTCGAACAAGAGCAAAAAGACAAAGACAGACGTGTTGTGTAAAAATTAAAAAAATTTGTGTGTGTAACTTAAATATACTACTGAATTCCAGGAATTTATTAAAATTGCTTTAGCTGTCGTTGATATTTAGAAAAGAACCAATAAACATGCAATTCATCTGCGATGTGCATGCAATGTGCTGCTTGTTTCACAGCAAAACGAAATTTAGTTCGCCACGTAAGAGTCAAGCATGAGAATTTGGTCTTTAAATGTAACAACTGTCAAGCAACATTTGATAGACAATATAAATTAGAAGAGCATAAAAAAAAGTCGCATAAAAATGGAGGATCTAGTAGCTCGGCGGAGGTAAATATCCTACAACGAACTATGTCATATTGCTCAGGATGTCAACAACATATTGAATTGAAAAACTGGGCTTATCACATCAGAACAAACGCGCACAAGCGAAAATGTTGTATTCCGGCAAGCGGCAACAAGTTGAAATATATAGGAGATACTTTCAACGAGAGAATAGAGTCTCTAATTTACGAAAATAAGGATGAAAGTACTCTCATCGCAGAAGCATTCTTCCAGAAAGGAAAACCTGACATAATGCTAGAGCTAATTAACAGCCTCGAAAAACATTTGTCGTTTAAATTTAATTTGGAGTTGTTCTGCGAATTCACCAAAACATCTGACGACAAGCCCATAGTTGAAATAAAATCATTTCAAACAAAAATGAGGATAGTTCAGTTATCAAACCAGCTAGACCAGATTCTAGACCAAAAATTCGACTGTTAACTAAACTGACAGAGTTCCAGGAAAGAGACAGTGGCTGGGCTCTCGCCAAAATATGTCACCTGGAAATAAATATTAACCAGTACAGGCCAATAAAATGTTCGTCCTATCTGCCTCTACCGAAAGTCTTGGATAAGAAGAAAGCATGCATTAACATTAAAAACGATGACGAATACTGCTTCAAGTGGGCAATCATTGCTGCTCTGAGTCATACAGACTACCATCCAGAAAGACCCCAGAACTACAACATTGAACATATAGCGTCTAATATAATAACACTACCAAACGGAATTGTTGTTAATTTTGAGCGATTAACATTTCCTCTATCGCTCACAGAGATTTCGGAATTTGAACGGAAAAATAATAATATAAGTGTAAATGTCTTCGGATTTGATGAAGAGCTTGGGGCTATAATAGGACCATTTTATAGCACTCATGCTGAAAAACTACACCTCATCAACATGCTTCTAATCCAAGACTTGGAGCTTTCACATTACGTGTGGATTAAAAATATTTCAAGGTAATTATAATTATATCACAAGTAAAATTTTTGTTTTTATATTAAGTATGAATTTTTCCAACTAATTTTAATTTTTTTCTTTTGTTATAGACTCATACGCAGCCAACTCACACATCGCAAAAATAAGGCATACTTATGTAATAGCTGTCTACAGTACACTCACAACGAGAGTACTCTTCAACAACATAAGGAGGTGTGCAATAAAGTTGTCACGGAGATGCCACCGCTTTAAAAATAGTTGTAATTAATTTTAAAAATGTTGAACGTAGTTTAGATGTGCCATTTGTAGTATACGCAGATTTTGAATGCGTACTAAGTAGTGTGACGACAAGTTTCGAAAATCGAAAATTACCGCACAACAATACTGCGTCACAAGTATTGGAAAACTCACAAACAGAGCAACGAAGAACAACGGGAACATGTTTGCGAACTAAACGCAACACAAACAGAACAACGGGAACATGTTTACGATCTCAGCGCAACACAGCCAGAGCAACGAAGAACAACGGGAACATGTTTGCGAATTAAACGCAACACAAACAGAACAACGGGAACATGTTTGCGAACTAAGCGCAACACAGCCAGAGCAACGAAGAACAACGGGAACATGTTTACGAGCTGAGAGCAACACAAGCAGAACAACGGGAACATGTTTGCGAACTAAGCGCAACACAAACAGAACAACGGGAACATGTTTGCGAACTAAGCGCAACACAGCCAGAGCAACGAAGAAATACGGGAACATGTTTACGAGCTGAGAGCAACACAAGCAGAACAACGGGAACATGTTTGCGAACTAAGTGCAACACTTGCAAGAAACATAGCAACGACGAACAACGGGTACTTGTTTACGAACAAACTTGGAAACCAAGAACAAGCAACTCAGAACATATAAATACACAAGCAGCAGTACAGAAGGGATCAGTCAGCGAGCAGTCTAGTTAGAGTGCATATCGCATACGCGCAGCAGTCAAGTCAGATCAGTCGATCAGTCAGTGAAGATCAGTAGATCAGTCAGTCGCCACGCGCACCAAGGTAAACACAAGGATCAGTCAGTGAGGATCAGTAGATCAGTCAGTCGCCACGCGCACCAAGGTAAACACAAGGATCAGAGTGAGGATCAATCGATCAGTCAGGCGCCACGCGCACCAAGGTAAACACAAAGATCAGTCAGTGAAGATCAGTAAATCAGTCAGCTAGCAGTCGACCTAGAGTGCACTTCGCATACGCGGATCAGTCACCGATTAGTCAAGTTCTAGTAAACATCGCATCCGCGCAACAGTTAAGTTAGATCAGGCGATCAGTGACTGAACATCGAAGATCAAGGAAACAAACGGATCAGTCAACCAGGAGTCATAGTGAGATCAAGCGATGTTGCACCAAGGAGCGATCAAGCAGTGCAACAACAAACCAAGACGTCCAGTGACCGGCGTACCGGAACCAAAACTTCACAGTTCGCTGTAACAAGGGAAGTATACCAACTAATAAGTTTACCAAAAATTGAATAAATAAATAATTAATTAAAATAAAATACAACCGAATCCGAGTCTTGTAATTTGAACCCTGGAGGCCGCTGAGATTATCCCGGCCGAAAGTTCGTTACAAGTGGCGCCCGAGCAGGGACATTACACAGAAGACAAAACCGGAGAAAACAAACCAACGACAAAATGGTACATATTGGATGGGTGTACAAACTCACCATGGAAGAGCTGAGGAGCCTTATGGTGACGTATGGACTCGACCACGAAGGCTCATGAGAAGACCAACGAAAACGGTTCTGCGACTGACGAGTTCCACGAGCCGGACGTAGACGAGCAATTGAAGGCGTTCGAGCTGAAATATGGCAGGGGAAGCACACCGACACAGCAACCGATAGTGAAAACTCCGGAACCAAAACCAGGCCAACCGGAAGCAACGACGAGCAGACTAAGATCAATCGACACGAACACGCTCTTCGTGCCATCCGACCACACCGTAGCGCCCACGCCGAGGGCCCCGTCTCAACACTACTCCATTGTCATCGACATCTTCCGAAAATGGCTTTTTACGGAGAGGAAACCGTCATAAACGAGGAAATAGATGCACTACTAAGAAACAGGTGTATTGAACCATTCCACAGTCCATATAGTGCGCCGATAGTACTAGTCCGCAAGAAAACAGGCAAATGGCGACTATGCATTGATTACCGGCAATTAAACACGAAGTCTGTCCCTGACGCCTATCCAATACCACGAATACACCACATACTAGATCGACTACGCGATGCCCGTTACATAAGTAGCCTCGACTTAAAGAACGGATACTGGCAGATTCCAATGGCAGAAAGTAGCAAACAATACACAGCGTTCACGGTTCCGGGAAGAGGGCTATTCCAATGGGTCGTGAAGCCGTTCGGCCTACACTCAGCACCCGCAACATTCCAACGAGCACTAGACCAAGTCATCGGACCAGACATGGAACCCCACGCATTCGCTTACTTGGATGACATAATCGTCACGGGAGCGTCACTAGAAGAACACTTGAGAAATTTAAAAGAAGTATTCCGACGATTACGACAAGCGAATCTCAAATTAAACGTCGAAAAGTGCGAATTTTTTAAGCGAGAAGTGAAGTATCTCGGACACGTCATCAGCGAACAGGGATCCACACCGATCCCGATAAGATTACGGCAATTCGAGAATTGCAGCCACCAACCAACACAAAGGAACTTAGGCGATGCCTAGGCATAGCCTCGTGGTACCGACGATTCGTACCAAATTTCGCCTACATTGTGCAACCCTTGACAACACTACTTCGCAAAGGCAAACACTGGAAGTGGGACGAGGCACAAAACGAAGCATTCAAAGAACTCAAGGCAAGGCTGACCTCTGCACCAGTACTGGCCTGCCCAGACTTCAATCAAAGGTTCACCCTCCAGACCGACGCCAGCGACTACGGACTTGGAGCAGTACTCACGCAAGACATCGAAGGACAAGAAAGGGTAATCAAAGGTTCACCCTCCAGACCGACGCCAGCGACTACGGACTTGGAGCAGTACTCACGCAAGACATCGAAGGACAAGAAAGGGTAATTGCATATGCCAGCCGACGGCTCAACAAGGCCGAAAACAATTATTCATCAACAGAGAAGGAATGCCTAGCCATCGTGTGGGCGATCAGGAAGATGCGTCCGTACTTAGAGGGATACCGGTTCACAGTCATCACCGAATTGCAATTGAGCCACTTCACATCGTTGAAGTGGCTCAATTCCATAGAGAGTCCGTCAGGACGTGTAGCGAGATGGGCCCTAGAGCTCCAACAATACATGTTCGACGTACAATACCGGAAAGGAAAACTCAACGTTATCGCCGATGCCTTATCAAGGCAACCACAAGAACCACCACCAGAAAGGGCAGGAAAGATCACTACGATCGAGCCCACCACGACGGTAAATGCTTGCCCGTGGCTTGAGAAGAACATAAAGGAAGTGAGAGAGAATCCCCAGAAATACGCCGACTATGCAATGCAGAACGAGCAGCTGTACCGACACATCTCCCGTCAGCTGGACGACGAAGACACCACACCGTGGAAACTATGTGTGCCAACCAATCTACGAGAACGACTCCTGCAAACGAACCACGTTGGCCCATGTGCCGCGCACGGGGGTATCCGTAAAACCATGATCAGGATGGCCAACAAGTATTACTGGCCAGGTATGTTCCGCGATATAAAACGTTACGTGCGAAATTGTAACTCATGTCAGAGGTATATACCAAGTCAGCAGAGGCCAGCAGGGTACATGTTATCACACATAGCCAAAGAACCATGGGAAACTGTATGTACCGACTTCATTGGCCCGCTGCCACGATCAAAACATGGAAATTGCATGCTACTAGTATTCTTTGACAAGTTTTCTAAATGGATCGAGATGATTCCGCTTCGGAAAGCATCAACCGAACACCTAAAAAGAGCCTTCCGCGAAGGGATCTTAGCACGGTTCGGAACGCCCAAGATCGTAATAACAGACAACGGCAGCCAATTCGCGAGCATCGGATTTCAGAAGTTTCTTCGAGAAATGGGTATCAAACAACAGTTCACGGCACCGTACACCCCACAAGAGAACCCGACAGAACGCGCCAACCGAACCGTGAAGACGATGATTGCATAACTCGCCGGCAATCACCACAGAAATTGGGACGAAATGCTGCCCGAAATAACGCTGGCAATAAACAGCAGCGTTTCAGAAACGACAGGCTATAGCCCAGCCTTTGTGACTCAGGGGCGGGAATTTCGCCTCCCGAAGACATTATTCGATGAAGTGACCCCCGGTACCGGTCAAACACCACACACGCTGGAAGGAAATTTGACGAAATTGAACGACGTACACACCATCGTGGGACAAAACATGCAACGAGCAGCGCAGGACCAAGCACGTCACTACAACTTACGCCGCCGTCCATGGAGCCCTAAGCTGGGACAACAAGTGCTGGAGAAACAACACCACCTATCGAAGGCAGTGGACAACTTCGCAGCGAAGCTTGCGCCACGATACGACGGACCATACCGCGTAACCAAATTTATGTCACCGGTAATCGTGAACCTCAAAAGAGATGGCGAGACGCGCATACGCAGAGCCCACGTCAGCGAACTCGTTCCATCACAACGAAGAGTAAAGAAAATTTTCGATACAACGTAGTCAAATCTCGATGTCACGTGGTAAAACCTAAAATCAGGACCAGCGACCCTCGCAAACACCCGGGACACAAACAGAACCTAACCTCAAGTAAGCCGAGTCAAGGCGAACAAATAAAACACAAACACACAACACTACACCAAACCGATAGAAATTTAACCAAAAAATGCCGATGTGAACCCGAACATGCCAGACAAACAAATCTGGGAAAAAGCACACTGGTCAGGGAAAATTTGAAGGAAAGGGAGGAAACATAACATAGGGTACAACACTGGCGACGAGTACGATGGGAAAAAAGAAGGACCGAGATTTAAGAACCAAAATATATAACAACACACGTGTGTAGTGAACCGGTAAAAGGGAGCGACTTTTAAACACCAAATCTACAGCAACAAACACACGCAACAAAACTGGACCGAAATTTAGGAGTCAACTATAAAACAACAAACACACACAACAAAACTGGAGTGAGGTCTAGAGGACAACAGTAAAACAACAAACACACGCAACAAAACGGGAGCGAGATCTAGAAGACAACGATAAAACAACAAACACACGCAACAAAACTGGAGCGAGATTTGGAGGACAACCATAACAGAACAAACACACGCTACAAAACTGGAGCGAGATCTAGAAGACAACGATAAAACAACAACTACACGCAGACAAGACCGAGATACAGAAACCAGGATTCACCGGTAAAAGGGAGCGAGTTTTAAAAAACTATTCTACAACAATAAACACACGCACAAAAGGAAGCAAATTATAGAAGACAACTATACAACCACGAACACGCAACTTTTGGCTGCGCCACCCGAAGCAAGAAGGGAGTGTGACGACAATTTTCGAAAATCGAAAATTATCGCACAACAATACTGCGTCACAAGATCGCCGAGGAAGCAACCCTGATTGTGGGGAAAACTCACAAACAGAGCAACGAAGAACAAAGGGAACATGTTTGCGAACTAAGCGCAACACAAACAGAACAACGGGAAATGTTTGCGAACTAAGCGCAACACAGCCAGAGCAACGAAGAACAACGGGAACATGTTTGCGAACTAAGCGCAACACAAACAGAACACAAGCAGAACAACGGGAACATGTTTACGATCGCAGCGCAACACAGCCAGAGCAACAAAGATCAACGGGAACATGTTTACGAGCTGAGAGCAACAGTTCGCTGTAACAAGGGAAGTATACCAACTAATAAGTGAACCAAAAATTGAATAAATAAATAAATAATTAAAATAAAATACAACCGAATCCGAGTCTTGTAATTTGAACCCTGGAGGCCGCTGAGATTATCCCGGCCGAAAGTTCGTTACAGTAGATTAGATGACTCCATTAGTAAAAAGTTAGTTAATAAACACATGCCGGCAGCTTTTAGTTATAATATACATTGTACTTTTAAACATGGCCTTAATAAATTTGTTGTATATTCAGGGGAGGATGCTGCCGCAAAGTTCATAGAATATTTAGTTAGGGATATTGTAGATATTTATAATAACTATTTAAGTAAAACGACACCTATGCCCCTTTTAAATCCTCAGCAGCTAAAGCACCAATTCCAAAGCAAAAACTGTCATATTTGCAATAAAGAATTGGGGGCTGATAGAGTGGCAGACCATTGCCATCTTACTGGCGAATATAGAGGTCCGGCACATAATGAGTGTAATTTAAAATTTCAAATTGCAAAGTTTGTGCCGGTGTTCTTTAATAATTTTTCTGACTATGACTGCCATTTATTTGTTAAAGAATTGAACGCTTTTGAGGGTGATGTTAAAGTTATACCCTTAAATAAGGAATTGTATGTATCCCTTTCCAAACGTATAGAAGTAAGTGAAAAGAAAAATATTTAAATAAGGTTCTTGGATTCCTTCCGATTTATGGCCGCTAGTTTGAATGATTTAGCTAGAAACTTATCAGTATCTGATTTCAAAACTGTTCGCCAAGAGTATCCAAAAGACGATGAATTTACACTACTAACAAAAAAGGTGTATTCCCATACGAATACATCAACTCGTTCGATCGTCTGAAGGAAACTTCTCTTCCTAGTCAGGATGAATTTTTCAGTCATTTGAAAAATAAGACTTGTTCTACTGAGGATTATGAACACGCGGTTAAAGTATGGCAACAGTTTAAATGTCAAACACTTGAAGAATACATGCTTCTATATCTGAAAACAGATGTTTTAATCTTGACTGACATTTTCGAAAATTTTAGAAAAGTGTGTCAAAAAATTTATAAACTTGATCCTTGCCAATATTACACTGCCCCAGGCTTATCTTGGGATGCGATGCTTAAAACTACACAAATTGAACTTGAACTGTTTACAGATATAGACATGTACCTGTTCATCCAGAAGAGTATTAGGGGAGGCATTGTCCAATGCTCAAAAAGACATTCCAAAGCCAATAATAAATATATGGACGATTATAATTGTAATGAACCATCGGAATATTTAATGTATTTGGATGCCAACAATTTATATGGCTGGGCAATGTCACAATGTCTTCCTTGTGGAGGTTTCGAGTGGCTATCAGATACTGATAATTTTGATGTAGAGTCAATTTCAATCAATTCTCCTGTCGGATACATCCTTGAAGTAGATTTGGATTACCCACAGAATTTCCATGATGCGCATAATGATTTACCATTTTGCGCGGAAAATAAAAAACCCCCAAATTCCAAATCTAATAAACTAATCACTGATTTAACCAACAAAACTAGCTATGTCATTCATTATATACATCTTCAGCAATGTATACAAAATGGTATGCTGCTAAAGAAAATATATAGAGTGTTAAAATTTAAGCAGTCTTGTTGGTTAAAACAGTATATTGATTTGAATACTCATCATAGAACTTTAGCAAAGAATACTTTTGAAAAAAACTTTTTTAAATTGCTTAACAATGCAGGAAAACCATGGAAAATGTGGATAAGCGTAAAGATGTTAAAATAGTAACCGATTGGGAAAGTAGGGGAAGGCGATTAGGAGCCCGAGCACTAATTGCCAAACCAAACTTCCACAGCTGTACACAGTTTACAGAAGATATGGTTGCTATACAAATGTCTAGAGCTCGCTCTGTCTACAATAAACCCATATATTTGGGATTTGTTGTTTTGGAATTATCGAAATGGAAAATGTACGAATTCCATTATAGTTATATGAAACCCAAATTCACAACAAATCTCACATTAAATTATATGGATACAGATTCCTTTATATATTCTATTCAGTGTGAGGATTTCTATGATGATATCGATTCCAAGTTCGATACATCAGAGTATTCACCTCCCAATCCTTTCAATATACTGAGAATAATACATAATATAAAAATGAGAATAAAGGTAAAATTATGGAAGAATTTATAGGTTTGCGCTCTAAAATGTATACAATTAAAGTTGTTGGCTGCGGAGAAAATAAAAAGGCCAACGGTGTCAAGGCCACAGTTTTAGATACATTAAGTTTAAGTGATTATAAAGATTGTTTAGTTCATAAGAAAATTATATATGGAGACATGTGCAATTTTAGATCTAAGCTCCATCAAATATATACAGAGCATGTACGTAAAATAGCTTTAAGTCCATTAGATGATAAACGTAAAATTAAGAAAGATGGTGTACACACATATGCGTGGGGACAATATCGTATAGATTTAGAGCAGGAGTTAAGTCAAGATGAAGATATTTTAAGAAATATAGAATAATTAATTATAATTATTATAAAAATAAATAAGAAAGAAATTTGTAAATAGATTTAAGAAAACCATTTATTTTAAATCAATAAAATTGTATATTTACATTTGAAAAATTATTATAATCTTTTATTTATTATCAATGCAATTTCGGAGTAGGATTGAATTTTCCAGCGCGCAGTGTCCATTATGGGAATGGCATATTTTTTGTAGTAAGTATGTATCTCTAAGTGATTGAAGATTTTTACACCCCATTTCTTCAACATTAATTACAGATTTCCCCAAAGATTTCTTCAATCCATTTCGATTTTTCAACTACTTTCACATATGAATACAAGGTGGTTTTTAATATTTAGTCTCAACAAAAAAAACAAATGTACAATGCTATTAAAAGAGATAGATACATCGTTCCAACGAAATCCATGATGATTGTGATACAGCCAATTCGCCTGCTTTTTATATTTTTAAGATAAGTCTCTAAAAATCCCCTCCCCTAATACTCTTCTGGATGAACAGGTACATGTCTATATCTGTAAACAGTTCAAGTTCAATTTGTGTAGTTTTAAGCATCGCATCCCAAGATAAGCCTGGGGCAGTGTAATATTGGCAAGGATCAAGTTTATAAATTTTTTGACACACTTTTCTAAAATTTTCGAAAATGTCAGTCAAGATTAAAACATCTGTTTTCAGATATAGAAGCATGTATTCTTCAAGTGTTTGACATTTAAACTGTTGCCATACTTTAACCGCGTGTTCATAATCCTCAGTAGAACAAGTCTTATTTTTCAAATGACTGAAAAATTCATCCTGACTAGGAAGAGAAGTTTCCTTCAGACGATCGAACGAGTTGATGTATTCGTATGGGAATACACCTTTTTTGTTAGTAGTGTAAATTCATCGTCTTTTGGATACTCTTGGCGAACAGTTTTGAAATCAGATACTGATAAGTTTCTAGCTAAATCATTCAAACTAGCGGCCATAAATCGAAAGGAATCCAAGAACCTTATTTAAATGTTTTTCTTTTCACTTACTTCTATACGTTTGGAAAGGGATACATACAATTCCTTATTTAAGGGTATAACTTTAACATCACCCTCAAAAGCGTTCAATTCTTTAACAAATAAATGGCAGTCATAGCCAGAAAAATTATTAAAGAACACCGGCACAAACTTTGCAATTTGAAATTTTAAATTACACTCATTATGTGCCGGACCTCTATATTCGCCAGTAAGATGGCAATGGTCTGCCACTCTATCAGCCCCCAATTCTTTATTGCAAATATGACAGTTTTTGCTTTGGAATTGGTGCTTTAGCTGCTGAGGATTTAAAAGGGGCATAGGTGTCGTTTTACTTAAATAGTTATTATAAATATCTACAATATCCCTAACTAAATATTCTATGAACTTTGCGGCAGCATCCTCCCCTGAATATACAACAAATTTACTAAGGCCATGTATAAAAGTACAATGTATATTATAACTAAAAGCTGCCGGCATGTGTTTATTAACTAACTTATTACTAATGGAGTCATCTAAATTACTTAGTACGCATTCAAAATCTGCGTATACTACAAATGGCACATCTAAACTACGTTCAAAATTTTTAAAATTAATTACAGCTTTTTCTAGCGGTGGCATCTCCGTGACAACTTTATTGCACACCTCCTTATGTTGTTGAAGAGTACTCTCGTTGTGAGTGTACTGTAGACAGCTATTACATAAGTATGCCTTATTTTTGCGATGTGTGAGTTGGCTGCGTATGAGTCTATAACAAAAGAAAAAAATTAAAATTAGTTGGAAAAATTCATACTTAATATAAAAACAAAAATTTTACTTGTGATATAATTATAATTACCTTGAAATATTTTTAATCCACACGTAATGTGAAAGCTCCAAGTCTTGGATTAGAAGCATGTTGATGAGGTGTAGTTTTTCAGCATGAGTGCTATAAAATGGTCCTATTATAGCCCCAAGCTCTTCATCAAATCCGAAGACATTTACACTTATATTATTATTTTTCCGTTCAAATTCCGAAATCTCTGTGAGCGATAGAGGAAATGTTAATCGCTCAAAATTAACAACAATTCCGTTTGGTAGTGTTATTATATTAGACGCTATATTTTCAATGTTGTAGTTCTGGGGTCTTTCTGGATGGTAGTCTGTATGACTCAGAGCAGCAATGATTGCCCACTTGAAGCAGTATTCGTCATCGTTTTTAATGTTAATGCATGCTTTCTTCTTATCCAAGACTTTCGGTAGAGGCAGATAGGACGAACATTTTATTGGCCTGTACTGGTTAATATTTATTTCCAGGTGACATATTTTGGCGAGAGCCCAGCCACTGTCTCTTTCCTGGAACTCTGTCAGTTTAGTTAACAGTCGAATTTTTGGTCTAGAATCTGGTCTAGCTGGTTTGATAACTGAACTATCCTCATTTTTGTTTGAAATGATTTTATTTCAACTATGGGCTTGTCGTCAGATGTTTTGGTGAATTCGCAGAACAACTCCAAATTAAATTTAAACGACAAATGTTTTTCGAGGCTGTTAATTAGCTCTAGCATTATGTCAGGTTTTCCTTTCTGGAAGAATGCTTCTGCGATGAGAGTACTTTCATCCTTATTTTCGTAAATTAGAGACTCTATTCTCTCGTTGAAAGTATCTCCTATATATTTCAACTTGTTGCCGCTTGCCGGAATACAACATTTTCGCTTGTGCGCGTTTGTTCTAATGTGATAAGCCCAGTTTTTCAATTCAATATGTTGTTGACATCCTGAGCAATATGACATAGTTCGTTGTAGGATATTTACCTCCGCCGAGCTACTAGATCCTCCATTTTTATGAGACTTATTTTTATGCTCTTCTAATTTATATTGTCTATCAAATGTTGCTTGAGAGTTGTTACATTTAAAGACCAAATTCTCATGCTTGACTCTTACGTGGCGAACTAAGTTTCGTTTTGCTGTGAAACAAGCAGCACATTTTTTGCAGATGAATTGCATGTTTATTGGTTCTTTTCTAAATATCATGGACAGCTAAAGTGTTGTAAGTTTTTCCCTTTCATGTACGATAAAATGCAACACTTATTCCGTCATTTTATATTGGCATTACTTATTGACATCTTATTATTTTTCGTTTGTATACTATAACTATTCTCTTCTCTTGTTTCAACGAATAAAGACTTAAATTGTCAGAACAAGAAACCGCGTGCATTTTTCAATCAAAATTTCAACAGGTTATGGGCCCAGGAACCCGAACAAGTAAAAAATGAGTTTATCGACTTTTAACATCGACAAGTTGGACGAGTCTAATTATGACGCATGGCGCCTCCAGATGAGGAGCGTTTTAGTTCACCAAGAACTTTGGACAATTGTGTCCGGTACAACGCCAAAGCCAGAAACTGGAGCAGATGCCTGGGTGGCAAAAGACGAGCGAGCAATGGCAACGCTAATATTGGGTATGAAGGCAACGGAGCTGAGTCATGTGAAAACGTCTAAAACGTCGGCAGAAGCGTGGGCTACGTTGGAAGAAATTCATCGACCGAAAGGGCCTGTACGAAAGGTAACTCTTTTTAAACAACTTCTAAACCTGCGTATGGCAGAAAATGGAAGCGTCCAGAAGTATGTCTGCGAGTTCTCGAATTTAGTCGAGAAATTGGCAGAAATCGGAGTATCGCTGCAAGAGGAGCTATTTGTCATAATGCTCTTGGCAAGCTTACCAAAATCCTACGAAAACTTCGTGGTTGCGTTGGAAACGCACGACAAGTTGCCAAAGCTGAGTGCTTTGAAGGTCAAGCTAGCTGAAGAGGGAGAGAGAAGGAAATCATGCGCGGAAAGTTCAAATAGTGTTGGATGCGTTCAAGCATTTGTTGCTCATTCCAACAACAACAACAATATTTCGTCGTTTAAGCAGAATGATTCTTCTGCAAAAAGGAATACTTGCAATAGCAACCGTAACACAAATGGTGCTGGTAAGTCGAAATCGTTTACCTGTTATAATTGTGGCAGAAAGGGTCACTACGCTGCTCAATGCAAAAACCCTAGAAAGGAAAAATATGAAAGCCAAACGAAGTCTTTTTCGGCAATCTGTTCCCAAAGAAGCGAAGCGAATTCGAAAACTTTTTGCATTGATAGCGGAGCGACATCACACATGTGTTGTAATCGAAGTATGTTCAGTAAATTCGAAGATCATTGTGAATTAGTCACACTAGCTGGTGGCAAATTTATTACTGCTAAAGGAAAAGGAGAAGTTAAGTTCGTGTCAGAAGGATTTTCAATTATTTTGTCTGACGTATTATATATACCCGAACTTCAATATAACTTTATTTCTGTCAGCAAAGCGGTAAGCCAAAATTTAGTAGTGGTATTTAATCGAACAGGCGCAACAATAAAAACCGACAAGGACGAAGTCTGGTTAGTTGGAAGGAAAATTAACGATTTGTTTTTGTTTGAAGGAAACCGGAAGAATGAGTTAAATATAGCCACATTGGATGATTCAATGAAATGGCATCTCAAGTATGGCCACTTGAATTTTAATAATATGAAAGATTTAATAAATAAACGATTAGTTACCGGTTTAAAAATAAATGCTATAAACCCAAATGTGGATTGTATTACTTGTCTCAAAAGCAAGGCTTGTGTAAAGCCGTTTTCGAATTCTGACCGCAGGGCCAATGAGTTATTAGAAATCATTCATAGCGATGTGTGCGGTCCGATAAATAGTTTATCGGTAGGTGGCTCTAGATATGTACTCACATTTACGGATGATAAATCTCGGTATGTCCATGTTTATTTTATGAAAACAAAAGACGAAGTCTTTGAACATTTTAGGACATTTAAAACCATGGTAGAAAAGCAGACAGGCAAAATGATTAAAATTTTACGCACTGACAATGGAACCGAGTACATAAATAGAAATTTTGATGACTTATTGAGGGAAAATGGCATCAAAAGAGAAACCTCCGTACCACATACGCCACAACAAAATGGTGTGGCAGAACGTCTAAATCGAACACTAATTGAAATGGCTAGAAGCATGCTAGTTTACGCAGGCGTCGATGAATCGCTTTGGGCAGAAGCAGTAAATACCGCAGTTTACTTGCGCAATAGATCCCCCACTAAGGCAGTTTTAAATGCTACGCCGCATGAAATTTGGTTCGGTCGAAAGCCAGACGTATCGCATTTTCAAATATTTGGGTCAACAGCCATAGCATTAGACAAAACTCACCATAGTAAGTTTAAGCCTAAGGGAAGAGAGTTTTTGATGGTGGGTTACTCGGAAAATTCGAAGGCATATAGGTTATATGACCAAAAAACTAGAAAGACAATTATAAGTCGCGACGTAAGTTTCATCCCACCACAAAGAGGCAATGTGCAGGTAGATGATAAAAAGGAATATTTGGAAATCGAATTACCGCTAATAGCAACAGTAAATGTAGAAGAGGATGAAAATATTCCTAGGGAGAATCGAAATGAATTGGCAAGTGACTACGAGACAGCTGAATTTGATTCCAGTGATAATCAGGAAGAAGTTGAAAGACGTGGACGTGGTAGACCAAGGAAAATTAAAACAGGATTACCGGGTAGACCGAAAAAGCATTATAATATATTGAACCTGATGAACACCCAAAATATTGAAGTACCACAAACAATCGACGAGGCATTAAGTGGCGAATATTCTAATGAGTGGTGGAGTTCCATGAAAGCGGAGCATGAATCTCTTATAAGGAACAAAACGTGGGAATTATGCGAATTACCTCCAGGGCAGAAGGCTATCGGGTGCAAATGGGTATACGCACTTAAAACTAACGAAAATGGTGAAATCGAAAAGTTTAAATCAAGGCTTGTGGCGAAGGGCTGCAGCCAAAAATACGGTATAAACTACACAGAAACGTATTCACCAGTAGTACGCTATGAAACTATTCGTATGCTAATAGCCATAGCCGCTGAGCACGAATTTCATTTACACCAAATGGATGTGTCATCGGCCTATCTCAATAGTGAGCTGCATGATATAGTTTTCATGCAACAACCAGAAATGTTCGTCGACAAAAGGTATGAGGATAGAGTTTTAAAATTGAAAAAATCTATCTACGGTCTTAAACAATCGGGCAGGGAGTGGAATACAAAAATTGATTCTATTCTATGCGATATTGGTTTCATCGCATGTGAAAGCGAACCATGCCTCTACACGAAACACAAGGATGGGGACGTAATTGTAATAGCGCTTTACGTAGATGACTTGATTATTGCAAGTTTGAATATTAATGAATTAGAAATAATTAAAAGTCTAATTGCAGAAAGACTTGAAGTCGTTGATAAAGGTCCAATTAATCAATTCCTGGGCATGAACATTTTGAGAGAGGGTGAAACTGGATCGATCACCATTAGTCAAACGAAATTCATTCATCAACTTCTTCAACAGTACAATATGAGCGACGTCCGTCCAGTCGGAACACCATTAGATGTGGGATTTCAGACACATTGCGATAACGATAGCTGCGAACGAGTTGACGAGAAGGAATACCAATCTCTAATTGGATCGCTTATGTATCTTGCGATTTTGACGCGGCCGGATATATTGCACTCCGTGTGTAAACTATCTCAGCGTAACAGCAATCCACATTCCGAGCATTGGGCAGGAGCCAAACACATACTAAGATACCTAAGTGGAACGGCTGATTTGGCATTACACTACTACAAAACCGGAAAGCGGATCGAAGGATACGTCGATGCAGACTGGGGCGGCAACACTGCGGACAGAAAGTCCTACACGGGATATGCGTTTTTCCTAGCGGGGTGTGTTTTCTCGTGGGAGTCCCGAAAGCAAGCAACAGTGGCACTCAGTAGCACAGAGGCAGAGTATATGGCTCTATCCTCTGCATCAAAAGAAGCGGTATACTTGAAGAAATTGTACGAGGAAATAAAGTTTGATGACTGCACGGAACCTATAACCCTCCACGGCGATAATATTAGTGCACTTAACCTGGTAAAAAACCCCTTGTACCACGCCAGAACAAAGCACATCGACATAAAGGTTCATCATATTCGTGAGACTTATAAGAATGAATATATTAAATTAAACTATTGTGCTAGCAAAAATATGAGGGCAGATATTTTAACTAAAATTATAGCTAAGCCAAGCCACTGTAAATTGAGGTATCTGTTAGGCCTAAAGGAAAAAAAATAATTTGCTAACTGATTTAATATTGTTTTTGAAAATATTTAAAATAAGTATAGAGGAGGAGTGTTGTAAGTTTTTCCCTTTCATGTACGATAAAATGCAACACTTATTCCGTCATTTTATATTGGCATTACTTATTGACATCTTATTATTTTTCGTTTGTATACTATAACTATTCTCTTCTCTTGTTTCAACGAATAAAGACTTAAATTGTCAGAACAAGAAACCGCGTGCATTTTTCAATCAAAATTTCAACATAAAGCAATTTTAATAAATTCCTGGAATTCAGTAGTATATTTAAGTTACACACACAAATTTTTTTAATTTTTAAACAACACGTCTGTCTTTGTCTTTTTGCTCTTGTTCCACTTGTTTCTGCTTGTTTTTCTTTAAGTACTGATTTCAAGTACTATATTTAAATTTTTCACTTTTCCTTTTTTCAGAAAGATGAGCAACTTTTTACAACTGCAACTTTTAGAACACTTTTCTTTTATTAAAAATTCGATGTTTACTCGTTGGCGACACTTTTACAATTGACTCTTTATTCTCGCTGGAGCTAATTTTATGCTCACGGATGTTTGTTTACATTATGGTTCTGTACAAAAAAACAAAAAGAATAAGAAGCAATAATAATAGTATTGACAAAAAAAAAAAAGAGCAAGAACAAGAAAAAGAAGAAGAAAGAGAAAATAAGGGTGAGAATGGCATCCTAGCTTTACCAACTCAAGCCTCTCACCTCTACACTTTAATACAAATAACATGCGTCTCTCAATATCTCTTTTCTCAAAGATATGTTTACTAACCCATCGCTCATTAACTAACTAAACCATATCAAACAAATCTCAAATCAAATATATAAAATATATTACAAAACAAATTATAGCAAAAATCATGTCATCAAATTTTCATTAATCCATATAGTCAGCTAACCATAAAATAAAAATAACACGTATTAGTAAGAACGTATGAGTGTACAAACCAAAGTTCACTTGAAATGTACATTTAGTACCTATACTATATAATAAGAAAAAAATCTATACCCGAAAAGAAATAAAATAAAAACTAGATTAAATAAAAGAAAAACAAGTATAGCATACCCAAGCATATTCCTAACGCAAAAGCTTAAACATTGTACATCTTCGCCAAAATATTCCTTCATGTGTATAAAAAGAAATCCCTAAATTTGTTGTACTCGTATTGACACTTCTCGCACGGACATCAAATGCTTATTCTAACAGAAGCTATGTATACAGATAAGAAAAAGAATAAGTGGAGCATCCTAGGTTTACCTATTCAATCCTCTCGTCTACACTTCATTATCATTAACAAGTTTCTATTCCTAAAAATAAAAACAACACAGCAAGAATAAATCGTATACAAAACAACATAAGCCTACAAGAACAAGAACAAAAACCAGAAAGAGTGTTAACTTCGGCCCGGCCGAAGTTCATATACCCTACACACGTTTACTTAAAAATTAGGCGTGGCAATTGTCTAATTTGTTTCCTTTTCAATCTTAAATAGCCTGTGACGACAGAGAATATTCGTGCCAAATTTGATGAAAATATTCGTTCTCCTGTAATCGAGTTTTATTTAATTAGTGGGCGGACCACGCCCATTTTTGGTAGTCTGTTTTGGTCAAAGACAGTTGATTTGTGAATAAAATTTCAACCTCAAATTCATATTACAAGCTGATAAATTGAGCTATAAGCATGGATGAGTTTATATTCACTATAAAAAGTAGGCGTGGTAATGGTCCGATGTTGGCCATTTTCAATATCAATGAGTTTCTGATGATAGATAATATTCATGCCAAATTTGATGAAAATATCTCTATTCGTTCTCCTGTAATCAAGTTTTATTTAATTAGTGGGCGGACCACGCCCATTTTTGGTGATCTGTTTTGGTCAGTGACAATGGACTTCTGGACAAAATTTCAACCCCAAATCCGTTCTACAAGCTGAGAAATTGAGCTATAAGCATGGATGAATTGATATTCAGTATAAAAAGTAGGCGTGGTAATTATCCGATTTTGCCCATCAATAGCGATGAGTTTCTAGTGATATACAATATTCGTGCAAAGTTTGATGAAGATATATCTATTCGTTCTCTTGTAATCGTGATTTCCACAGACAGACAGACAGACAGACGGACATGGCTAAATCGACTCAGGAGGTCACACTGATCAAGAATATATATACTTTTCTATACCTGTCACGCCTCCTTTAATGCGTTACAAACGGAAGCAGTAAGTGAATATACCCTATTCACTTCGTGTGTAGGGTATAAAAACAAAAGAATTTTAATTCGTACATAATCACTATGTCTCTCTGTCTGTCCGTCTTCCCACCCTACACTTTCCCCATTCCCTCTTCCCACCATCCACTTTTGCCATCAAGCTGATCTCCAAGCTAGCTTTGACACTGAATTTATGAAGAATTGAATTCGTGTATGTTCACTGTCACGGCCCTTTGTCTGTCCGTCTTCATGTATGTATGTATGTATGTGTGTCCGTCTATATGTATGTATGTCCGTCTGTCTATATGTATGTCTGTCCGTCTATATGTATGTATGCAACGAGCATATATTCGTAAAGAGATTGCATGAAACATTTGTTGCCGGCAACATCGTGATTTCATGTGTGAAGATTAGAGCCGCTGTTAATTAGCAGGACTTAGCACTGTAAAGAACAAAACATCTCTGTAAAGCAGGAAACCGAAGATAAAAACGAAGTTCTTTACAGAGTACAAAACTTCGACTGTATTCTGCGCTGGTAGCAAAGTAGAATTGAATGAGTGAGTGGTTCGGAAGATCTTTTCTAATGAGTATGAAGGGATCGCAAGATCGACTTTGCTTCTGTTATTTTGCACTAACAACGCAAGCGAATATGATAAAGTGTGAAAGAAAGAATCGATCAATTCGTGGAGTACAGCGGGCAATGAGAAGAACGGTGAGATTTGTCTTCTTTTGCTTGTCTTACAATAACAAACCATGTGCAGCCGTCCGTCCGCCTGAAATCGTTTTAATTTTTCATTTTATGGTTTTTGAAAGAATGTTTGCTTTTCGTAGCTTTGTTCTGCTTCTTTTTCGATGCCCAAGCTTTGTAAAGCGCTGGCACGATCTACGTTCCGAGCATAGCGTGCTGTTGAAGAATTTGTTTTTGGACAGAAGATCTATTTAGGGTGTGTGTCAATTGATTACTTTTTACTAGTGGTAAGTAATGTTGAAATAAATTTACTCTGGTGAGTAAAATTTTGTTATATTTGCTGTGCCAATTCATGGATGAAATTTTGACAGAAACAAAATTTTGAGTTTCAAGATTGTCTGCAAAATTAAACAAATAATTATGCATAGAATATCAAAAAAGTATTTTCCTTTGTTATTAGCTATTTTATTAAAAGCACAACATCTTAAAAAAATTAACAGAATGATGCTAATGCTAATATGCGAGAAAGAGACCAGACATGTTAGTGTTTCAAGGAAATGCAACAAGGGCAACAATTAATTTTTTGAATTCTTTTAATTTTTCGTAGGGTCTCGTGTATCTTAAACCAAAAGTATATTCCGATACAATAAATTCTATAATGAATGGAGAAGATAGAGCGACTCGCAAGCATTTAAGGGTATGCTACAATTCTTTCCGAAAAATATCGGATTTCGTTCCTCTAAAACGACATGGATGGTCAACGGAATATGAAGTGATGTGCTTTTTATATTGGATGGCCTGTGGATGCAGCTACAGAGTTGCTGGAGAATTCATGGGATTAAGCCGCTTTACGGTGAAAAATATCATTCACAAGCTTTTAGATGTATTTCTTGAAATGCGCCACATCATAAACCATGGATCTGCTGAGGATTATGAAAGAACTGGTATAAAATTTTGTAGGAAAGCTAAATCAATGGCTTTTAGAAATGTTATTGGCGCAATTGATGGCACACATATTCGAATTCAATGCCCAGTCAATAAGCATGACGAATATATAAATCACAAAAAATTCTATTCCATACAAGCTCAAGCAGTTGTTGACAGCAATTATAAGTTCACAGATGTATTTGTGGGTTATCCTGGATCAGTTCACGATACACGTGTGTTCCTTAACAGCCCAATATTCAACGCAGGCACTTATCCTCCGAGGGGATATTTTTTGTTAGGCGATAAAGGATACCCTTGCCAAACAGAGCCAGTAGCAATTATTACTCCTTTTAAGGAACCTTTAACGTCTTCGCAAATGAGATTTAATGCGGCTCATAGTCAAGCAAGAATTGCTGTGGAATGTGCATTCGGAATGCTTAAATCAAGATGGAGGAATATATTCAACAGAGACCTTGAACTCAGCGTAAAAAATTGCATCAAGACTGTTTTCGCTGCATTCATTTTACACAATGTTTGCATATTACATGATGACTTCGATCCATACGATGTATCAGTTGAGCTTCTCTCACATGCAGATCCAACCGAATCAACACTATCTGACTCCGAAGAAGGAATATTACAAAGAAATGCCATGTTTAACGAATTCTTGCAGTCTAGTATATAGTATATGTATAATATGGTATTTTATAAAATTATTTAAACATTTGACTCTTTCTGAGCGGTAATTTGAAAATCACGAATCCAGCAACTGGGAGAATTTATGCAAATAAGAACAAAACAATGTCCCCTTCTTGCAATCTTATACTGCTATGCGAACTACTAAAGAAAAAACAATTTTGTTATAAAAATAATTTAATTTATTAACTATTATTATTTTCAATAAATAAAAACAAATTTGATTTAACTGGTCGGAACATTCATTAGTCGGAATCGGATGACTCTATCAACAGTGATGTTGTGTCAATATGCGGATAGTCTGATTGCACCATTTGTCCGAAAACTGAAAGCAATGAAGACATTTGCTTCCTTGTTCTTTTTTCACTTTTTGTGATAAGACGCTCTAGCCTATCCAAACGGCTGTGAGAGCGATGGGACGATGAGGGTCTTGGGGATGGATGGGGCGATTCACTTCTTGGTGTGGTGGACGGTGTTGTGGAGCGACTTTCACATTGGGGCCTTAACACCCCCTGGCTTGAGTCTAGGAGGAATGGAGGGTTGAAATTGTCCTTTCTACCTGCATACGTCTTTATAATTTCGAAAAAAGGCCAATCTTCCGCATCCTCCACAGACAACTCATCTGCCGTACCTTCACCCGTCCTGATACGGCTAAGTTCTTTATATTTTTTTATTAAAGAGTTCCACTGATTTTTGCAGCTGGTGTGGTCTTTGCTGGGATCCAAAAGTGTTTCTTGGAGGGAGCCCGCCACTTTTCTGAAAAAAATTGCATATCAAAATGCATAAACGTGAGCATATTAAATTTGCTTACCTCCAACCATCGTTGCTGTTGGCATTTTTTGAACTAAAGAGTTTGTCCAGCTCTATTCTTCTTGTTAATAATGCCATACGGTCGCTGTTACTCCCTAATATAATCGAAATAAGAACATTTTAACATTCAGTGAAACTTTATGCAGCATATTTTATTTTATACTTACATGTAATATAAGTTTTCCTAATTTTCTTTTCCATTTTTAAATAATTTTAAATATTCGACGTTGAAGATAATATTCAACGGTTGTCAAAAATTTACCTAGCCCTCAGGGCTACGTAAAATTTTGAAGTTTGAATTCACCTCACTCACGTCAAAATTTCAGTTTCTTATGTCAAAATTTTCCAAATCGAGGAAAAAGTAACCAATTGGCACACACCCTTAGTCGGCATATCAACAAATTCAATACGTTATACGAGTAACACTAAAATATTAATGGAAGCAAACTTATGGAAATATTTATATTATATGTCTGTGGTAATACAAGGTATAATTTGAAATAAATCTACTACAGCCTAATAGCCCCGATGTTATTAGTAATACTTATTAAACATTATTTTACAACACTTATTAAGTAACATTATATATTACCATACATATATATGAAGCTAATTTTTATTATTTATTATTATATTATTTTTCCAAAAGTCTTCGCATTTTTACATCCGCCATTGATTCAGGTTTTGTTCATTTTTTTTGGGGTAATTTTCACGGGTTCTTTCTGTTTTAGCCACTTTGACTATTTTCGAATTAGAATGGAAATTAGATATTTCAAAATTTGTTTAATGTGGCCAAAACAATTCTCATTTGGATTAAGCCATCCCGGGAAAGAAACGTTCGAAGAAAGATCCTAATACAAAATTTCTGTATACAAAAAATTACAGTGAAACGCAACCTTATTTGCAAAACCCCTCCGATAACTTTTTTAATACATGCTTACAGCACTTTGCGATTTGTTTTGAAAAAGCTCTTTTTTAAAAAAAGTTGCCATGAGTCGCATTTGCAAGAAAAAATTATACAAGAATTACTTATACAAGAAAATTATACAAGAATCAATAAGTATTACTAATGACATCGGAGCTATTAGACTGTAGTAGATTTATTTCAAATTATACCTTGAATTACCACAGACATATAATATAAATATTTCCATAAGTTTGCTTCCATTTATATTTTAGTGTTACTCGTATAACGTATTGAATTTGTTGATATGCCGACTAAATAGATCTTCTGTCCAAAAACAAATTCTTCACAGCACGCTATGCTCAGAACGTAGATCGTGCCAGCGCTTTACAAAGCTTGGGCATCGAAAAAGAAACAGAACAAAGCTACGAAAAGCAAACATTCTTTCAAAAACCATAAAATGAAAAATTTGTAACGATTTCAGGCGGACGGACGGCTGCACATGGTTTGTTATTGGAAGACAAGCAAAAGAAGACAAATCTCACCGTTCTTCTCATTGCCCGCTGTACTCCACAAATTGATCGATTCTTTCTTTCACGCTTTACTTGGCTTCCGAGTGCTGCATCGATCTCTTCTTACGCATATTCGCTTGCGTTGTTAGTGCAAAATAGCAGAAGCGAAGTCGATCTTGAGATCCCTTCATACTCATTAGAAAAGATCTTCCGAACTACTCACTCATTAGTAGAGCATTCAATTTTGCTTTGCTACCAGCACAGAATACAATCGAAGTTTTGTACACTGTAACGAAGTTCGTTTTCATCTTCGGTTTCCTGCTTTACAGAGCTGGTTTTTGATTACAGAGCTATGTCCTGCTAATTAACAGCGGCTCTAATCTTAACACATGAAATCACAAATATTGCCGGCAACAAATGTTTCATGCAATCTCTTTACCTATTTATACTCGTTGATGTATGTTCGCCTGTATGTATGTATGTGTGTCCGTTTGTCTATGAGACCATGAGAAAATAATCGTAAACAGAAAGTACCGGAAATGTCAACGCCAATTCCGATATTGAAATAATTGTATTAATATATGTACATTCAATAAGTGTGATCGCGAGCCAGGCGACCACTTGAAATGCCCATAACTCATTTACTAAATCTACAACAACCACATAGCAAAATGATGAAAAGCAATCAAATGAGAACAACAACAACAACATAGCAAAACTACTACCAAAGAATATACAATATATAGAAGGCGCATCTCATACGAATTTTTGAACAGCAAAATTTGTGCTGTGGACGTAGCCATACGTCCATGTTGCGCAACATTGAGTAGTTTTTTGTGTTGCTACGCATTCTCTCTATTCTCACCTCATTGTTTGATAACTTCGTGTCAATTTCGTGCTATTTGCTTCTCATTGCCATTGCTTTGTTTTTGTATAAATACAAATCGGGTTCGCTGGTATTCCATCATAAATGACTATGCGTAAGAAGAGTTGAGCGATGGAATCTTGTAGGTCAAAGGAGGTGAGAACGTAACGATCGAATTTAGATGAAAGCCGTGGATGGAGGAAGAAGGGAATTTGACTTCTTTTTGGTTCCTTTGCAATAACAATTCAGGTGCTTACATCTGTCGGTCTTTTGATTTGGATTTTTTTTCGCTTAAGTAAAGGAAGTTAAGTTATTAAGCAAAGCAATTTTGTTTTTTGTAACATTTTGCCGGCTTAATAAACTGTTTAGTATTTTAAATTAGGTTTATTATTAAATTAGGTTATTGTTTATTGTTATTTTATATGTATAAAATTATAATATAATTATTGTACCAATATGTGTTATCGGTAATTCGATACACAGCTCAATGCAAGGTTGATTTCGTTTTATTGCCAGCCCTTAGGCAGTGCTTCCTTAATAGAACTAAAATCATAAATTTTAAAAATTTTAGTCTTTAATTTAATTTTAATAATGCTTTTGGACACTACAATTAAAAGGTAAATTCATACACGGTCAGACAAAAGCACTTCAGTTTTTCGTACAAAATAACAAACATAAGTCGATCTTCCGATTCCTTCATACTCACAAAAAATCTAATACATAATATAAATATTTTCTCTGAAATATTTCCATTCTTTCATTTTTTATTTTTGCTTCCATTAACTTTTTATTTTTACTCGTATAAGGTATTGAAGGTGAAGATATGCCGACTAAAGCATTCTTCTTCTTAAATCTTCTGCCTATACGAATTCTTCAAGAGCACGCTATGCTCGGAACGTAGATCGTGCCAGCGCTTTACATAGCTTGGACATCGAATAAGAAGCAGAACAAAGCTACGAAAAGCAAAATTTCTTTCAAAAACCTTAAAATGCAAAATTTAAAACAAATCCAGACGAATCGCACCGTTCTTCTCATCGCCCGCTGTACTCCACAAATTGATCGATTCTTTCTTTCACACTTTACTTGGCATACGAGTGGCTGGATCGATCTCTTCTTACGCATATTCGCTTGCATTGTTAGTGCAAAATAACAGAAGCAAAGTCGATCTTCCGCTCCCTTCATACTCATTAAAAAGATCTTCCGTACCCATCACTCATTAGGAGATCATTCAATTTTGCTTTGTTATCAGGGCTGAGAAAACCGAAGCATGGCAAAGAGAGTAACTTCGCGAGTAGTGAAGCTGTTTTCACTCATTTGCTTACACCCGCTGCCTGCGACCGACCGCATCTGTTTTGCAAAATTTCAAAATTTGAGTCATGCGTCTTCTATATTACTACATATTCTTTGCTACTACCCAGTCCTTTTGCGTTTGTTTACATTATGATTCTGTGCAAAAACAAAAATTTCTAAAAGTCCGTTGAGATGAAGAAAAAGAACAACAACAACGACAATCTCAAGTACGACAAACGATACACAGGCGGGCAGAGATCAAGGCAGAGAGGCACACCACACCACACTCGCAACAGTCAGCACGCCGAGCTATGTATGTCGGTCTGTATGTATGTCCGTCTGTCTGTATATATGTCCGTCTGTATGTATGTATGTCCGTCTGTCTGTCCGTTTTGCCACGCCCCAATCTGTCACACCTACTTATTATCACACTCTTTTTCTACGCCCACTTTTGCCACAATGATCCATATCACACATGCCCCTGAATTAACCAATCAACGAGAGTGATGCTGTCATCATGATTACAAGTGTGTCATGGCCCGCTCAAAGCAGCGCTTCAGTCTACAGGCAGAAGCTATCTCCTTCTCACTCACTCTGACATATCCATATAGCCCTTTCTCACTCCTACACACGCAAAGCATAGCTCCCAAATAGCTCCCAAATTTCAGTTGTCCCAGAACCCCCTTATACCTACTACTGACATGCTTACTAGGAGTAGAAAACTAAATACTCTCCCTGGAAGAAAAGAGACTATCTACAATATGTCTACGAGTAGGGAACTAAATATTGTTTCTGAAAGAAACTTAACCAGCACAATAAGTTTACAAGGAATAGAAACTAAATATGGCCTCTGGAGAAAACTTAACCATCGACAATATGTCTACGGTTATTAGTACAACGGTCGTACTCTGACTCGCTGAGACTGTAATTATTTATGCTCAAACGTATCGCTGAAAGTCGAGTCAACGCTATGCTGCCTTTTATACTCTGCTGGTTTTCTCGCCTAAGAGCGAGTATTGCTTCTAGAACACTCTAATGCAACGTCGCTGATTAACCACCATTGTTGTTGCCTTTGATGAGTCTCGCTCTCCGAAGAGTATTTCTCTCTGCTTGTATGTGTGATCTTGTTTACTCTCGGACGTGATGTGTGGTGGTTGTATCCGTTGCTCCTTTCTCAGTTTTCCGACTGCTCTCTTATGTTTCTTTATCCGTATCCCTTGTTATACGGTATGTGTGCGTGTGTTTGTATGTGTGAATAAGCCAGTACACCCTTACACATAGATTAACTATGTAGTGCATTTACGTGCTAACTAACAATAATTAACTTAATATTTAATAGTATTTAGTACTTAACTTTATTTTATTTACAATTAAAATAACTAACAGCCTTATAATGTAAATACATAGTTTCAAGACGAAAACGAAAACACTAATGAAAACGAAAACGAAACGAGCCAAACTAGTATAAAGAAGCTTTTCGTTCGTATTGCAGACATTCGTTTTATTGCAGACAGAAAATGTTGCCATGTGTACAATATTTGAAGTATTTTTATAAGCAATTTCTTGAAACGCAACGATTTCGGGTAGAATTCAGTGCAAATGCGTGTCGGCAACACTATACACATACAAATTCGGCACATACAATTCGACAACTTGAAAATACAAACAATTTTAAACTAGACGATAGCCTTCTTGCTTTCGCGTGGTTTCTCGACTTTTTTCCTGGAAACTGCCGATCCATTACAGCACGCGTAGCTGATAAAATCTGCAAAGCATGTAAAAATACCAACAACAAGCATTTTTTGCGTTTAGTGGATTTCACTCGAGTTTTGTTATGCGCAGTTGTCAAACAAACGAAAAATGACGAAAAGCACAAAACAAAACTCATGAAAAACATATGTTTCGTTTTCGTTTATGTCTTGAAACTATTTACATTATAAGGCTGTAAGTTTAACAAAATTAACATTTCATACTAAATTAATTTTAACAAAAGAAAAAGAATCCATTGTAACAAACGTAACGATGCATACTTAAATTTTTTTGCGTTACTCAAAATTTATGTCTGAAATTTTGGTACTTTCCCCCTATTTCGTCGGGCGGACTGAGACAATGAGAACTCCCGTCTTCTATACATTTATTTGGTATCTCCGCCCTTCCAACACTCTGACATTCTGCAATTCGACGTTGTAGTTCATCGGGCCCACCTGATTCCTACAATAATGGCGAATTTCCAGAATTTCTTGGAATACCCACTAACAATTGAAGATGAAACCATAGACGACGAGTTAAAATCACTTTTAAAAGCTTGGAAGAACATCTGCACTCCTGTTTGATAGTTAATTTCAAACAGGCATTTCAAACCTTATTTCGATTTAATTAAATTTTATGGCTTAATTTCACTTTAGCGGTTTGGCGCAGCCTTCGTTTTTTGCCGAAGAATCGAATCCCAAAATTTTTTTGGGGGCGTGGCTTCCGTATAGAGGATATGGGCGTTTGAATTGCGGAAATGCAGAATTTTTGGCGAGCGATAAGTCCCAAACTATTAGCCCTATAGAGAAGGTGTATATACCGATTGAAAGGAAATATTTGCACCTACATATGTTTTAGTAATATATATTTTTTCGATATTGTCAATTGTTTAGGAGATATTTTAGTTTTAAGAAAAAATTGGTGGAGGGGCTATTACAAAACCTTCCCCCTACCTCTTATATGACAATTAAGGTATGTATTAAAATCAATAATCTTAAAGCCCATGATTTTCTCTTTTCAACGATATACAATATGTTGCAGGTGCTCCAACAATTCCAACCACACTCACTGAAATATAAAAAAATGAGCGTTTTACAGACCCCAAAATTTCCGTTTTTTAGCATTAACCATCGTTTAACATACTGAGGGTTATAATCAAAAAGTGCCCTAAAATTGGCCACAAAACACTATTCTGTTGCGTAGCCGGTGTTTGACATACTGAGGGTTATAATCACTATGAAATTCTACCAGACGAATAAATTCCTACTTAATAAATAATAATTAATAAAAAAAAAACACATCATGAAGTACACATAAAACACTGTTTTTAAATAATCATTCCTTCTGCAATTTACCAACTATAGCGGTAAGTATGACATATTATATATCGCTGAAAAGAGAAAATTATGGGCTTTATAAATAGTGTTTCTAATATATACCTTAATTGTCATATAAGAGAGATGGGGAAGGTTTTATAATGGCACCTCCACCATTTTTTTGCTTAAAACTCAAATATCTTCCAAACCATAACCTTGGCTGTAAAATGCTGTACCAGGGAAATGAGGGGCGTGGCAATACCTTTCCTTTGACACCTCGGTCATTAGTGTACCTTTCCTAATTTCGGAATAATAAACCTTTAAAGAAGTGACCTTTCGCGACCTTCAAAAGCCGATAACACCCAAACTAATGCCACTCCCCCAAAAGTGGGCGGTTATTTACCATGGTAATGGTCCAAAATAACGGTAAAAAAACCGCTAAAGTGAAATTGCTCCAATTTTTTTTATAGGCAAAATCGACATACATACATATTTTAAAAGTTATGAAATTGTACCACATAAGAGACGTGCTCACCCTTTTTCCGATTGGAGATCAAATAATATTTGAGCACAATATCGAAAAATGACGAGAAAATCCATCAGGTATGAATACAAAAAACAAACATCTTAATGGTTGACTTATAACCCAAATTATAATTTAGATCTATAAGGACTTCAATTTACTTCACCCAAGAATCCAGTCCATGTGGGAAAAATATTCAAGAAATATTTAATTCTTTTTTTTTATTCTAAATGTACGTGAACTTTTTAATTGAACTTTTTAATTCTAAATGTACGTGATAAAACCGCCGTGAACTCACTTAAAAGAATAGTAGACAATGATGATAGCAAAGGTAAAGTGACTCTTGAAGCAGTACCTCAGTATGCATATATCTATATTATATATATTTAAATATTTCTCTATTTGCGTAGATACTTCAATATTAGTTATATTAAATAGCATGCACTGTTACCTAACACCAACAAAGCCTCACGCCCGCAGTGATAACGGTGGTCAGAAGTCGGTAAAAAAATTTACCATCAAGGACTCGCAGCAAGCCTTCGTTTTCACAGCAGTGCCAATCCAGCAATTGGAGGACCATATTCAACTCTTAGCTTCACGCAATTTAATTTATTAATTATACACTTAAAATTATTACTATAATTAATCTTCATACTTGAAACGTGTTGTTGGCAATTGCTATTTTATTATCAACAAAGTCAATTATCATATTGACAACTGGAGTTTTCTTACTGGCAATTGAAGTTATCATATCAACAAATATCATTTTAATATCAACAAAGTCAATTTTTATATTGACAATTCAAGTTTTCATATTAATAACGCTGCGATTTACGAATTGAAAATCGTAGTTGTAGTATTGAATATCGTTATCGACAATTGAACAACTCAAGAAATTTGAAAACCGGCCTTTTTTCATATTGACAACGTTGGATGAAAATTAGCACATTTTTTGTCAATATGACTTGTCAATTTGACTTTTGTCAAATTGTCAATATAACAACTTTTTTGGTTCAGTGTAAGGGTCATTATTTTGGAACGAAATTTGATTGATTGGAATTGGGATTGCCGCGCATTACCAAAAGGATTTAGACTGTGGTGAGATTAATGCTCGCTTCTTAGCACATCAGCAAATTTTTAGTATTTTAATATTATTTATGAGCAATCAAATCAATTTTATCTATCTTGTGTGTAATGATAGATAATGACAATGATGTCTTAAATGCTTTTCTGTCCATTAAGTCGAATGCTGTTGGTTTTGACAGTATCTGCCCCAAATTCGTTAAGCTAACATTGCCTTCTACTATAAAATATTTTAATTATATTTTCAATTCCATTATTACGACTTCGGACTATCCTATAACGTGGAAATATTCGAAAGTTGTTCCTATTCCGAAAGGTAATAATACCCATGATCTTCGCCCTATTTCAATATTACCTTATCTATGTATATAAAGTTTTTGAAAAGTTAATCAGTAAGCAGATCCTCGATTACACATCTAGCAATAATTTGTTAGTTAACTGTCAATCTGATTTCAGATCCAAGAGAAGTTGTATTAAATTGTCCATCAAGTCGTTGTGATATCGTCGAATTCGTACATGTTTTCTGAAGAAGGGAATTGTCAGCTCTCAGAGGTGATTTACGAACACAAATGGAAACCGATACAAAAGAATGGGGAGAAAAACTGGATAGCTTCAGTTGCTCTCTTAAATACAATTGAGAACTACCGCTCAATGGAGAAAGAAACTGCCGAGTGTAAATCAAGACTGGATTTAATGGAATGCGAGCACAAGGAACTGAAAAAGCAGTGTATTTCTTCAAATAATGCTGTTAATAATAGGACTAATGATCTTTCTCTCAATTCTGAATACCTGGAAGAGATGGAAAGTAGATTGTCTACTCTTGAAAATGGCGAAATTCGTTCCGATGCAGTTTTACGACGTGTTCCTAGGCGAGATGGTGAAAATCTCTCCAATATTTTTAACCAACGCGTTAAACTACATAACGTTATTTTTGAGAAGTCTTTCGTTGACATAATATGTGTCACGGAGACCTGGTGGGATGAGTATTTGTGTGATTCGGTGTGCAATATTTACAATTATAATATTTTTAGGCATGACGTGATTGTATCGTGATTTTCGTTCAATAGATTTTCCCTCTCTATATAGCGACCTCTCTTTAATACATTTAGAGAGCTGTTATTTTTATAGTTCTGTTAACGATAAGTTAAGCTCTTTTTTAACTCCTATTGCCAAATCTTATATTTTACCAATTACTAAAATTAAAACCAAAAACCTTAATCTTATGCAGGTTTTTGGCAATAGTCAATTAAAGGTTTTTACCAACATTAAGAATCTTGGCTATGTAATAAATTCAACATTTACATGCGCGGATCATATAGTTAGGAAAATTTATTACAGTTTACGCAACCTTAGAGTATCGGCTTATTGCACACCAGGCAGTGTGAGACTCATGTTGGTTTTGCAGCTTATATTGCCAATAATAACATATCCGGATGTGGTGTACAGTAGACTAGACTCTTCTTCCCAATTAAAACTACTACTAGTTTATAACTATGCTACTCGATATGTATATGGCTTGAGTACTCCTATTACTTACAAACACTTCTTCGAGGCGCTTATCAATCACGGAAAGTATAGAAATGGGCCTATAATTTTCAAAGTCTGTTGCTATCCCCTTCTTGTATGTAAGTCTCACTAATGACGTTTTTAGCATCTTTGGAATTATAGCTTGCTTTAGGCATCAATTTATAATTTTATATGATATTGAAAATTGAAGACAAATATTAAGAGTGCTTCACGAAGTGGTTATTTCGGAATCAGATTTAATTGGAATAAAAAAAGCTTCAAACTTGGAAATTAAATTCTCTAAACGATTGACCATGTATAGAGAACAGAACTACTGCTCTAAGTTTTAAATTTGAGTACTTTAGAGTTAGTTTTAACACTACTTATGGACTGTTCAAAAACTTAATAGACACTTCATTTTTGAACTTTAAATACTTTTGAGTTAATTTCATCAAATCGCCAAAGTGTCAGTCTGTCTCTTGATAGACTTTCCTTGTCGTTTCTGGTTTTGGTCTTGGCCTTGTTTTGTCTTATGCCCCGTTATGATTATCTTATCACTCGTTATTAATTATTCATGGATAAACCAATGGATAAACCTTATTAACTACAATAATTCATATTTACCAGCGGTTCTAGCTTCGTTGCAAGCTTCATACATTTCCTGTCTAATATCAGCATTTTTATCCGCAATTTGTTCTCCTATTGATGTAAACCTTTGTATCGCAATATTAACGCATTCACCAATGCACCCGATATTCTGTATTTAACGGGATTTAAACGAAAAATTTATATATTAAGGAGAAATAATTAATTGTTCTTAAAACACAAAGTATAAAACAATATTATATAGAATAAAGATGACGGTGATTTTATAGTATAACAGTTGATATGAAATATATGCTTGTCAAACTGATAAAATATTGTGATTATATTTAGGGTAAGCTTCTTCAGAAGTTTCCTTATAAAGTTATAAGATCACCATTAATAACTGATAAGTTATTACCCTGTCGAAATGTCCGCTAGAGACTATCGCCTTGATTTTTAAGTTATTTCTTCATAAAAGTTCTATAGAAAATTTCGAATCTTTAAATAAACAAAAACATAAGAGAAATATGAATTCAGGCAAGGAAGTTTTCATACATATGTACATATGTATGTATGTACGAGGGCGGATTGATATTGAAGCTACCTAGCGCTAGATGGCAGCACAAACACAAAAACTTTTTTTTAGAAATTGCGATCTGTCAAACGTCAGCTGTTAAAATTTCAGCCAAATTCATCGATTAGTTTATTTGTTGTAATCGTTTGAAGTAAGCAACTTTCGTGTTTCTAGAAAAATGGAAAAAAGTGAATTTCGTGCAGTGATTAAACAGCATTATTTGAAAGGGAAAACGGCGAAAGAGACATTCGCCGCCTCTTACGACATTGTATTGTCTCTTTCGCCGTTTTCCCTTTCAAAAAAAAGTAAAAATTCGAAGTCCTAACCTACTTAAAAAAGCCGTTAAATCATTTCTGATGCAACAAAATTTGAACTAAAACTCTAATACACAAAATTACTAATTCAAAATATTGTACCTATATACTAAAAGGTATTGTATATTCAAGCTGTAATAATTTAAACCTATATAACGTATGTACAAAATTTGATGAAAGTAAAGTATATTGTATAAACAGATACTTAAATATGTACAGTGATCAATTCAATTTATAATGAAGATATTCATCCTCCTGCAGAAAAGCTTTCGAGCTTCGGAGGTTTTATATATTACGATACTAGCTGACCCGGCAAATGATGTACTGCCATATAAAGCAACTCACCACCATTAGACCCAAACAAATAAATTTAGCTTAGCAACCCACCACCATTAGACCCAAACAAAGTGTTCAGTTTTTAATTTATACAGCACGTTTGACATTTGTCAGACCCTTTTGTTTTGAGATACCAATTTACTTTTATACTCAAATCAATGAAGCTTATGAAAGTTAGATATTTACAAATACACTACTTAACAATCACTCGCACTTAATAATCGAGTGATAACTTCAATTTGTAATGTAGAATGTTATATGTACATTGAATGTACTATACGATATATTTTAATTTAAATATTATCTGAACAATTTCACGCTTGTAAAAAATAAAATTAAGTGCAAAAAGCCAAATATTTTGTTAAACAGAAAGGTTTAGTATACTTTACTTTTAATCGAAATTTAAAACATGTCTTTTATGTTTAATAAACTCTCAAGTACAACAAATTAGTTTTGATTACTGAGAAAAGAATTTTCTTAAGTTCTGGAATACTGGAAAATTGAAATAAGTTATACACATATTGTATATTGTATTGTTTTACTCATTTGTAAACATATTTGTTTTACTTAATTTGCACTTTCAATCTCAATAGTTACCAAAAATGCTTGTCAAAAAGATTTAGAAATATATAACCTAAAAAACACGAAAAGCAAATAGGTTGTTAAATTTATGTAAATATATAGGCAAATGAAAGTTGGTGTTGGCATATCTACATATTTAATTCACCTCATTATTACATTCGATTTTCTGGTTTGCAAACTTCAAACTTTTTTGTTCACTTTGGTACTTAAGTACTGCTGCTAGTTTGCTACGGTTTAACCAAGAAGTTGTTTTTTTTAGTTGAAAGATACACTAGTACGTTCATATATGCCTAATTTATTAACCATTGTTGTAATTAAGCTTTCCTTTTCATTTTATCAACAAATTTTTCATTTTATTTAAGTGCAGTTTTTCCTACATCCCCTTTTACGCAACTTCGTACATTTATAATTAAATTTGGTACTGTGAATAGAAACGCTGTTTCGTGACGTCATTAAATTTTTCACCTCAACTAAATTTTTTAATTCAAGCAACATTTTTTAATGTTTTGAT
Source organism: Myopa testacea (assembly GCA_949629155.1). NCBI lineage: Eukaryota > Metazoa > Arthropoda > Insecta > Diptera > Conopidae > Myopa > Myopa testacea. The sequence goes on along the minus strand of OX451346.1, from coordinate 41,198,059 downwards.
GTTTTGTTTCTCTATTTCAGAAAAATTTGTTAATGAATGAAGCTCAAAGTATTTTTATATTACAAACAAACCACATACAAATACTAACACATATGCATTTTTTATTTATTTATTGTTTTAGTTTCTGTAACCCTTTGCTTTAGCCTTTGTTTTCGAATAAACGCACACAACATTCGCCACAATTGCATTTCAATTACAACATTTACTTCTTCGTTTATTTCTTTTATGCTTAAGATTAATTGTAATATAATAAATTTTAATTGTAATAAATAAAAGTTAAATGCATTCCGTAACTTTTACTGCAACGCTTGTCGTGTTATGGACAGGAACAAGTGTCAATGTCAAGGACATTGATGTGGTCTTTGGCGGAGGTCACTTCTCAATACAAATTCTCACCTTTCTGTGGACAGCTCTTGTTAACTGCACATATATTCTGAAATAAGTAGATAAATGAAATCTGATCACATTTCAGACAATTACCCTGTTTTTAATTGTACATGTTTAACTATTACCTTGTTCTCTTCCTTACTCCGCATTAGATGAACTCTTCCTTCGACTGTAGCAATCCATCTTGCAATTCCTTCGAGACGTCAAGACGTCCTTCTTCTTGGTCGCTTGGTATATGCCTTAGACAAGATGCCAAAATAGTTTCCAATCATTGCTAAGTGGATAAGAAACAACTATTGTATTAAAAACATTTTAATAATATTGAATTTGCTTCACGTTTCCACTACAAATATCTATTATAAACAAATAATTTCAACTTACGGAATTCACTTCACACTTGCAGTACACTGATCTGTTGATGTTGTTATACCATTAAGTAAACTCTTGGCACTCGTCGATCTTCATCACAAATGCAACCTTTGCATTTAATTTACTTCTTGTCAATGTGGTTTTACTTGTTCTTTTTTTTAGAACCGATGATATTTCGCCTACCAAAACTTCTCACGGTAGCAATGGATTGTTAGCACTGGCCTGCTTTCTCCGAGAATTGTCGTCACTCGAATATCAGCTTGGTTAATATTATTTTACACACAATCGTCGATCTTAATCATCAGAATTTTCGTCTGTTCAATAGCGATGTCGATAGCTAGTCAATTATAAATATAGTGCCTTAGAACTGTTTTCGTACCACGCACACACTTTTATACACAATTTATTTTAATATCTATTAATTTAATGCGCTTATTAATTCAATTTAATTCAATAAACAAAAATGATTGCCCGATTCCTTCAAAAACTGCTGTTAATGAACGAAACGTTATTTAAAATGTCATAAAACCATGACGTCTTATGGTGAATAACACGGATACTATACGTGTAATAAATTTTCGTTTTATTTTGACACATTTATTGGCGGGAAAAGAGTTTCCCATCTCATTATCTCTGGTCGACCTGCAGGCATCAAGCAAGCAAGATCGTACCACGCTGTTTTATGAATGCACTGTGAAAAATGTTTAATAAGGAATGGGAGAATAACTTTTTGTTTTTTGAAAACAATTTAGGCGAAACACAATGTCTGATTTGTTGATCAATATTGACTACAATATCATTCCCATTAATATTCATGGTTATTTTTCCTTTTTTTTTATTGGTGCGCCGCCGGTGCTTCCATCTCCTCAGTGTACCTCAGTAAGAGATTTCTTTCGCAAAACAAGCTCTCTCGGAGCTTCACACGTTGTTTGGTCTTCCCCTCAGCTGTTCTACCCGTTCCATAAGTTGGAGTTAATAAAAAAGAAGTGCTTGGGATTTGAACCAGTACGAAAAAAATAATATTATTTTGCTTATGGATGAAATGGCGATTAGAAGGGAATTGTGATACAATTCCAAACTGGATTTAGTAGATGGGTTTGAGGAAAATGGAGCTGAAAGGACAAACCAATCAATGTTTTCCAACTGGGCGCTTACATTTAATTATTTTGTTTTCAAAAATAGACTTTCTGCCAATATACTTAAAAAGATCGAAATTTTACATTTTAACAATTTTAATTTTACGAAATTTAACATTTTTGAACAGTTTTGGCATCATAATTAATACTTTCGAAATACCCTATTTTGTGTATAATGACAGTAAAATTTTCTTTCAAAATGAAATACCGCCGTTGTTGATTCAAAGTGCCGGCAATATTTAAATTTCTCTAGTAATTTTGTACTAGAGCACTACAATTAACCAGTAACTCTTGTTGATGGTGCACATAGCTATGCAATGTAAAATATGAAACTTTCAAGGGAAGAAAACCAAAATACAGAAATCAAAAGCTTGAAACAAAATTTTGTCAACACACGTTAATTCACGACGCAGTCTAGCAAAACAGATGTACACACACATAAACGTTTTATGCTTGCTCTCTCGTTGCTTCTCTTTGTTCACGTTTGCTCTCTCGTTGTTTGATCTCCCCTCAGTTGTTCCGACCGCACCATAAAGCGAAAAAGCATGAAAGGCCGAGATGCGACTTCTGTATACTATTTATTCTGTGGTTATATGTTAGCAACGAGTATAAATAGGTAAAGAGATTGCATGAAACATTTGTTGCCGGCAACATTTGTGATTTCATGCGTAAAGATTGGGGCAGCTGTTAATTAGCAGGTCTTAGCGCTGTAAACAAACGCCAGCTCTGTAAAGCAGGTTCGATTCTTTCTTTCACACTTTACTTGGCATACGAGTGCTGCATCGATCTCTTCTTACGCATATTCGCTTGCATTGTTAGTGCAAAATAACAGAAGCAAAGTCGATCTTCCGAACCCCTCATACTCATTAAAAACGATTTTCCGAACCACTCACTCATTAGTAGAGCATTCAATTTTGCTTTGCTACCAGCACAGAATACAAAAGAATTTTTGTACTCTGTAACGAAGTTCGTTTTCATCTTCGGTTTCCTGCTTTACAGAGCTGGCGTTTGTTTACAGCGCTAAGACCTGCTAATTAACAGCTGCCCTAATCTTTACGCATGAAATCACAAATGTTGCCGGCAACAAATGTTTCATGCAATCTCTTTACCTATTTATACTCGTTGATGTTAGTCTGTCGATGTTTAAGTGAATTTTGGTTTATGAATTGCAATTATGTTATCATATTGATATCAACAACTAAGCTGATGAAATTACTACCCGATATTGTAGATGTTTCTATGAGTTTTCTATGCATTTATGTTTGTTTCTTTTGAATTGATTAGAGTCTGATCTCCTTACGTTCAAAGTCCCTTGTTGTTTGTTTCTAAAGAATTTTTTCTATTATCATTCTCGCATTTATCTGGCGACTGATTGTATGAAGAATTACTATTATACATATTTGCCTTATATTTCCGTGTTAATGTCTATTTTAATTCTTCGTGTAATTAATTCGGAGTTCTCAGTTAATTGCTTATGGTCTTTCATGATTTGATTTTTACGAGTATGTCATAAAAAGTATGGTATAAAAAATATTATTGTGCAAATGATATTGAGATTTAGCCTTGTCCGTCTGTCTGTTGAATTAATGATCAAAGAACAACTAATTATGGTATTGGAATGGAATTTAAAAGAAATTTAGGAGTTGAGACGAACTTTCGACCTGGATAATCTCAGCGGCCTCCAGGGTTCAAATAACAAGACTCGGATTCGGTTGTATTTGATTTTATTTCTTTATTTATTTAATTTGGTTTACAATGATTAATTGGTATACTTCCTTTGTTGCAGTGAAATGCGAAGTTTTGGCTCGATGATCGTCCCTATCTGACGTTACGCTCTGCTACCGCCACTTGGCAATTCTGCTGGTGAGCATACACCGAACAAGAACAGCTAATTGGTTCACTGTTGTTGTTTAATTAGTCTATTTACTTAACGTCTTGGTTAGTTGTTGCACTGATTGATTGTTTCACTTTTACTTAGATTCACTGTCTCCTGGCTGGCTAATCCTTATTTTGAAAATAAAAGTTAAAAGTTTTTCTCATAACTTTTATTTTGAAAATAAAAGTTACAGTTTTTCTCATAACTTTTATTTTGAAAATAAAAGTTAAAAGTTTAACTTTTTTTTTAAAAGTCATCCATAAAAGTTTTTCTGATGACTTTTTCTGCTGACTTTTTTGAAATAAGGGTTATTTTAAGAGTTATTTTGAATAAGTGCGGAGAAGCATGAATATATGGTTAGGTTTGGAATAATGTACTTGAGAGTGAAAATAGTTAGTTTTAGAAACTGTGTGCCGCTGAGATTTGTTGTTTATTCATTGATCGCAGTGTGTGTGTATCTAGCATTACCTCGACCGTAGCCCTTATCGGCAGCAGGTACAGTACAGCGGCGACAATGCCTTGAAACAACAACAACAACTCATCGTTCCGCTTGTGTATGAATGATTGTGTTGTTGTTGTTGATTGTTTTCGTTAAACGGTTATAAAGAATTAAAGCAGAAATGCAGACGCAATTATTTAGATAGGAAATCTGTTATTTGCATTAAAGTCGAGTGTAGTTGCATGTCAATTGAAAGTTAGTTAACTCTTAAACGGCTGCACCGATTTTGATGTGGTTTTCACCATTCTGCTCGAAACTGTGAATTATTCGTATTTTTGTACCTGCTGCCAGAGTTGGGCACAACTAGTTAAATCGTTAACTAGTTGTCGTTATAGTTAAAGTTAATTTAACTTCGTTACTTTCACAGATGCTTTCGTTATCGTTAAAGTAACGAAGTTACTTTGCAATCGTTAACGTTAAAGTAACGAAAGTAAGATCGTTGTTCTGATCGTTATCGTTAAAGTAACGAAGTTACTTTGCAATCGTTAACGTTAAAGTAACGAAAGTAGGATCTTTGTTCTGATCGTTATCGTTAAAGTAACGAAGTTACTATGCAATCGTTAACGTTAAGGTAACGAAAGTAGGATCGTTGTTCTGATCGTTATCGTTAAAGTAACGAAAATAAGACCGTTGTTCTGATCGTTATCGTTAAGTAACGAAGTTACTTTGCAATCGTTAACGTTAAAGTAACGAAAGTAGGATCGTTGTTCTGATCGTTATCGTTAATGTAACGTTACCGTTGTCGTTATCGTTAATGTAAAGTTACTTCGGGTCGTTAACGTTGAAGCAACGTAGTTGTTCTTGAACTAGTTAAAAGAACGAGTAACTAAAAACTTTAACGACGTTACTTTAATGAATCTTCGTTACTTTTGTAGATTTATAGTAGGTATTTATCGCATAATGGGATTCTGTGAAAGAAAAATTTTTGCTTTGCTAATCTATAGTAAAATTAACAAGACAGATTTTGGTCATTATCTGCGAGAGGTGCACATAATATTATATAATATTTAAATTTTACTATTTATTTAAAAAGTAATTATGTATTTAAGTTAATTCTACATTTAAGACTAAGTATGCATATGTTTGTGCGTACATACATTCATTTTATATACCATATTACGAATATAATTAAGTGCGGTTAGACGGTTGATAGACGGTAATTGTCGCTGAGTAGGTGTATAGATGAACTGCTCTGCTAGCAAATGCTGACTGTGTGTTATCAATTTCTCTTTCGTACCCTTTTTCGGCGACCGTGTAAAATAACAACTTATTTTTCGGCATCTGCGGAAATTCATGTGTTGTTATTGTTGAGTTTGTTGATCTAAGGGTTATAAAGGAGTTTAAAGAAACAAGGAATATCCAATCATTTCAGGTAGATAATTAATTATTTATTATAATATAATTCTAATTAGTCGCATGTCCCTTTAGAGTTAGTTAACTCTTAAACGGCTGGGCCGATTTCGATGCGGTTTTCACCATTGTACTGTAAATTTTACTCAGCCATCTGTTTTAATTTATCTTCTCTTGCTCATTCATTGCCTCAATACTAGCGGTTGGAACATCGTTAATATAAATATAATAAATATAAGTAAAGAAAAACGTACTCCTTAAAGGTACATTATAACAATTGTCACAAACATACATACGTATTTATATGTATATGTAAATAATTTGCATAAATGTTGTAGGAATTGGAATTATTCCTTTATGTTGGATTCTTACGAGGTTCTTCTAATTCATCTTGCTTCTCGCCTTCTTCTTCTTTTTGCATTCCCAAGCTTGCATTTTTAGCTGGCGATTTATTGCCATGATGTTTTCACATAAGTACACGAAGTTTATCATCAACCGATACAGAAAACCAGATATCATTCCAAGACACAGATGCTAAGTCCCTAAATAACGCCGCATAATCAATTGAATTGAAATCATAATAACTAAAGCTAGCAATTTCATTCAATTTTTTAAACATTGACCATATGACGTTTATTTCTGACCATGATCTAGTTTTTTGTAGCTTCAATTTCAGTCTGTGTAAGAATGAGACCGAGGAGGGCAGCATCTTGTCTAAGTTGGGTTGTAATGCAATTGGGGTTGTTGGACTGTCAATGAGAATTTTTAAGAATATTTCTCCGTTTATTTTAGCTTCCCTCACGCACATTGTCAATCAATGCCCGACTAGCTTTAAGTTTCCGAGCCTATGGAAAACACTCATGATTAATGCCATTGCCAAATCGAGTTCTTCAGCTGTTTCTAGAGATTTCAGGCCAATTAGTATTTTACCAGCATTGGGAAAGGTTCTAGAAAGAGTTATGTGTCTGCAAATGTCAGCTTATTTAAACACACGCAACTTATTATCACCTCTGCAGTCAGGCTTCCGTTGTGGCCGCAGTTGTTCGACGGCCATGCTGAAAGTCACTGATGACATTAGAGTTTATTATGACCAAGATTTTCTAACATTTCTTTGCCTTATTGATTTCTCAAATCAACTCGGTTAATCACACTCTGCTGTGTGATAAGCTTAGTAGATATTTTAATTTTAGTTGTCGTGCTGTGAGGTTACTTGCTAGTTACCTGGAGGGTAGAATGCAGTGTGTTAGAGTTGGGAGCCGGTTGTCTTCCTTTGAGGCAGTCATCCCCGGCGTTCCTCAGGGATCTATTCTGGGTCCGTTATTATTCTCCATCTTCAGTAATGATATTTTTTGTGAGTATTCCTTTATGCATGCCTATGCTGATGATATTCAAATCTATTTGCCTGAACCCTAAGTCTTGCTGAAGACCTGAGTTATAGACTGATTTCTGATCTCTCTGCTCTTAATGCTTGGACTCTCTGTGACAAAAACTTACTTCGCATTAATCCCGCCAAATTAAAAGTTTTGCCTATTATGAGGCAACCCTGTGTTCTCGATGATTATCCCCCACTGTTTATTGGTGCTGCGCAGTTGGAATTAGTGTGCAAAGTTAAAAACCTTGGATTTACACTTAACTCTAAGTTTACTTGTACGGACCATGTTAATTGTACTGTGGGTAAGGTATATGGCTTGCTGAGGTGCTTGCGATCCTCTGCACTATTTGCTCCACTTGTGGTTAGGCGTCAACTTGTTACACAGCTGGTTATGCCGCACTTGTGCTCTATTGGTATAGTTTTTGGCCGTTTAGACTCTCACTCTCAACATAAGATCCTTGTGGCATTCAACAGTGCTACTAGATATGTGTATGCAGTCTCGCGTTTTAATCATATCTCAACGTTGCGTAAGGGTATTCTAGGTTATGGTATAGATAAATACTTAAATATTCTTAATATTCTTTTTGTAGATAAGCTGGTTCGTACCAAAACTCCCATGTACCTTTATGAGATACTACACCTTACTCATTCGGCTAGGTCTTTTAACTTTTATTGTTCCTAGGTGCAATTTTCTAAACAGCAGTAGTCACTTCTTCATTAGCACCATTCGACTTTGGAATTCCTTACCTTTGACTTTAAGACGTCTATCGTGGGGGGGGGGGGGGGCGGAGGGGAGGGGGTGCGGCTTCAAAAAAGCAATTATGCAGTACTTTTTCTCTGCCTAAAGCATAGTGTTCAAATCAGACTCTCTTCTTCTCCGTTTTTTTCCCCCTCTTTTCTATCCTTACCTTGACTAGTTCCTAAGTTGTTATCTATTAAAAAATAAAATGAGAACGGCTGGGCCGATTTCTGTAAAATTTTTTGTCAGTTGTTCGTATTTTCGAGGGGGAGGTTTTTACGGAAAAAAATTTTGGAAAATCCCTCCGGAAAAGTCGGAAAATTTGAAAAATCGAACTTTTTTATGAAATTTTGTGTGAAATTATTCCTTAATGGCTTTTCAAATGAAAAAATTTAAAAAAATTGAAATTCTCAGCCAAAATCCGATAGATGGCGTTATACGTTGGCTTAGACTTTGCGCAATCTGACAGGTGTCATTTTGGCATTGTAATTTTCTACAGTAAATGTGCTATTTTTCTTGCTGCAATTGATACGAGTTTTGTGTATTGCTAAACTGATCCCGGATTGTCGTATATCACGCATTATATCCATATACGGTAAAAGCATTACTATCAATTCATTCAAATTCAGTGCAATATTTATCAAAACACTAGAAGTTTGTGGGATTAATCTCGAATTTCCCTGTTCTTCGCACGGTCAGCTGTACGTTGCATGTTCGCGTGTTGGGAAACCGTCTTCGTTATTTGTTTTTGCGCCGGAAAACAAATCGAAAAAGATTGTTCATCAAATCGCTCTCTACTGATTCCATTCAAATAAATTACATTGAAAATTTAAATATTTGTGTTGTATTATTACTCCAAAGTTTGTCTGAAGGCTTAAAATTGGGGCGAGGCGAAGTTCGCCGGGTCCGCTAGTTTATTATGAAATGTTTCAAAACATTTTTTATTGGATAAGTTACATAAGTTGAGCTTACATTTTACACAGAAAGTATCTCAAAGTATTTGCAAGCAGCCATTTTGCAAATTTGTTTGCTCGATCTACAACAAAACATAGTATTTCCGCTACTTCCGTTCTGAAAACAAGTAGTAGGGTAATTCTCTACTGCAATCGGTGATAAAGAATATATCCATTTAACATTGCAAAATCCAACATATGAATAAAATCCGATTAGTCCACTGCCTTGTCTTCATCCGTATGCAGTAACGGCCGATCAGTCCGTCCATTAAATCCACTCCACTCATATGTTTATTATACTACAATTTACCATCCCAATGTGCCACTTTTGATGAACGATTACCATTACACTGGTCGACAGCCATTTTGTAACGGGCTGTTTGACAGCATATTCTAAAGGATTTTGGTCCGCTGATTCCAAAAATGCTAAAATAAATAAAATTAAACGAGTCGTTCTCAAGATAATCGTTTTTGAAATTTTTGGCGACTTTACGTTAAGGTCCTCCTCCTCCGAGGTCCTCCTCCTATGTAACCGATTCGATTACAACTAAGATTAAATTAAAGAGGAAGGATGCACGCATATTTTTTGCTAACATTACTTTGAAATCCGGAAAATAGTTTAACACCTTTTGCTGAAATCGTAACTTTAAAAGAGGAATTTTTTAAGAAAAAAAACAAAAAAATGCTATATATCTGTATGTAAAAATATGTTCCCGAAACTTTTTGGCCCTTTTTATTTTTTATATCGATAGGTTGGACATTTGCGCGATTTTTAAGCCTAATATCAAAAAAATCTGCAAAGAAATGGTTTCTTGGTGCGCGTTAAAGTGAATTTAAAGCTTTTCACAAATATCTTGGCAATTGATCGTTATTCACGAAACAGTGTGAGTTTGAACTTGATACAGTGTGCGTTTGTTTTTGGACTTTCCGCGATTATCATTTCCTAGAAACCCATTAAAATCGGGTTTACATATATCCTATTCCCGTTGCATGTACTTCATCCTTTTACCGCTATTAGTTCAGATGCACGTACTTCCACCTTACGTTTGTTTACTTTTTCGCAGTTTTTTCTTTTTTGCATCAGCCAAAGTTTTACGTTGAATTGGTGTTGCGTTTTTCAAAATTATATTTTTTAAGCAAAATGCCAAATTTCTTATGCAATCAAGATCCAAGTTATGTTGTTATGTTGAAAAAAAATGTTCATTTGTAGGCTAGT